>BSBM01001530.1:45930000-46530000 GCA_027924585.1 Larix kaempferi | reverse complement strand
CACTTGGTTTATTCTGTCCCAAATGTAGGAAAAAGCACCCACTAAAAGAATGCCCACTGGACAAAGCAAAAATGTGTAGAATATGTGAGTTGCAGCATGACATCAAGGAATGTCCCTCACTAACTAAGGTCAAGGTAGTTCTGCATGCATCCACTTCAGATGTGGAGCAAGCTTACTTCATTGCACAGAAGAAACCATGGCAGCCTCGCAATCAAGGTATGAATCAAGACCCATCATTTTTTCTAAATAACATGAATGGTATGAACAATATGAATAATATGAATACACAATTCCCTTCACATTATTCTGGTAACCAGTGGCATCCATCTCAAAATCCTATGCAAAATCCTAATTCTTGGACACCATGGTCACAACAGTCAAACATTCAAGCTCCTTGTAATTCCAACTGGAGAAATTCTTACCAAGGAAATAACTTCCCCCATCACCAGACTCAGTATCAACAGTATCTTCCTCAACATTATCCTCACCAACAATACCAACAGCCATAGCTGCAATTCCAAAACAACACCGCACCTATGAATGCACCACTTCGACCACAGCTACCTGCACAACCTAACCCAAACCCGAACAATAAAGCAGTCCATCAGTTTGAGACTGCCAACATGCTTGAGTATTCCATTTCCCAAGTTCCCTGCAATGATATACGATTATGAGAAGGGAGGGTAGTGGAACCTATCATCACTGAGGATGTTCCATCCCCAGTGATTGAAACTGGAGTGAGTCAGCACTATGAGAATATTGTTCATTCAGTAATCCCCATTATTGAGGATGCTGACATTCCTACTGAAACAGTGGCTGAAACTCAGGAAGTAACACAAGGCGAAGCACAACCTACACAATTGATGAGAGAACCGCCATACCCTGAATGATTGGCTCTGTAGAGAACAGTGGAACAACCTCGATTCAATCTCTTAGGGGAATTGAAAAATTTGTATGTCAAAATTCCACTGTTACAAGCCCTCCATGATGTGCCCATTTATGCTAAGACTATCAGGGATTTGTGTATCAAGAAACCAAGAAGAAAGCCTAGGGATCCTACCACTATCCATGTATTGGGAAAAATTTCCAAATTGATAATGGGGAAGACTCCTGTGGAAAAATATGATGACCCTAGAAATCCTACTGTGACAGTTCACATAGGAAACATGCAAATCCCCAACGTCTTGGTATACTTAGGTGCGGCTATTAATGTTATGACCATAGAAACGGTGAAGAAACTTGGACTCACTAACCTCCGGCTAACCCCTACTATTTTGGAACTTGCTGATAGATCAACAATCAAGCCTGAGGGGATCCTAGATGACTTCGTAATCTCAGTTGACTCGCGTGAATACCTTGCGCTTTTCTTGTTGTTACAGCCGAAATCTTAGTTGGGGGGACACCCACTGATCCTGGGAAGACCGTGGTTGGCCACAACAGATGCTTGTATCAGCTGTCGGTCAGGATCTATGACCATTTCAGATGGGACTGAGATCAAGAGCCTAACCTTGTACTCTCCAGCTCGACCAAGCACAGAAGCTGAAACTCCACTTTGGGCAGATTTGGAGGAGGAAGAAGGTGTTCAGCCATTATTAAGAATAGGGAGAGCCTTAACTTTTAAAGATGAGACAGAGGACGATGCCATTAACAGTTTCATCAGTGAGCCCATGTCTGTCAACAAGCATGTTTACCAGATTCTTAACAGTACGTTAGATGAAGTAGAACAAGAAAATCTTACAGAAGAAACTCTAGTTAGTGATGCCAGTATAATTCCAGTACTCTAGAATTCGAAAAGTGTACTAGTGGAAATTGAGCCAGGGAAAACATTGAATATCAATTCAAACCTTGCGCTCAGTGAGCTGGAACAGCTAATCACTTTGTTGAAACAACGTAGAGGAGCTTTCACTTGGGAGTATACAAACATGAAAGGGATTCCTTCTAATCTGTGTACCCATCACATTTACATTAAGAGTGACTCCAAGCCTATGCGTCAACCACAACGTAGGATGAACCTGAACCTAAGAGACATTGTGAAAGAGGAGATCCAAAAACACTTGGAAGCAAGATTTATATACCCGATTTCAGACAGTGAGTGGGTTTCTCCACTCGTGATTGTGCCAAAGAAGAATGGGAAATTGAGGGTCTGTGTGGATTACAAAGAATTGAATAAGGCAATGTAGAAGGACCACTTCCCCTTACCTTTTATCGATTAGGTCCTTGATACCTTGTCTGGGAAGAAGCATTTTTCCTTTCTGGATGGTTTCAGTGGCTACAACCAAATCCAGATTGCTCCAGAAGACCAGGACAAAACTACTTTCACCTATCCCTGGGGGACTTTTGCATACCGGATACTTCCTTTTGGTTTGTGCAACACACCAGCCACATTTCAGAGAGTAGTGATTGGAATATTTTCAGAGATGGTAAATGATTGCATGGAGATTTTTATGGATGACTTTACTCCATATGGTGATAGTTATGAAGAAGCATTGGAAAATTTAGAAAAGGTCTTGAAACGATGTGAACAAAGCTAGCTCTCTTTAAGCACTAAAAAGTGCCACATGATGATGAGCGAGGGGATAGTTCTAGGGCACTTCATCTCTTCTGATGGCATCCGGGTAGATCCATCCAAAATCAAGGTAATTGAAAATATACCAACTCCTGGAACACAAAAGGATGTACGTAGCTTCTTGGGGCATGCTAGCTATTACAGAAGGTTCATACAAATTTTTTTCTCAACTAGCTTCTCTTTTGTTTACTTTGTTGATGAAGGATGCACAGTTTGTCTAGAATGATGCATGCTAAACATCGTTTACTGAGCTAAAGAAAAGGATGTCTACAACACCCATCTTATGAGGGCCCAACTGGGCTCTGCCTTTTCATATTTCTTCAGATGCTTCAGACACTGCCATTGGAGCAGTTTTGGGACAGCAGGAAGGTAATGCCCCTTATGCAATTTATTACATTAGCAAGAACTTATCTCCTACTGAACTAAACTATATTGTCATAGAAAAGGAATTCCTTGCCACTGTTTATGCCATCAACAAATTTAGACATTATATTACTGGATATTCTACTTTTGTGCACACTAATCATTCTGCTATCAAATTATTAATGAATAAACCAATCACGAATGCTAGAGTTACTAGATGGCTATTACTGTTACAGGAATTTGATATCACAATTATTGATAGACCAGGGAATGAAAATGTTGTTGCAGATTTTTTATCTTGACTTACTAATAGTGATGATAATTTACCAGTCGAAGATTCCTTCCCTAATGAACATTTGTTTGCAGTATCAGCTCATTCCCCATGTTATGCAGATATTGCTAACTTTTTGGTTGTAGGTAAGCTCCCAACACATTTGTCGAAGAGAGAAAAAAGAAAGATCATACAACAGAGTGCTAGGTACTGCTGGATTGATGGACATCTTTTCTACATAGGGCTTGATTTAGAAATCAGAAGATGTGTTAGAGAAGATGAGATCTTTAGTATTCTTAAAGCTTTCCATGATGAGCCCTGTGGGGGACATTTTGCTAACAAAAGGACAGGTCATAAGGTTTTGAGGATGGGTTATTTCTAGCCCACATTGTTCAGGGATGCAAAGAAGTATGTTCAGGCATGTGATAGCTGCCAAAGGATGGGCCAACCCAACAAATTAGATGAAATTCCTTTGCAGCCACAGCTCGTGGTTGAACCATTTGACAGATGGGCTCTAGAATTTGTAGAGCCTATCAACCCTCCCTCAAAACTGAAAGTTCACATCTTCGTTTGCATAGATTACATGACCAAATGGGTAGAAGTTGTAGCCTTGGTTAAGGCTAATGATCAGGTTGTGATTGATTTCCTGTATGAAGAAAGTTTTACTCGATTTGGAGTACCCAAGGAAATCATCACGGATGGTGGACCGTAGTTTGTGTCTCACAAACTGGAAGCACTGTTATAGAAATTTCATATTCAGCACAGAATAAAATCTCCATATCATCCACAGGCCAATGACCAAGTGGAGAGTTCAAACAAGGTCATTGAGGATATTTTGACAAAAATAGTGAAAAGACATCGTAAAGATTGGGCTGAGAGACTTCCAGAGGCACTATGGGCCTATTGCACTACATGGCGTAACACCACTAGTTTTTCCCCATATGAGTTAGTGTATGGTAAGAATGTTGTTTTCCCAATTGAATTTGAAATCATGACTTTGAAAACAACTGTAGAAGAAAATATGGATTTATCAGAAGCACAGAGGAACCGACTAAATCAACTTAATGAATTGGATGAAAAGCACACAACAACAGTAAATCATACAACTTTAATCCAATAGCAGCACTCTAAGTGGCATGATAGATTCATAAAGAAGAAAGTCTTCCAGGAAGGCGACTAGGCTTTGTTATATGATTCACGGTTTAAGAGGGATTTCAAAGGCAAGCTATGTACTCGTTGGTTGAGACCTTATCAAATAGATCGTGTATTTGACAATGGAACAATTCGATTGATCACCATTGATGAAAACAAGACACCATTATTCGCAAATGGTCATCGGCTACAACCATATCACAAACCGATCTCAAGGGATGATTTCGTTTCACAGGTTGCAGCAGATCCAGATTATCAGTTAATTCCAGGGCAAAGAGTTTTCTCAACCCCTATGAATTTTTAAGAACTGCAATATCCACATAATTTGTACATAAATAATTTATTTTTCATTTTGTATTTTATCTATTTTTCATTTTGCACTTGATCGGTTTGTTTTGAAGATTTGTGTGCAGGGATTGATTGGAGGAACAACAGTCGTGACTGGGCTAGACGATTGCAGGAACCTTACATTGTTTCATGATTTAATAAATCTCTTTGAAGAAGATGGATGATTCGTTAGTTTTTCAGCAGCCAACTGAAATTCTGCCTGTTACTCATTTTGCATAGCTGCGACTCCTTACCTTGCTCATTTTTCCTATTTTCGCAGCTGTAACTCCACCATTTTTCCATTCCCTTATTTTTTTCTAGCAGTTGCAACTCCGCTATTCTTGCCTATTTCGCTAAGTCTAGCAGCTGTGACTCCGTTATTCCCATTTCATTTTTTCTTTTTGCCAGCAGCTGCGACTCCGCTATTTTTTCCTAATCTGCTAAGTCTAGCAATTGCGACTCCTCTATCTTCACTTCATTTTCACTTTTTTCTAGCAGCTGCGACTCTGCTACTCTTGTTTATTCTGCCAAGTCTAGCAGCTACTCTTCTGCTATCTTTGCCTTTTCTCCAAATTTTTACAACTGGAACTCTGCCATGTTTCGGTGAACTCTGCTCAAATTAATATAAGTCTGCAGCTGTGACTCCACTAGAATTTTCTTATGCCTAGATACGACTCCACTAAGCTGTCCTTTTTCCAAATTAATGCCACTTATAATGACTCAATCTAGCGTCAATTTGAATGTTTTCTCCATAAGATCCAATCGAAGTCCTCCAACAAGACAGTTATTAGGTATCTTGGGCATTTGTCAGCCGGGTGGTGGTAGCCAAATCACTTCAGCACTTGCGCATTTATGCTCATTTCATTAGGAGGAGGGCTATAATGGTAACTCACGGCTGAACGCATAATGTAAAGGTACGGATTCAGACTTTTTTACATGATTAAGCGTGAAATTGAATATGGTAATAATGATTATGCACTATCTTTTAGGCCTCATCAACAAAGTCGTACCATTTAAACACCAGGGAAGATGTCAGAGTCACGCTTGTATCTATTGCATTCTTGGCACCCTACCTGATTCATATCGAAATACCCCAATTATGCCAAATTTCCATAACTGTCTCATTCCACTGGGATTTCATACCTGTGCCGACTTTCTTAAAATACCTAATTTTAAAATCCCAACGATTCCTTGCATGTTTATAAGCTGCAACTCCCATGTCTGGACTGTTAATTGCTGTATTTGTCACCTGAGGTTTGAAGAGAGGTTACTATGGGGAACCCAGTTCGGCATGAACCCGTGAATACGGAAGCCTTGCGCGCCAATGTAGAAGTTCTTCACATCTTCATAGAAGTAGGTTGGATGGAATATTTTGAACGGGTGAACGTTTACCACATAGAAACTGCATTGCAATTCACCCTTAATCTGACTGATACTCACTCTGAGTTCAGGGGACTGCGCGTGGATGTTACGGAAAAAATTATAACCGAAGTTACTGGCTTACCCCGGGTTGGAAAGAAGTCATTTGGATGGAAAGCACATAATGCGACGGCCGTAAGATAATTTCTCACGGTCGGGGAGAATGTTCATCCAAAATGCCATGGGTTAGAATTGGAATCATTACCACGACCCTGGAATCAAGTTGCAGTCTTCATGAAGAAATATATCTCTTGTGAAGGTAGGTACCAAACTGTTTCCTTCTATGAAATTCCCTTATTATCTCACTTACGCAATGGAATTTTAGTAAATTTTTCATTTTATCTTTTCAAAGTCCTGCAAACCATGGTTGGATATGCAAAAACAACCAAACACCCAGTTTCCTCCCTTACCAATCATGGTCTAATTAAATTTTTAGTCTTAAGGGCCCTTGGAAATCACAATTTAACCTGGGAGCAATTTCTTGTTGGGGACGGGCCAATTAGGGAACCTGTATTAGAAATGGGGGATGTTGGTGAAGGTAATGAGGACCGGAGCTCCTCCAATCCAGTTGGGGGGGAGGTTGGAGCATCAGGAAACCAAACTGAGGAGGTAAATATGGGAGAAGCAACACCAGCAAAAAACCCTATTGCTGAAGAAATAGTGACGGAAGCCAGGGCATAGGAGGTAGCGACAGTAGAAGCTACAACTGCAGAAGCAGAAATTCAGGAGGAAGAGTATCAGACAGAAACAGCAGGGGAAGAAAATGTGGAGGCTTTGGATGTTGTGTCCTCTTCTGAGATAAGGGGGACCATTATTGAGGAGGAGAAGACTGAAGAAAAGACCCTTGTGTCAAAGAAATGAAGAAAAAGGCCAGGGAACAAGGGTTAGACATCCACTACAACAAAGAAAAGAAAAACCAGAGCTGTCACAGCATCAGTAGTAGCATGCAGTGGAGACCAGCCAGTGGAAATGGTGAAGAAAAGGAGGACTCAATCTATGGCAGCAGCAAAGACAGCAGGTGCAATTGGGGTCAATAGTGAAGCACCTTTAGCAGAGACAGCAGATGCAATTAGGGTTAACAGTGAGACACCCTCAACAGAGACAACAGGAGTAACCAGAACAAATATTTAGTCACCTTTGGAAGAAATGGCACCTATAACAGGGGTAGATATAGAAATTCCCATTCTGAACCACAAGTAACCTGTTGTTACACAGGAACCTTTCATAGAAGAACCTCAAATTGAAAACCTCCTATTTGAAAATGAATTATTAAAGGAGGAGGTGCAGACATTGCGAAATGAGTTGGAAAGATTGAAGGGAGCAATTGGGAAACAAGCAGAGAAGAATTTGAACACATTGTTAGATGCTGCAATTTAATTAGAAAATTCATCTCTTGCATTAGAAAATGAGGAGCAAGGAGAGATTGTTTTCCCAGAGTGTTGAGACATATTCTTTGCAGCAGGACATAGAGTTATGGTGTTGGGATTTGTACCAAAAAAGCATGTACAGATAGAGCAGGAGGAAGAAAAAGCACCAGAAATATAATTAATGGGGGAAAATGAGCCAAAAATTGAAGTGATCCCTAATTTGAATATAGGAGATGAAACAGTGCAGTCCCAGCCATCAGGGGATACCGAAATTCTTCAGGACCAGTCTCATCAGTCAGAGGGATTTGAGATAACCCAGGAACAATCTTAGTAGTTCAAAGAAATTTAAAGGCAGGGGGTTGTTACACAAGAAGCAACACCCTTGAAAATATATAGTGAGGTTGCAACCCAAACAACAATTTCTGACATCAAGAATCAAGAAGAAAACACTGTTACACAAGAACCAGTGTTTTCAAAAACATTTGCTGAAGTTGTAACACAAACCGAGGTGGCTTAGGTTGGTACTCAGGTAGAGGGTACTGTTACACAAGAAACAGTACTCTCGAAATTGTCCCTTGATCTAGCAAAACAGACTGAAGCCGAGGAGGTTGAGGTACAAAAAGAATATGTTGATACACAAGAATCAACATCCTCAAAATCAATTGTTGAGACTGCATTACAGGCACAAGTCACTACAACACCAATGGAGCATGAAACTGTTACACTGCCAGAGAAAAATAAGGAGGTTAGTACAGTGGGGGATAAGGTAGAAATACAACCTTCTCAAGAAGTCATTTATCTAGACTCTAATTATGAAAAGGATGTTGAGAATAGGAAAATTCAACGATTAGAGAAAAAGATTCTCTGGCTAAATCTTGAGTTGGATAAATGGCATAAATATATTGATCAGTGAAGAACAGGGATGATTTCTCTCCATGAGCATAGAAGTACCATCAGGGAGTTGAGAGAAAAGTGGGATGAGGAGTTATTCTTCTAGAAAATCCATTGGGAAAAATTTCAAAAGAAGAGGTTGGAAGAATTGGAGAAACTTAAGACCCTGCAACAAGAAAAAGACCAAATGTATACTCTTTCCCTAGAATTACTAAGTTGCAGGGCTCCATCCCCCTCTTACCCTATATTTCTTCATGAGCAGACAACTTTATTCAAATTGAGGGCTCTGAAGGAAGGAAGACCATTTGATATAGCAACAACTAGCCAGTTTCTAGAAACTTTTCTGGGGAGTGATTTTGAGGACCAACATTTGTTATGTGAATTATATTTACATGATAGGGCGCGTTACATTGACTCTCTCTCCAATCCTTTGGCTTGTTTGGGGGATGTTTAGCTGAGGGCGTTTTCCTCTTTTGTCATCAACCATGTCAAATGGTGGAATGATTTCCAAACCATCACAAATAATAAAGAGAATTCTACTCTCTAGATTGGGGATGAACCTTAGGATCCAAAAGGACTCATAGCAAATCATGCTGGAGCTCTCAGGGTTCCTACAATTGCCTAATATTTTGAAATTTTGCAAGATAAAATCCTCACTACTTGTGTCCCGATGATTTTTAATATGCAGTAGAGTGCTCTAGAAGGTAGTGAATATAGATGGCTATATTATTCTTCATCTCTGAGGGAAGGGGATCCATACTGCTTTGATAATTTCAAGAAAGCCTTGACAAGGGTTCCTCGGTATGTGCAGTGCATGAAAACATGTGGATCTTGGTGGATTGGATTGAGATTCAGATTTCCCCTCATATGGATTCCTGTGAGTCCTTGCAGGAATAGCTATGTTTTGACTAAGGAAGATGAGAAGTTGTGTTGGGAGAAATGAATAGCCTGCTATGGATTTGTGCCTTATGGAAAACCACCTGAACTTGCTTACAGTCTCACCAATCTTCACAAACATAGCTTGGAATCAGATTCAGATTAGTGGGGGTTATTGCATGAGGACATGCAATTGGATAGTTGGGGGGAGATGTTGGGCCATGGAAATGCCCCTTTTTGGCGATACTTATTACATCATTTTGCCCTAATTATATCCCATTTTCACAAGCCATATATATGCCTTTCTTCCAGATCAATCAATTATCTTGATAGGTATAACTCAATATTGCTTTATTCATTTTATGCCTAAGATTGTTAAAGTTATGAATTCTGGCCTTTGATTTATGCTAACTTGTGTGATTTCATTAAGTAAAGATCAAAGCACAGGTGTATCAGTCGCCATGACTTCGGAAAGAATCATACGTGGGCCCGCTATTACTCTTCTAACTCCATTCCTCATATTTTCAAGGGACAACGAATCTCTCCACATGAGTTGTAATAGGTCGCTGAAACAGAGCATAGCTGCATCAGACAGGATGCCTCTCGATTGGTTAAACCATTGATCCATTGACTTCCAGTGTAACAACATCCTTCACGACTAACAGCATCATTCATTTTGGAAGTAATAGTTAGCTATAACTCTGCAGCATGAAGATCGTAGATCTTCATTGCTGTATGAAATTAGTGGATCACAAACTGTATTCCTCATGTATAAATTTGGGAAGGCTTTCCAAGTCTGGGGTTGGATAATTATATTCCGTACGGGCTGTAACAGAGAAATGAGACTGTGAATTACCATCTTTAATGAAGAGCAGAGTTACTTCCATTTCTGTGTCTTAATTCGTGGTAGTTCACGACGTCTCTATTAGAAGGCCATGTCTTGCCTTCTCATAGAGATTTCCGAGTTAAGTAGGTAGTTAGATTTATTCATTTCCTATTGTGTGTTGTGGAATTGCATTAGGTATATTTTTGATAGCTGCAACAGAGAGTTTATGATTGCATTCTTTATTGGTAGTTTATTTCCTACATATGAATAGTTGCAATTGCGTGGTGTGACAGTCAACTGTGTAATTTAGTTTGAATTAATGCATGTGTGTTCAATAACTGTTACAACCAAGCTCAACTCCATTCGTTTCAGTCATTTATGCTTTGTAGGATTTCTAATGGTTATCAATTTATAGTTCAAGTTTATTTCTTAATTCTGGTTGTTGTTGTATCTTTCATTGAGTTCATAGATTAGGAAGATCATGGTTGAGTTACAGTAGTTACTGGATCGATCATTTCGGTAAAGATTGAATACTGTAGTTTGATAATTATAGGATTTAACTTCTTGCAAAAGTAATCTAGTTCAATTTCATTTTTAGATCAATAATTGCTAGGTTGATTTCTGTAGGAAGGTAGTTGCACTTTGGATTCCTAGATGTATGAGTTAGATCAGTTTTCTTTCTGGAATGAGTTTGGTTGAGCAGATAGGTAGGATTATCATCTTTATTTATTCAATCAACTGCTAAAGATGTTTATGCATAGATTGTGCTTATTGTCATTGAAACAAAAGACCTCCCTGGGTTTGACAATTTATATTGAGCATCCAGTGTGTTAGTTGTAATTAATTGACATATAGTGTGACCAACAACGGTTTCCAACATCTCAGGTGTTATATCATCATCGGCTTTCTGTTCCACTTGTTCCTGACCTTCGCGTAGCTCCTTTAGCTTTTCTTCGATTTGCTGTGTGAGTTCGTGGGCTTCCTCTTGTAGGAGCTGCGACTTGTTTCCAAATTCTATTTCTCTTTCTCTTAACGCTTGAACTTACTTTTTCAGCACCCTGAATTTCATGTACCTCTAGAGTCTTTCTCTTGGCTGGAGCGCTTTAACTTCTGCGTCCAGTAGTTCTAATTCTTCATGCTTATCCTTCACAGCATTCTTGACTTCCAACAATTCTGGGTATTCTTCAAGTGCAGTGAACGTTTTTGTCACCTCATCTAAATTTTTTTAGCACTTAGCCACCTCAATGGATATACTTTATGCTAGGGCTTTTAGTTCTTTTGCTATTAACTGTTGCTAATCAGGTGGGGTCTGTGCTTCCAATGCATCAATCTTTGCTTGATAACTGATCTCCATATCCTTCATCTCCTCCTTAAGATCGTTAGCCACCTCGTTGATCTTAACAACAGTATCCGATGGGTCTAGATGTACATTGCATTTGGATATCTCCTCGGCTACCGCGAGGATGGTAGACTCTAGTCTCTTCCATCGATCGTGCTCATCTTGCAGTTCCATAGCCCTCCGTGAGCTAGATTCTTCCAACTGCTTATAGTTTGCATGCAGCTCAGCGTGCTGGTCCAGAGCATCTATACTTCACTCATGAATCTCCTTGACAACCTGCAGATGCAGATTGTGCAGACCGGGCAGTGGTATCTTCGCAATATCAGGGTCCACATGCTCTAGGTCCTGTGTGCCCAAGAGTATTTGTTCTGGCAGTGGCAACCTTACACTAAGAGTATCAAGCGTGATGATGTGGGACTTCGCAATAAAAGTCAGGGCTAAAGCTAGTGTCTTTGGCTATGAGGTGCTGCCTGAATTTCCTTCAGACTCTAAGTCTCGTGGCAAGGGTAATCTTTTCTGTACTTCTTCAATCTTTTCTGTAATTCCTTGTAGCGTGGTCAAATTCTTCTGCAGACTATGTTGAATTGCCTCATTCTTTTTATCTTTTTCAGTCATTAGGTCTTCCATCTGTTCCGTGACCTTCAATGCGATCATGTCAAAATCATCATCATAAAGTATTGCATCTACTTGGCCTTTACTAGGTTTTCGTTTCTTCCTTTGCACCTTCTGTTGTACAAGGCTCTCGGCTTCCTTCCTTTTTCATGTCCACGGCTCTTCAACAATGGGCATAGGAATGGGATTGTCCTTGCCGGATTCACTTTGGATATCCACAATTTCGACTCGAAATTCAGCAGGCCATTCCTTCATGATGTTGTCAATGTCCTCTTTCGTCATATGGTATCTTCCTGCATATCATTCAGGGTTCTTTGTCTATTCCTTGGCTGAAATATGAATAGAACGCATGTCAGCATAAAAATTGATAGTGCAAATGTACTTAGCCGTTACCTCTTTTGTTATCCACAACGTGACGATAATGGCTTCGCGCAGCTGCTCATAATATGTGTAGAATACTTCAGCTGTCGCGTGCTATCTTTGTGAATTCAAGTTTGCCCAAAGGTTTCCATAATGGGATCTTCTGCAATCAGTGATGTCGGTTATTATGCCAACATAATCCTTCGGGTCCTTCCATCCTATGAACGTGATCAACACTATTAACCATGTAAAATGGAAATTACTGCCATGTGCCTGTGTATCATTCAGCTCCTCCAGGAACTCATTCAACATGTATTGACACCAAATGAATCGTCCACCCTCCGCAACTGCTGAACCAAGTAGTATTGCACCCGAAGGTACCTCCAATGGTCTTTCTTTTCTCATAATCTTGCCAGCTAACAATTGCATGACAAACCACATGGTCTTATCATCGATATCCTCCATTTGAAAGCCTCTCTTTCCTTTGATGATGGTTTGCGTTTTCTTCATCTTCACGGCAACTTCTTTGTCTTTGATTTTTCCTTGAAAGAACTGATTCGGACCTTCACCTCTTTTGCTCAATCCAGTGATCCGATGGATTAAGTCAATGTTCAGGTCAATCTTGTGATCAAGCCACAAATATCCCTGGTTGATGCATGACATCAGAGTTCACACCACTGCATTTAGCTTTGGCATTCTGTCGAAGTGCAGGAGTTTCAACAAGTTGAGTAGTCTCGATGCGACTACTCCGAATAGCCAACATTCTGTAACCAAGGTAAGGCTGCCTTTCATGTCTTTCTTCCACCATATGTATTGGTCGGGTTGGAACTGTGGAAACTTAGGTTCGTTGGGTTCCTTCTGCATCTGAAGCAGATCATGGTCTTCCCACTTACAGTCTTGGATCTTACCCAACAGATTTCTGTCCACCTTGACATGCTTTGATATAGGTGAGAGCGGAATATCATAATTGTCATTCTTCATCAGCTTAATGGCCGGTACGTCCTGGGCACGCAGTGAGATATACTCAAGGGTTAGCTTCAATGGTATCTCCTTGTCGGCTAGAGGAGGTTGTGGGACTATGGAATTCATCTTTGGTTACTTCATTTTCGGCACCTTTGGCTCTTTGCCTTTGTCTTGCATTGCTGGAGCGTGTCTTGGTGATATCTGGGAAGCTTGACCTTGCTCTATTACAACTTTCTTGATGGGGATTCTCATCAACCCTTCGATTCTTCCGTACCTATATACCTTCACAGTCTCATGGACTATGAACTCTTCCTCAATAGAGGACCTCTTAGACATTCACTGGGTAGATCTGGGAAAAGCAACGGAATCTATGATAACTTTCTATAGACAATCGCAAAGTATCGCTTGCAAGAAAATTCAAGGGTTTCAGTAACGCCCGCGAGTCCAAATACAACGGTATTTATAGGTGCAACTAGGATCCTCTGCACCCCTTAACGACTAGATAAGCATTAAATGTGGCATCCGTTGGCCAAATCTGGCGATGATTTCAGTCCTTTCCTTCATTAACTCGTTCAGAACGGCTATTTTTGAGTTAATTGCTCAAGCAGTCACTGGAAAAGTATTGTATAATGGCTATTATTGCAATCGACGTTCTAATAGTTACTTTTCTGGAATGCTGTGTCAAACTGTGCGATGGGTAGTCACTACTCCGGTGCAGTTACTTTGTGGTGCCTGATTTCTTGCTTCGAAAGTTAGCCTCTTTTCTCATTCAACTTGATCTTTGCAGTTGCATTATGGGCTTCACAACTGCATGGTTCCTTTTTTCTTTTTCTCTTTTCATTTTTTTTGGCACAACTTCACTGCTTAACAAGTGTTGTGCGGTATATACATTTTCCTCATCATACTTCGTATACAGACTCTTTCCCATTTCTAGTGCCCAATTTCAACTGTACTTGGCACTTAGAAATTTCCTTTCTTTTTTCTCATCAAGGGTTCTGTGAAGCAAGACTATCCCAATAGGGTTTTAGTCTGCTTCCATTAACTAGACCGGGAAAGCTATCTCCTGGTAATGTGGATAACTAGACTGCACCACCATTAGTTACATGTAAAACAGTACATGGACCAAGCCAATGCATTTTAAACTTTCCAAGAAACTTCATAAACTTGCTATCGTACAGGAGGACTAGATCACTGTAACAACCCGAAAATACCAATTTTTTATTTATTTTTTATAATAGCAATAATTATCAGAATTATCTAATGTGGAAAGAGATAACTAAATTGAACACTTAATTGAGGTAAGATAATCATAATGACACGTCATCATCCTCAAATAAATAATTTAAATTTCTACTTCAGATATTAGCAATTGTTAACTTCTTAAACGAACGATCTTTGTATGTTTATGAAAACCAGTACAATTCATGATTTTGTTTAGTTTCTTGGTTAAATATGCATGCTTCTACAGTTTGTACTGCTTTTAAGTCATTGATGTATTGCTAACAGTTTGTTTTGTTGATAAAAGGGGTCCTATGAGGCACCCTGGAGATTACTTAGCTATGTTTAGCTAAGGCAATTGAACTTGTTTCCATGTGCAGACCACAGGTAAGAAATCTTCATGACAGCATAAAAATTAGAGTACTTGTATTTTCATAACGTCGTCAATGTAAAATGTTAAGTGCTTCCTTGCGACATTAAAAACTGAAGGTATGGATACAAGAAATTCGATTCCTAGCTTGGCAATGTTTTACAAAGCTCCTTGATGTTATCAACCCAAATCGACCATCTTTCTATTGTATTATTACAATTATCGTCAAGAGGTCACTGTCGGCGATATTGATACAATCAATATTATTATTTATTTACGTGTGCAAATTCAAGATTTGTAGAATGTTACACTTTCGATCTATTATTAAAAATGGAGGTCAAGAGGTCACTGTCGGCGATATTGATACAATCAATATTATTATTTATTTACGTGTGCAAATTCAAGATTTGTAGAATGTTACACTTTCGATCGAATGTTACACTTTCGATCTATTATTATTACAATTATCGTCAAGAGGTCACTGTCGGCGATATTGATACAATCAATATTATTATTTATTTACGTGTGCAAATTCAAGATTTGTAGAATGTTACACTTTCGATCTATTATTAAAAATGGCGTCTTGCAAGATCTTAGACCTATTCTAAGTACTGCATTTGGCATTTCGATAAACAACCCTAAGTAGAAGAAGTAACTATGTAACTTGTCATTTCTTTACATATAGCATAGTATATTACATTATCAAGTGACATCAATAAAACTTTGAAATATATAAAATGTGCATTACATATTGTTATTGATATGAAATGATTTTTGCTATTTCAAACTATTAAAACTAAAGTATTAACATGTAATACAAATGAAATCATAAATATCATTAACACCATAGGGTATCGTCCTATAACATCCACTAAAGGGTTATAACGACTTAAACGAGGTCGTGGCTTGAGTGATAGTTTGAAACTATGTTATAACTATGGACTCATACCTAAGTAATAATGTTTAAAAAGTAATTATCCACATCTCGATGATAAGTGATGATATGACGGTAATAACTTGTGTTTGCAGGTTGACAGAGTTACGATAACATGCATTGAATGCTCTTTAAAATCGAATGGGTGGCAGCAAACCACGTAGCTAACTTTTTGATTTTTGGATAATAATGTCGTAGAGAGATCTAGCTGGCAAGGGTGGTCCGTCGTCGTTCTCCACACTGTACATGGTATCGTGTCTCGACCTGTAAGGATGGAAACTATGAAGGCTGTTGGAATTTTAATGAGATATTAATGTGAAGGTGGCTCGGATTTCCACGTTACACTGTTGGCTCGTCTCTACCGTTGATTACTCCAAATCTTGATCGTTGGTTTCAATAACCTAATTCATATGGTTTGTATTGATGGCAAGTGTTTTGGCCTTTCAATGTTTTGTTGTAATGAGGCCGACAGGCTGCCAAATTTTAGGGTGATAGGAAGTGTTCTTCCAGGGTTTTGAACCTGTAACTCATGAGAGTAAACATTTAAGGGTTTGCAGGCTTCAGCTTCATACCATAAGGCCGTGATATCAGGTGTAGGTGAGCATCAACTGTTGAGAATGCACAGTCGTTGGTTCTTTGGCCCTTTCAAAAGGTGGTAACACTTGTTAGTTTTTCCTGCGAGTAAGATGGATTAGAGCCGACCTCTGCTTTTTGCCATCGACAGTTGAAAAAGCATTATTCAGGTAATGTAGTAAGAATTTAATGTAAGTTAAAAATCGTAGATTTTGCATTCAGTAAGGTTCTCTTGTTTATAACCACTTGCTTGGGGTTTGGCAGGTTTTCTCTTCAATGAAGGGGGTTTCTGCGCTACCAAAAAAAGAAAGGAAAGCTTCTTCGACTGCTGGGTAAGCTCCAATGGTTCTTACCTACCTCGTAGGTACCTTGATGTGTCTGTTTCTATACCGAGAAGTGGAATACTTCACCTTAACAGTAATGGCTATGAGCGGGGTTTTAAGCTTGTCTTGTTTTAATGACTTGCACTGAGGGTAACTTCTCAGTCATGTGGGTTACTAAAGGATATTGGATGACCTATTATGTTTAAGAAGGAGACGTTAAACTTTTGTTTGTTTGTTATAAGTTTAAGTAAATACCCTGTACAGTCTTCGTTATTCAAAGATTTTGAATTATATTTTAAAGTTGATGTTGGCAGTTTTGAACATTGTCAAAACGTAACTGAGACTTGGTGTCAAATCTTATTTCTAGTTTTTAAATGTGAGTCGAGATCTGAGGATTCACTTCTGTAACCATGAACTATAGTTCGTTTTTCTTTTAATAAAAGATTGTTGAGTTTGCCGAGCCATAATGGTTTCCTTCTACCCAAGGGTTTATAGAAGCCAGACTGTAAGCTTGTGTTTTGATTTCGTTATTGGTACAAACGTTTAAAATTTACTGTAGTAGTTTGATCGTTTTAACAAAATGTTGAGAGGATTTGACCTCCATGTTCTAGTTTTGAAGGTGAACTCTGTAACTTAAAAATCCAGATATGAATGAGTTTTGAAGCTAGGGTTTATAACCCAGACTTCTTCATTGTGAAGAGAGAAATATCGATAGTGTAATTGCTGAAATGTTAAGGTGTGAGCTACAGTTTATACAAGAGTATGTAAAATGTGTATTTGGCTACTGTTAGAATAAATCTTTATGAAGCAGAAATAAAACATGAATGCTTGTATTAGACTGGTATGAAACTAATTATTAAAACAATTATAGTTACTATGGAAATGCTCTATGACAAAATGAAAAGTATTTACTAATAACTAATTTTGTATGGAATGAATTTGCAGCTGTTATATTTTTGCAAAATACCTGTACTATTGAAATTTGAAATGTTTAATACTGAATGCATTTGCTTGCTATTTGAATAGGATAGAGATATGAGGAGAATACATGACTGTACATAAATTAAACTCGATTTATATTTTTGAGATAACAAAAGAATCCTATAACATTATCTATAGTTATACAGTAAATTCTTACTCTGTTTAGATACAGGTCAGAATGGAAAACAAATCACTTAGTACAATTATTTATCCAATCAAATGGCAATATGCCTATCTCTAATCTATTATTTAATTTGCTTCTCTATACTGGAGTACGATGCAAATAAAAACATGTGGAAAAATATAGAGTTGATTTTCTAATCATATTTTAAACAAGTTTATCATTCAGACTTAAACAAAGATAAAAAATAAAATTCATTTACAAAATAGAGTTTGATGATTTCACTAAATAGAATTATTAAACTGTAAACCAAATAGGAAACATCAAAACCTGATTAACTATAGGGAAACAAACAGCCCAAGGAGCCTGTTCCACCCAACCAATTCCTAAAGACAGCCAAGTTACTTGCCTTAGGACCCCCGAGCCTGTTCACTGAACCACCAGGAGGAAGAAAATTAGAAGTTTAGGATCTCCACTTATAGTAGCAGTAGTTGTCCAATTTTTGAAACTAGCAATCCAAAAGACCTGCAGACTTATGATTGCACTCACAACTAGCCTCCCTATTCGAATCTCTCAGTGATCACCTGATGCACATGAAGAAATACTTATGTAGAAAATATTGTGTAAGAGCTGCCTGCTCAATTCGAATTTGCCTTATGTAGGCTTCCTAGGCCTTTTCAGTTGTTACTGAGTCATTAAATGAGCTGCCTACCCACTCCCACCACCTGGGTGATAATGCCACATTTTTAGGGGTAGTTGTCCCATAACCAACAGCTAGTGGTGAAGTGCAATTGCTGCCATCTGTCCCATGCCTTCTAACAGCTTCCATTCCTCCTAGTGGGTTAGTGAACACTCATTTAACAGTTCCCTTGGGTGTTTGACTCCTACTTTAATTTATTAAATAATAATAATTTAGTAATTACATTCATCTTTGACCAAAATTGGTCATAATTTCAAAACTTTGAAATTAAAATTTAACATAAAGTATTTTTGCAAATAAAATATTATTTTCAGAATTTGGGTAGGTGACAATCACCTACCTGAAAGGTCTTTTTTTTGATATGGTGATCATGCCATGCTTTTTCCCTTTCCTTCTACACTTGTTAGTGAAATCCTGCGATGAAGCGATCCTCCTCCAAACCAACCAAGTGTATAAGTCTTTCTTCTAGTGCATCACAATATGCCATGCCTGTGAATGCAACTATTCTTAAGCTGGGAATAATGTACTCCATTGGAATTATTGCTTCCTGTCCATAGGCTAGCCTAAAAGGTGTGTGGCCATTCAATTTTTTGCATGTGGTCCTGTATGCCCATCAAACAACTGGAATGCGCAGGTACCAATCATCCCTATTCACATTGCATACCTTAGTTAGCGCATTCTCTAGTACTTTATTGAAAGCTTCCACAATTCCATTTGCTTGTGGATGATATGGCGTGCTTCGCTGATGATGAATGTGGAACTATTCTATCAATGCCTCTATAGTTCTGTTCAGAAAGTGAGTGCCTTGATCACTCATCAAAATCTTCGGGCATCCAAACCTTGCAATGATGTCCTAAAAAATGAACTGCATGGCAATAACTGCGCTACAGTCCTTCACTGGCTTCGCTTCTGCCCATCTAGTAAGGTAATCAGTTGCAGTATTAATGTACCTCGCACCAGTTCTTTTTCTTGGTGGTTTTATAGGTCCCACACAGTCAATGGCCCATTTATCAAATTCTTGTAATGTCAACTATGGATTCAATGGCATTTTGTCTCTTCACGACGGCCTTCCTTTCCTCTAGTAGGCATCGCAGTTCTGGCAATGTTCCTTTGCATCTTTTTGAATCATAGGCCACCATAGCCCTGCCCGTAATATCTTCTGCGTAGTGGATCTTCCTACGTAGTGACCTCCTATTGATCCTGAATGTGCATGAGCCAGTATGAATGGTTTCTCATGCTCTAACACACACCTGCATAGTACTTCATCTGGCCCCAATTTGTATAGATGTCCGGCAATTATGGTGAAGTTTGTTACTCTTACTACCAGCTGCTTCTTCTGCTGTGTAGTGAATTCATTGGGTGCCAACCCAGTAGTCAAAAAGTCTATGATTTATTTATAGTATTCATCGAAAATCTGAATAGCAAACAACTGCGCATTAGGAAGATTGTCTTCAAGGTTCGTAGCTTCTTCTCCTGACTCGATCCTTGACAGATGATCAAGTCCTAAGTTCAATCTTCCAGGCTTAAACACTATGTCAAATTCATACTCCTGAAAGAGTAACAACCATCTACAGATTCACCCCCCTAACACTGGCTTATTGACCAGGTATTTCAAAGCGTAATGGTCAGTGAACATAGAGAAGTGCGCACCAACCAAATAGTGCCTGAACTTCTGTAGTGCATAGACCATTGGAAGGACTTCTCTCTCAGTAGTGGTATAATTTTTCTCTACACATGAGAGCTTCCTGCTCGAAAATGCGATGGGATGGTCAATACCTCCCTCTCCTGGTTGTGCTAATACAACACCCAATGCTATACATGAAGCATCAACATGTACATGAAATGGCTTCTCCCAGTCTAGAAAAATTAGGATTGACGCAGTTACCATTTTCTCTTTTAAGGTGTCAAAGCCTTGTTCACACTCTGCGTTCCAGATGAACAACACATCTTTCTTTAATAGCTTCTCCATAGCTATAGTTATATGCTCATAACCAGTATGCCCCAATGTGGTGCGCAACTACTTTATTGAATTTGGTGTTGGCAAGTTTACAATAACTGCGATATTCATAGGATCAACCATCAAGCTCTGCTTGCACACAATGTGTCCCAACAGAATTCCATAGGGTACACAAAAGATACACTTCTTCAGGTTTAATGACATTTGATGTTGTCTGCACTTTTCTAGCATCAATCTGAGGTTTGCATAATGGTCCTTCAGCAACCCAAAGACTATCCAATCATCAAAATAAGCTTCTAAAAACTTATGCATGAAATCTTTAAATGCTGCGACCACAACTCTGGAAAAGATGGCAGGTGCATTCTTCAGACCAAATGGCATCAGTGTGTATTGGAAGGACCCTCATTCAATGGCAAAATTTGTCTTGTGTGTATCCACTGGATCAATTCTTATCTGATGATATCCCGAAAATCCATCAGTAAAGGAATATGCCTCATTTCCTCCAACATTATCGAGCACCTCATTAGTGAAGGGAGTAGGAAATGGGTCATGCATCGAAGCATCATTTAATTTTTGAGGTCCACGTAGATCCTAATCTCACCTTTTGTCTTCTTATCTTGGACAACCATAGAGCTTATCCACTCAGATTCCTCAACTGGCTCGATGATCCTTGCATCGAGCATTTTATCGAGTTTTTCCTTGACTTGTTCTTTGTATCGCAGATTCAGTCTATAGGGCCTCTGCGTAACAGGCTTTGCACCTGGATTAAGAGGTATCTTCATAACCCCTAAGTCGCCCAGAATACCTTTCATTTCTGTAAACTTTGTCGGGAATAAATCCTGATACTCATGTAACATGTCTGTGATCTCCACGATAGTCTGATCATCCCAGTAGTCTCCAATACTTGTGAACTTTGGCTCTTCGCTGGTGCCAATGTTCACTTTCCTCATTTTCACAAGTCCACTCATGTCTGGAATTTCCAGCGGAGGTCCCTCTACGTCGCGCGCTACTTCTGACTCAGGTATGTTTATGTTGCACAGATCCTCCTCATCACTTTCTTCTTTATCTTCAACCTCTTCATCTAGATTATAACAATCCATGGCATGCTCGACCTGTTCCTTCCATTCTGGATGTAGGCTTGGAGGTATGCTATCAACTCCAAAGAATTCCTCTAATGTCATGTTTTTATGTGGACATTCTGGTCTAAATATTCTTTCCTTAATAATCTGCAAAGCATCATTTATGGAAGGACTCTCGTATTCAAAACTGAATCTCTTTTGGAAGTTCGTAGTTAGGGTAGACTAATTTGTAGTTTCCCTACGCAACTCCATATCCAGGTACCATTTATTTGGAATTTCTTCCTCCAATGTGTGCACAAATAGATGCACCCATTCTGTATGTGGTCTCTCCTCCCATGCGTGTGAAAAGATTTCAATATGCTCCCTTGGATCTGTCTGTCCATTATATTTTTCAAAGGGTAGTGTAACCTTGTCAACAAACCTGATCTGCATCTTGATTCTGCACAAATCCCATGTGGTGAATGTCTTCTTGTGTGCAACCCACCATCTGGCAGCTATCTCGCGCACTGCCATTTCTAGTGCTGGTAAACGATGTTCATCTGCAATTGCTATAGTATATTCTTTGATAAAGGAATAAACATTAGATAAACCATCATAGGTGGGAATTGGGCTTACCTCCTTTCCAATCCAGCGCAGTGACTTTGTAACCTGCGTGTATATCCTTGCAGATACTTCATGCATATGAATTTTCCAGTTCTCCAGTCCTGCATCAGAGTCTGAGATGAAAGATATTTTGCATATCCAGCTGAGTGTTCCATCCGCAGTGGGATTAATATAGTCTTCCTTTTTCATAGTCATTTTGTAAAGACGATCAAGATCCTACGCTCTGGATTCTTCCTGAATCGGCTCGCTGTATCTGTCTCCATCTAAAGGGTCCAATGGTGCGATGACCCTGAGATGATTTCCTTCGAAGATCATCTTCTTTGTATTCAAGTTTATGATGGAGAGTTTATCCATTTCCCAGTCTATACCCAATAGTGCTGGATATGGCTAGCTATTATCCACGATCTCGATAACCTTGAAGTGTGCATGACTTCACACTCCATCAATGTCAACAACAACATTGGATAACCTTCCAAAAGGTATGACTTTCTCCTGATTGGCCATTCTCAGCTGGATAGGTGACCATAACAACTTTGGTCTCCCCATCTACTGCCATGTCTCTTTAGTTAAGACATTTACTTCAGATCCTAGATCAAGGATGATCTCATCCATTTTAGAATCTCCTATCTATGCACTGAGTCTCATTTCTTTGCCTGTTCTTTTATGTTTATTGATCTAGTGAACTGCGCTATCGGTAGTTTCTATCTCGCTCTGTGGCTCATACTCATCTAATAGTTTTTGCAACTCTGCTATAGCGTTTGGGCTCTTCAGCAATTTCATGCAGCTCCTTAGGAACTGTGCAATAGATGTGCCTCTCTCTACTGCGACACTTGTTTTGTCATAAGCAGCCGACATATCTTCTATATGCAGTATTTCACTGCACAGCGGGATTCTTGGCGACCTGGGTGTTGATTCTTTGAATATATCCCACGCTTCTTCAAAGGCCTCTTTGTTTTTCTCCAAGTTGAAAGCAGGTGCTTTCCCAGTAGCTTTTCTTATCCATATTGTTTCAAGAGGAGTCTTCTTAGTGTTGGAGTCCCTAGAAGTCGAAGCTTCTGCTCCTCTATCTCTTCTTGTCGTAGCGCCACTTTGCGTCACTACATTGATACTTGGATCCACAGGCCTCCTTTCTGCTACGATCAACTGAATGTTTGGATTCGGTGCATCTTACTGCTTCCATTTCTGCATTTTTACCTTTAACACTAGGAAATCTTCAATAACATGATCGAATGATTTACAATAACTACATGTAGTGCATGGGTTGGTGTAATCTTTAGATACATGACCTGGTTGGCCATAGTTATAACATATTACTTGACCTCGGCCTCATCCTTGCACTGGGCCGGTATTCGTTCCTCTCCCACGGTGTCCTCCGTGGCCTCTATATGCTCCCTGATCGTGTTGGACATTGTCTTATTTCTACGGAGTCTCTTCTTGGACTCTGTATACTCGTCCATACATATGCTCGATATCTTTATTCCTTTCCAACATGAGCTCATATGCACAACAATTGGACTCATCATGTCCAACTGACTTACAAAAATTACAATATAGGTTTTTAGGTGTCCTTACATATTTCTGGATTAAGTAGCAGTCCTATGGTCAGTGTCCTCTAGTTCTGCAGATTTCACACCATGGCCCTTGGTTCTAATTTATTGTTTGGTGCACCCATGTTAAGGAATTCTTGGAATAAAGGACAATGATCCTTAGTGTGTCCTTCTCCCTTACAACTTGTACACTAGACTTCTTGTCTCTCTTGCTTTCCTTTCTTGATATCCTGTAGCTGTAGTGTCAGGGTAGCCAACTGGGTCTGAATATGAGACATCCCAGTGCTAGTTTCTCCAATAGGTGAAGCTTCTAACTTCATCGTGATCTCCAGGGCTTATGCATGCGAAGCCACTTTCTACTGCATCAACGACAATTTGATATGGGGCAACAACGTGGCTATAAACCATTCCTGTGTTTTTGTGGTGTTATAACAAAGCTTACTTGGTCCAACAGTGTTTTAAATTTCTGGTCAAATTCCCAGACTGTTTCATTAGGTTTCTGCTTGATCTCTTTTAACTCTGTTATACACTGTGATTCAGACTTCGGTTTCTTGAACTCACTCAATAGTGCAGCCTTAATCTTTAGTAAGGTTCTCTATTGTCCTTGTGAGTACTTCATGAACCAATTCAAGGATCTGTATCTGAATGTGGTAATGAGCTGTGCTCACTTCACAGCATCATCCTGGACTTGTTTAGCATTGCATACGGCTTCACATAGAAACCAATGTTGCTCAGGGTCCTCTAGACCCGTTCCTTTGAATATCGACAACTTAATATCATCATTCATGCTTCTTCTAGGTGGTGTGAGGTTCTGCGTAGGTTGCTGAGCGGAAAAAATAAAAGTAGTATTGCGCGGAACGGTCTGACCCAGAATGTTCTGAGTGCTAGGGATATTCACAACTGGGGGGATTTGTGCAATGGGAGGCGCAGTGTTCACAACCGGTGGATTCTGCGAAGTAATAGGCTGATAGGTGGAAGATTGACTATAGGCTAATAGTGCGGTTTGGCTATCAAGTTCAGCTTGTGAATCAATATCTACGCGGAGTTCATGCTCAGTGGAAGTCTTCTTAGGGGTATATTTATATCTCTTTCCATTTCTCAAATTATGTGTCTCTTCGTCAGACTCACTATAAATGCTGCTGACCATTACAATTTCAAAAATTTCACTGCATTCTAAAAACGCCTTTCTTGGCTAAAAGTATTTTAATGTATAAACTCAAATTGTTCAAGTACTTACCTCTGAATCCCTTGAAAAACTCTCTTCGGTTGCGCTATAGGACTTTAGCATGTCCACAATGAACTGCGTCACAAAGCTTTGTAGTGTACTGTCGACCCAGAAGTCGACTGCTCGTGTGAATGGACTATCTACTGCTTTGAGCCTTTCAACGAGCTCTAGTGTCCACTCGGTTGGTATGTCTCATGGGGTACAGTTTCTACGCTCTACGAGGTTTGACAACCACTCATGTAGCTCATTTCCAAAAGATTCCCAAAATATTTTGTCAACGTCTTTCCACAAGTATTTGTTCAACCACTGAACGTTAGAGAGATGTGGGTGCTTATTTTATTTCCTTGCGAAATCTCTTTCTGCCTTGTCACACCAAGCCTAGATTTCTTTCTTGTCTGGATGCAAAACATCAATACCCAATGAAGCTTCTTCTTCATCGCACATCACAACTTCAACTCATCACGAATTCTTAGCACAGCAACAGAAGCATTTGTTGGCTTATATAACTGTTCTTGAGGTTTTCGATAAAGACCCAGGTTCTTCCCGGTTCAAGGAACCAACAAAACCCATTTTCATCGGCCCTTTCGGCAGCAGGCTGTGAACAGGCTAAGGTCTCACCCAAGATGGAGCTATGGGGGAGCTGTGGAATCAATTTTCCGTAGCTACATGATGAGTTGTTCAGACAGAACTATTGCACAACACACTATGGGGCTCACGTTGCAGACTAAAGACTGCGTGATGATAGCCTTCATCACTATGGGGCCATAACACTTCTACAAGCTAAGATGCTTGCATAACCAGCACATCCACAGACTGCGCGGTTTGGGTAGGATTCAATCAAAAGGACAATGCAATTGACTTATACGCTCCCTCTTTGGACTTAACCACTATTTATGACTTTACTTAGTGCTTTATTCTTTCGTCTACTGCCTTAGATTATTTAGTCTCATAACTTATGCAACGGGACGAAATACACAGCTCTGCGCACACCTGGTGCTGCACTTCAAGGGAGTCACCCAGCGCGATCTCTCCAACTTAAGTGATTATCTAAATGACTGATGCATTCGTTAACTCAGAAATACTGCGCATTCAACATTCATCCATACATGTGGTACTTAACATATTATTCCCATCTAATTCCCATGGTGAATACATATAAAAGCATGAACATATCAACTGATAAATGAGAATTCAAGCATTCATTGTAAGCAAACAGAAAGTGCAAATACATAAACAATCACACTGCACAAGATTTAACGTGGTTCACCCCTAGGATGGGAGCTACGTCCACAACAATTATTGTTGTATTAGTCTTTGGAAAGGGTACAATAGTTCCATTCTGCGCACTCAGCTGCAGACTCTCTTCTCTCTCAATAGGCCTGTGCGCACATAGCTTGCAGAGCCTTTACAAAATTGTCTCTCAACAGAAGATTTCTCAATACTAATCAATAGTAGAGAATCCAAAACAACAAAACCAGAGATTAACCAAAATAATAACAATCCTTTCCCTTACAAAATATGCCTTATTTATAGATCATGCTCATAGGTCATATCTTTACAATCTGCAGGAAAAACCCCTAAGGTTTACAAAAATGTCGCGGTTTTCAGCTAACTAGACTTGCTGGTTTCTAGTAGCGAATCTTCCGTTGTGGCCGCCCTCAGTGCATGCTCACGTCACTATCAGCCTCCCTGTCATGTGCATGTCAACAGGTCACTTTCAGTGAGCCGTTCTTCCTCTAATGGCCTTATGCGACCGGTTCATGTAATGGTTCCTTGCATGTGTGACCGGTTTCTTTCCTCTGCTTTGCTCCTTACCCACCTAGAAATCATGGAGCATCTTTACCAAAAATAGACCACTGATGGTCTAATCAGAATATGTGCCATCTTCCATCCAACCTTCTTCCTTGCTGGATCTCTGTAGATCGGGCTCATCGCAGCGCTGTCTCCTCGCAGCACTGTACTTCGTAGCTCTTCCACCGCTACGTTGTGCTGCACTTCATAGCATCCCAAAAATGACTTGTCCAAAAAGCCTTCAGTGTAACTACACTTAGCTCTATAGTTCCAAAATATGACTTGCTAAAAAATGCCCCACTTGGGCCAGGCCCAACATTTCCTGGTCTTCTCCTTCTTCTTAGGATGATCAAACTTGGTCTTCTCCTTCTGAGTTTTCATTCCTTTAACATTCATAACCTTGGGTCCTCCAACAATTAGGTCTTGATCCTTAAAGGATCTCGTGGACCCCATCTGAACAAGCTTGTCACTTTGCTTAAGAACTCAATGAATGCATTCAAGGATGGCATCTTCCAATTCAGAATGGTGAGTTTTCCCGAATGGAAGGTAGAGACAAACACTAAATAATCTTCTCCCAGTTTTGAAAGGATTAAGAGAATCAACTGATCCTCCTTCTTCTCTACACCACCTTACTTCAACTGAAGCACCAAATGCTTGAAATTCGTGAAAAACTCATTAATGGTTTTTAAATTTTCAGTATTTAGGGAAATCAATTAATTCTCTAAATGATAAGACCTCATTTCATCTTGCTTGTCCAAGAGTTTGGAAAGTTGTTCCCATACTTCTTTTGGAGTCTTCAATCCACTGAGATGGAAGAGAAGGTCTTTCGAAATATTGAGACATAAGAAACCATAAGATTCATCAAGCTTATTCAGGAACTTGGACTTCTCTATAGCTGCATTAGGCTCTGGTTCTGTGCCCATAGTGACTCTGTAGAGTCCCTTGGAGCGCAATATTATCTCTATTACATCCTTCCATTGATGATAATTGAAAGGAGTAAGAAGATTGTTTGAAGAAGAGTCGATCTTTAGCGATAGCGAATGAAATAGGAGAATTTTGAGACACCTGCAGTAATAAACAAACAAACAATTTTAGGTCGACAACATGCACTTCTGAGGTTGCATCACTCTTGGCATAGCCTATCAAGCAATCTTGATAAACAATATGCACAATTATTTAGTATTTATGTGGAAATGTTTTTGCTTCTGGTGTAGTGTTGGAATAATTTTGAGCAATCTTGCTCAAGCTTCATCTGTAAAACTCTGTAGAAGAGTTTCCTTTTCCTACCATAGATATGATACCATGTAAAATTCAAGCATAACAGATCTAGAAAACAAGAAAAACTATTATAAGAGATGCATGTGGATCTTTACAACAAATTGAGTGTCAAAACACTGGTGCAAAAGGTTTGCAGCAGTAAAACATTATCATTAACTCAGAAGAATGTTTACAATGTAAAAACAATGGCAATAATAGCCAAGCAATTCGAATCCTAGAGAGGTCATTCGAATTGAATGCATGATAGTGGATTACTGGTCAATTAACACTACTCGACACATCAATTAACCACTTAAATGCAATGTAATTGACACTAACAGACTCTGAAACTGTCAAATTGAGTCAAATGAGTTTGAAACTCAATTGAATGCCCAAAAAATCGGTGAGGGTGCCTTTATGACTCCAGTTAATTGATGTTTAGGTGAAATTACACCAAATTAGGTCAAATTTGGTAGGAGGGTGCCTTTCTGACTTTAGTTAGTTGAATTTAATATTAAATGCTTCCAGTTGGATTGAGTAGGGTGCTTTAATCATGCAAATCATCCCAGTCGGCTCCCCGACTGACAGAGGAGGCCTAGTTAACTGAAATTGATGACCTAGTTGGCTCCCTGAATGAAGGAGGAGGCCCAATTGACAGAAACTGATGATATACTGATGATGTAAGTACATATTTGAGTCAAAATACTTAGGATAAGTGGTAAATTAGGTTGTTAAGCCCAAATAAATGATGTGTAGTTGGAAAATGACTCCAACAATGATAGCTAGAATTTTACATGACATTAGTATTGATGAATGGTCATTTGTGTGTGAAAATTTGGGGCCAATCCCCTCTACATACTATCAGCACAGATGAGGGAGGGTTGAGGGGATCAACCATGCCCCTCAAGCACATTGGTGCTAGAGGAGTGTGTTGGTTGTGGAGCCTGATATTCCTGATTCAGAGGTCGTGTTTTAGTCGTGTCTAGATCCAACCCCATGACGATGAGGTGTGTGGGGGATTTCACCCAGACTATAGTCACCATGCGGGGTCCATGGGGGAAACGAATACTTTTAGGACCCCCCCTTAGTGGGGGTTCAGGGGCAATTTCCCCATAGTGAAAATTTTGGGAACAATTCCTTCTAAAATGTTATAATTTCATAGTCATGAGTTGGTCCATAATGGGTGATTTACGACCCATGGTATTGGGTATCCTATGGTATTTTCCCATGGTAATCCCTCTTTAAAAGGAAGGAATTGCAATACGAATGTGTATTGTATTATTTCAAAGATATCTGTGATTTTCTAAGAGAGATTGTGAGAGAGTGAAGAGGAAGTTGCAATGAATGTGTTGTAGGTTGTATCCCTTCTTTTGATGGATGGTATAATGTTAAATTTTGAGCATTAATTCACAATACTCTAGGATATTTACTGAGAGAATAACATATACAGTATATCAATGCATGACAATCACAATAAGCATGACAAGCATCACAAGAATCAAAAGCATGAGAGACAAGAGACACAGAGTTTCCATGGGGAAAACCCTAAGGTGAAAAACCCCACAACTTCCTCAGAGATAGAGAGAGCAATGGCTCAACCAAAGTACAACCAAAATACACTGAGATAGTCTCCTAGTAGAAGATGATCCTCTTCCTCACTAGTGTGCCACTTTCTGAGTGAGAGTGAGATACTTTTCCGAGTGATAAAAATAGAGATCACCTGATCTCTATTTATACTAATCTATTTTCCTAGTGACCTTATGGGACCGACTTGTCTAGCTAGGTACATCCACAATATAATATATATTTCAGGGCCGACCCCACACATGGTGATCTAATAACCCATCGGCAAGTACACACACTTGCGACACTTGTCAATCCACGTGACGACACTTCCTTATAGAGGAATAACACATCTCTAATAAGGGTACAATAAATATATATAAAATACATAGATGAAATACATTCCAAAGTAACATATACATCAACACTCCCTCTTAACTAGGAAGGTATTTCTCGACACAGATCTGCTAGACAAGTCTTCTTCTCGGGATCATCGTCATCATCATCGTCACTGCTACTACTATCTCAACCAATATCTGACTCTACTCGTCATAGGAATTTCTACAGAGCCAGTCCTTTTTCATACTGGATGTAGGCCCACCACCTGCAGGTCTTCATCATCACTGGCCATACTGTGGAAATCTCAAGACTTATTACGTGCGTCACAAAACCTTAAAAGAGTCTCTTGACTAGCAAGAACCCTAAAGAGCATCTGAGGCCTTTTTTTCATCTTGTCCAGATCTCCAGGACTTATTACATGTGACCCCACCACAAAACCTCGAAAGAGAATCCCAGGATTGATTACAAGCACAAGGCTCAACCTATCGGATCTCCTAGGGCACAAATTACATGTGGTCACCACAAAACCTCGAAAGAGCATCCCAGGACTGATTATGAGCACACGACTCAACCTATTGGATCTCCCAGGGCACAAATTACATGTGGTCATGGCAAAACCTCGAAAGAGCATCCCAGGACTGATTACGAGCACATGGCTCAACCTATCGGATCTCCCAGGGCACAAATTACATGCCATAGGACAAAACCTCGAAAGAGCATCTACCAGATATCCTAGAGCACAAATTACATGCCATAGGCAAAACCTCGAAAGACTATCTGCAGATCTCCCAGGGCACAAATTATATGTCCTCCCAAGCAAAACCTCAAAAGAGAATTTGCCAGATGTCTCAGGGTACGAATTACATGCCATAGGCAAAACCTCGAAAGACCATCTCGAAATCTCCTAGGGCACAAATTACATGCTTATCTGCACAACCTGTTCCATGGCCACAGAGTATCAACCTGATACTCACCATACATCATCCTGATGTACACATGATCATCCTGATCATCATCACTGCAACATCCTGCTACATGTCATCTGGAGAAACATCCTGAAGCTCGTCATCCATGATCATCCTGATCATACAATGCATCTACCTGATGCATACCAAGTATCTACCTGATACATACCATCATACATGATCCACCTGATCATACAGTGTATCCACCTGATACAAATACAAATACATGATACATATCAACCTACATGATCTACCTGATCATACAATGTATCCACCTGATACATATACAGATACATGGTCTAAGCATCCAACATGATGCATATACAAAATACATACACATGATCCAACCGATCATATCCAGCATCCAACATGATGCGTACATACATATAAATGATCCAACTGATCATATCCAACATCCAACATGATGCGTACATACATATAAATGATCCAACTGATCATATCCAGCATCCAACATGATGTGTACATACATATACATATAAATGATGCAACTGATCATATCCATCATCCAACATGATGCATACATACATACATAAAAATGATCCAGCTGATCATATCCAGTATCCAATAGAACATCATCCTGATGCTCATCATCCAGCGCTTGCATCCACAGCCATGTGAAGGATCCTCCTTCCAACATGCTTGGAATGGCTTCAGCAAATGTGTCCATCACTTCTTCCTCGAAGTGTCATCAATATAAAGAATGCCAAGCCTCTCTCTGAAGTACTCAAACTTCACCCTGGCTAGTGGCTTCGTCAGCACATCTGCAATCTGCTCATCTGTCGCAACATACAAGAGCTTCACAGCTCCTCTCTGCACCATATCACTGATATAGTGATATTTGATCTCTATGTGTTTCGACCTATCATGAAACACTGGGTTCTCGGACAGCTTCACACAACTCTAGTTATCACAGAAGATACCAGTAGCATCCAATGGGAGATCAAATAACTCAGACAGTAGCTTCCGTAGGCATACTGCCTCACAACTAGCTGAACAGGCTGCAACATACTCTGCCTCAGCTGTACTCAGTGCTATGCAGGACTGCTTCCTGCTGAACCAAGAGATCACACCTGATCCCATACTGAAGCAGCACCTAGATGTGCTCTTCCTATCTGCAGCACTGCCAGCCCAATCTGAATCAACATAACCCTGCAGGCTAAACTTTTGATTTACCTCATACTTGAGCCCATAATCCACTGTACCCTTTAGGTACCTCAAAACATGCTTTATAGAAACCAGATGAACACTCCTCGGATCTGTCAGGAACTGACTCAATGTGTTCACTGCAAAGCAAATATCTGGTCTCATGTTCGTCAGGTACATCAAGGACCCAATCATCTGATGATACATAGAGACATCAACCGGCTCAGATGAATCATCACATAAAAGCTTCAGATTCGATGCCATAGGTGTGGCCATGGCCTTGCAATCCATCATCCCAAATCTCTTCAGGATATCTACTGTATACTTCCCTTGACCAAGGAAGATCCCACCTACACTCTGCCATACCTCCATACCTAGGAAATAATGCATCATTCCCAAATATTTCATATCGAATTCAGCAGCAAGCTTCCTCTTCGTATCTGCAATCAGTCTGTCATCCCCTATTACAAATAAGTCATCCACATACAGGAGTATAATCATAGGATTCCCTTCCTCAACCTTGTAATAAAGGTTGGAATCTGCTTTACTCTTGGTAAAGCCCAAACTAGATAGAAAACTGTCCATCCTACCATACCAAGTTCTGGGAGCTTGTTTCAAGCCATACAAGGCTTTCTTCAATCTACACACATATGACTCCCTGTCATGTATTTCAAAACCGAGTGGCTGCTCTACATATACTTCCTCTTCAACTACACCATTCAAGAAAGCATTCTTGACATCCATCTGGTGTATTTTCCATTTCATTGATGCAGCCAGGGCAAGTACTGTTCTGATGGAAGTATACCTGGCTACAGGTGCAAAATTTTCTTCATAATCTATTCCCTCTTTCTGAGAGAAGCCAAGAGCTACGAATCTTGCCTTGTATTTCTCTACACTGCCATCTGCAGCATGCTTGATTTTGTAGATCCATTTGGAAGTCACAACAGACTTCTCTTTAGGTCTTGGGACAACATCCCAAACATCATTCTTCATTATTGATTGGTATTCCTCAACCATGGCATCCTTCCATTCTTTCTTTTCTGCTGCTTCTTCATAATTGGAAGGCTCTTTGTTCATAATGTCATAGAGTAAAGCAACATAGTTGGTATGTGATCTGGTTCTCTTCTTTGCTCTGTGTTCTTCTTCTGGAATGCCAAATCTTTCTGCATATTGAATGAGATCTCTAGCCCATGCAGGTTTCCTCTTGTGAGAGTTATCCTCACGGGGTGGATCTACAGGTTCTTGCGGATCTTCAAACTCACGAACAACTTCTGGAACTGCTTCAGTCATGGTAGTGTCTTGAAATCTGGTTTCCTTAGGTTCTTCATAAACTTCGATAGGTGCCTTGATTTTATGAATGTTGAGTTTTCATCAAATGTTACATCCCTGCTGACATCAATCTTCTTGAACCCTAGAGAGTATATTTTGTAAGCCTTCGAGCTTTCACTGTAACCCACAAAGATACCGTTCTTTCCTGAAGGATCTAGTTTAGTCCTCTTTTCCTTTGGAACATGAGTGTATACTAGACAACCAAATATTCTGAGATGACTGACTTCAGGATTCTTACCAGAAAAGACCTCTTCTGGTGTCTTGTTGTCCAATATCTTGTGAGGTGTTCTGTTCTGCACATATACAGCTGTTCTAGCTGCTTCTGCCCATAGATGCATAGGTAGATCCTGGTCATGCAGCATTGCCCTTGCTGCTTCCATGATAGTTCTGTTCTTCCTTTCTGCAACTCCATTCTGTTGAGTATTATAAGGGGAAGTCAACTCCCTCTTAATCCCTGAATCACTACAAAGCTTCTTGAAGTCACCTGAGGTGAATTCTCCACCATTGTTGGATCTGAATGTTTTGATCTTCTTGTCAGTTTGATTCTCCATCAAGGTTTTGAATTCCTTGAACTTATCAAACACCTCATCTTTGTTCTTCAAAAAGTATACCCAAGTCTTCTTGGAGAAGTCATCAATAAATGAGACATAATAAACATACCCACTCAGAGAACTGGATGACATAGGACCACATACATCTGAGTGGATGATTTCCAAGACATCTTTTGCCTTGCTTTCACTGCTTGGGAAAGCCTTCTTAATGTTCTTACCTTTTGCACATCCTTTGCAAACACTTTCATGTTTGGTCTTGATTTCAGGAAGACCCTCTACAACCTTGCTTGCAATTGGAAGTGCCCTATAGTGCATATGAGCAAGTCTTCTATGCCAAAGTTCACTTGGCTCCATGGATTCATGCACCATGGCATGTTCAGGTTGTCCCTTCAATTTATACAAACCTCACTCTTTCTCTCCAATCACTACTGCATCATCTATGGTCTTTCCCTTTGGCCACATTAGGACTTGGCCATCCACAAATGCAACCCTCATACCTTTTGCATCCAAAGCAGAGATGGAGAGTAAGTTCTTCTTGAGCCCAGGTACATAAAGGACTTCTTTCATATTCAAATATTTTCCAGAATCTAGGTTGTATGAGGCTTCACCACTTCCTTTGATTGGGTATTGATAATCATCCCCAAGTTTCACCTTATGGGGTGATTCATGTTCAGATAGATTCACAAAAGATTCCTTAAACCCAGTCATGTGTTTGGAAGCCCCACTATCAATCAACCAATCATTACAACCATGGGAGATAATACCTGTGAGAGCAGAAATTAGAACATATTCTTCTTCACTTGATGAGTCATCATCACTATCACTTTCTTCCCTAGCCTTCTTCTTTGGGGGTTCATCATCTTCGGCAGCATGAGCATGATATATTCTTTTGTTATTCTTCTTCTTCTTATTGAAGTTGTTGTTGTTGTCTTTCTTCTTCTTGGGACAATCTAAAGCAAAGTGTCCCTTCTCATTGCAATTGAAGCATCTGAGATCTTTCTTATCTTTATGATAATGGTGGTGTGAGAATATTCTGTTATGAGATGATTCCTTCTTGGACTTTCCTTTCCTGGCATGTGCTGTGAGATCTTGATCTTCATTTCCCATCTTTTCATCTCGGGCCACAAGCCTAGCTTCTTCTTGAGAGCATTCTTCCCACAATCTGTTGAAGGAGATCAACTTCTTCCTTGCACAAATTCCTTGAATAAAGGAATCCCATGACCTGGGTAGGCCATTTAGAGTGGTCATCACCACTTCACCAACCATTTCATCCACTGCTTCTAGTTGTTCCTTGATCTGGGAGACCCTTGAAAAATAAGATTGAATGGTTTCTCCATTCTAAAACTTTACTCCTTTCAATTGGTTCCGCAGGGTCATCTTCCGATTTATGTTCTTCCCTTCAAATAGCTTGGTCAAAGAGTCAAACATCTCCTTGGGTGTCTTTAGAGAAGACACATGGGGTTGAGATGGTCTTTAATGGAATCAACAATGATTCTCTTTTCCTTGACCAAGTTCTTCTTATGGAATACCTTGGCCTCTTCATCCTCTGGGATAGGGATGTCTTCTTTTACATATGAGTCCAACTCATTCTCTTCCAGGATTAACCCAATCCTATACTTCCAAGATCGGAAGTTATCAGCCCCTTCAAGCTTATCCTCAAGCTTGGTGTGGTGAGACATATTAAAGAGTAATTCAAATGAAAATAGAAAAGATTTAGGTCTTACCACTTGAAATGTTGAAAACTGGATCTGGTCTGGAATTAGGGTTTGTCGAAAAAACCCTAAAAATTCAAAATGTGAATTTCAATTTTCTGAAAGGATAGAAAGATGCGCCTTGATGAGCTGATCAGCTTGGTGTATTCAGAATTTGATATCAACAAAGATTTACCCTTCAGATTTGCCCTTTTGTCCTCCCGGGTTCACTAGGGAGAGCCCTGAATTAGGGTTTGAGTTTCCCGGAGATCTACCCAACCAAAAATCTCAATCCAAAGCTCTAAACTTTGATTTTTGCAAGGAGCTTCCAACTATGTCTTTAGATTTCATAAATTCCTATTTTTGTGGAAACCCTAATTTTTAGGGCCAAATTTGAAAATGCTTGGAATTGAATTCTGATTGGACAAATAGATGCGCCTTGATGAGTAGAGTCAATCTACTATATTGCTTTTCCAAAATCTGTGGAGAGAAACCCAATAAATAAGAAACTCAAGTTTTTGTCACTGCAAAATGTCTTCTTCTCAGGTTAGCTCTGATACCATGTTAAAATTTGAGCATTAATTCACAATACTCTAGGATCTTTGCTGAGAGAATAACATATACAGTATATCAATGCATGACAATCACAATAAGCATGACAAGCATCACAAGAATCAAAAGCATGAGAGACAAGAGACACAGAGTTTTCGTGGGGAAAACGCTAAGGTGAAAAACCCCACAACTTCCTCAGAGATAGAGAGAGCAATGGCTCAACCAAAGTACAACCAAAATACACTGAGATAGTCTCCTAGTAGCAGATGATCCTCCTCCTCACTAGTGTACCACTTTCTGAGTGAGAGTGAGATACTTTTTCGGGTGATATAAATAGAGATCACCTGATCTCTATTTATACTAATCTGTTTGCCTAGTGACCTTATCGGGCCGACTTGTCTAGCTAGGTACATCCATAATATAATATATATTTCAGGGCCGACCCCACACATGGTAGTCTAATAACCCATCAGCAAGTACACACACTTGCGACACTTGTCAATCCACATGACGACACTTCCTTATAGAGGAATAACACATCTCTAATAAGGGTACAATAAATATATATAAAATACATAGATGAAATACATTCCGAAGTTACATATACATCAACATTAAATAAAAGGACTGACAATTTCTTCGTGGACATAGACCATATTGGGTGAACCATGCATATTTGTGTCTCTTGTATTATGTTTATGAGTTTTATTTGTGCATCTTATTTTATTCTATTGTTCTGCGATCCTATTTTTCTAACAATTGGTATTAGAGCCAAAAACCTATTTTGTGATAAACTTGCAGAAAAGAAGGGTTCCTGGTTCGAGTGAGAAAAATGGTGGAAGAAGGAAAGTTTAGGGTTGAAAACTTTAACGCCCAAAACTATATGGAAGATGAAAATAGAGGACTATCTTTATTAGAAGGATCTATTCCTACGATTGGAAGGAAAAGCAAAAAAACTGGCGGATCTGAAGGATGAAGAATGGGAGGTTATTGATAGAAAGGCACTAGGAATGATATGACTATACTTGGCTTCGTCAGTGGTTTTCAATATTTCAAAAGAAAATAAAACAGAGGGTCTGATGAGCACATTGGCTAAACTGTATGAAAAACCCTCAGCCTCCAACAAGGTATTTTTAATGAAGCATTTATTTAATATGAATATGTCAGAAGGTGGGTCTATTGCTGACCATTTAAAGGAATTTAATACGATTACTAATCATATATGTTATGTAAAATTGAACTTTGAACATGAGGTTAGGGATCTTCTATTCTTGTGCTCATTTCCAGAAAGTTGGAATGGCTTGGTCATGGCTGTAAGTAACTCTGTCTCTAGTTTAAACACTTTGGAATTTGATGATGTTTTTGGTGTTATTCTTAGTGAGGAAATGCGAAGGAAAAACACATGTGAAACATCAGGTAATGTGTTGACCATGGAGAGCAGGGAAGACAAAAGGAGAGAGGAAAGAGCCCAGGTAATTGTGGGAAGTATATGAAGGGAAGATCCAAGTCCAAAATGGGAAAGATAGAGTGTTGGAACTATGGAAAGAAACGACATCTAAAGAAATAATGCAGATATCTAATAGGAAATTGGGTAGTATATTGAAGGGCTTCATTTCATGCTACACCCAATAGGAAATTATTTCATGATTATGTTCTAGGCAATTTTAGACATCTTTTATTGGGTGATGATGAACCATGTAAAGTTTTTGGAATGGGTAAGGTATGGATAAAGTTAAAGAATGGAGGTGAATGGATGCTGAAAGATGTAAGGAACATTCCTGCTATGAAAATAAATATGATCTCAATAGGGTAGTTGGGAGACGTCGTCTGTTTATCTACGTTTGGAGAAATGTGGTGGGATATCACTAAAGGATCACTAATAATAGAAAAAGGAGATTGTCATGTCCTTTCATTAATGTTTAGTGGATGGAGTTCCTATCCCAACCAATCCCTTGGGTTGAGGAGAAAATTTCATGCACTTGGGGGTTAATTTTGAAGTTAATGCATTAATTAGTTAGGAAGTTTAATTTTATTTTATCCTAAGTTTGACATGCACTTGGTAGAAATATTTTTCAATAATAGATATTTATTTCAATAAAATAAAATGGATAATTATACACAATGGCACATTAGAGGATAATGCTTGACCAAGTGATGGCTTGAAAAGGAAGGAAAGCTAAAGCAGTCAAAGCAAGGAAAGTAGGAAAAAGAAAAGAAAAGATGGCACAACGAAGGAAAGCAACAAAACTCAGGATAAGCATAATAAAGCAAGACAAAGAAGAAAAAAAGGACAAACATAGAAAAGAAGGCTAATGCAGAAAAGCAAGAAAAAGAAGGACAAAGCAAAAAAATAGGTTAAGGAATAAAAGAAAGAAAAAACAGGACACAACTGAAAAGCGGAAAAAAGAAAAAGAAAAAGCAAAAGCAAGAGCAAAAGCAAAGGAAAAAGCTAAAGCAGAAATCAAGGAAACCTTATCCACTCCATGAGGGCGCATTATCCTATTTTTCTTTCTCAACAACTCACCCAAGTCTATTAAATAATAGGAGTGCACCACTTAGCCATCTTTTGTCAGTTTGATGTTTGATCTGTGAGCAATTTTGCCTCATTGACTTGGGAGATGTGCCCCTGCTTCTACTGAAAGAATGATGACATCCAATATTCATCATTGATTCCATTACATATCTTGTAGTTGGTTCCATATGTAGTATCATCCATCATTGAAAAATTCCATCCATTCAATAATGTTTCTTAGTGTATGTTCATTCATAGAGAGTTATTGAAGAGATTCGATCAGAGGAGGAGAATCATAACATTAAGTGCACCCCCAGAAGCATCATATGAGTCTCAGTGCACCTTTCAAGATAATACATATTCTCCATATCCATCATCATATCAGATCCAATGATTAAACTTCTCCTTCTTACTCTTCTCTGCAACATCCTCCTTTAATAAATGTAATAATCCAAGATTGATGGCTTTCTGTGAAGTCTGAGCCATAATACTTATATGTATTGCTTAATACAATATGATTCTAATTGATTATACCTATTTAATACATTTCTAATTCACATTAAAAATCAAAAGAATATTTCGATATCCTTAGAGGCTGTTTGAGTCCATGATTCTCAAGACTAGCTCTTTGTGCAATTTTACTTGACTAGTTTTCAGGAAATGGAGATATACAGAGCTCTGTGAAGCTATTTATATTTATGTAAGTTTCTGCAAGTTTTCAATTTCCTGTAGAATCCATCCCAAGTCAAAAATAAGATATTCATGACCTTCTTTATCTGTTTTCTTTCAGATTTATCAAGACTAGCTCATTGGGAACTTTAATTTGACTAGTTTTGTAGTATGTTTAATTAAAAGTAATATGAATGCCTATTTTCTGTTATATCAGTCATATGAGGTTCCTAATACACGAGTGAAGCTCATAAAATTCTCTTCTTGAGAATTTGTATCCCTCTTAGCCTATTTGAATGAGCCCGAAAATAAATTAGTTGAGTAGTCCACCCTAGCACTCTTTCTCCCTTTTCCTCCAAACGTTTCCATAACCTTCAAAAACCTCTGTAACAATTTTCTGGAAGTATATTAGTAGGTTATTGTCTTATATCCATGCTATGGTTGATGTCAAGTATAAGTGAATGAGTTTAGTATGCATATGCTGGTGTGCTCAGGAAGCCTTGGAGTAGAATTCAGTGTCTATTGAATTCGAAACATAAATGACCCTAGTACCTTGTGCATATAAATATGAAGCTATCCTTGATGATTTTTTCCTTTCTTCTGCACACTCCCCAATAAATTTTGTAGATATGAAAATGTACATCAGTTGAGATTTGGGTGGGGCCATCCGTATCCTAGACTAGTTTCCTCTTGTATAGTTTTGTGAACTAGTTTCTATCATACAATTTTCTGATTTTAGAGTTGAATTTGAGCTGATATCCTATGAGGTCAGATTAGGGATATTACAGTGGTATCAGAGCACTTTCCTCTATTCCCGTGGAAAGTATGCTCCCAATTTGAGGAATTTGCAGCCATATCCATGTTCAATGAAGAAGAATTGTATTTGGATAAGGAAGAATAAACCATCTACATAGACAAAGGATTACCATGAGATGAGGATGGTTACTGTTAGTCCCAGAGACGTTCTAAGGTTGTTTTTGGAACTGTTCCTGGGCATCAATAAGTTTCACTATTTATCTTTTTCAATATTTAATCAAGAATCATATTATTACTGTTCAAACATAATGATGATAATCATGCTTAATATAATGTGGGCAGTACTTCGGATATGCCAGTAAAAAACTTGAGTGAATTGTGTTGATGGAATTTCATGAGATAAGGTACTCGCTAAAAGTAAATATTTATCTCATGTATATAGAAAATGTACTTAGCCAAAAGGAATTCAATAGTTTATACAAAATGACCACAAAGCATAATTCAATCGTTATGAGGACAATATAATCAAATTTTATATCATGAATACTTCACAACATAAATCATCTAGAAACAATATTTGAATCCAAGAAAACTCATATTTGAATCAATGCTAACTTTGCAAATCATAGAAGACATATGAAAGAGGGATGATATCACAAAAAGAAAAGAGTACTAACTATGCACATCAAAGTTTTGAATCCATAGAAACCAAGATAAAGCTTGAAGGTTATTTTTTATATTCCTTGATCAGACTCAGATCATCCGAAGTTATACTTCATACAAAAAGAATCGACTCTTGGATAAATAGCCCTTTTATCTATATATAGCCTCTATGGAATTTACAAAATGTACACATGGTTTGTTACAACCCAACGAATTATAGTTTTCTATTTGTTGCTAACAAAAATTAGTAACAAAAAGGTTTTTCCGTTGGACTAATGCTGACTTGTAGACGGTGGAGACTAGGGTTCACCCTACTAAGGTAGAGAAATATCCTGCTGTGCTGAAGATGTCCCTACTACTGGCTGCATCGAGGATGCTCCGACTCTTGATTGCGCCATTGAAGTCCTCTCTAATTGTTGCATCTGCATAAATCTCGTGATACCTTTGCAATCCTTTCCCATAGAATATTGGAAAACCCTTAGCTCTCTGAGGGACATATCCAACTCAGAATAACGCTCAAAAGTGGGATTTAACATATCTCTGATATTTACCTGAAGGTGGTTAAGCATCTCAAAATTAGTGTGCAGTTTGTCTGCAAACATTTGACCACTTAGGTCTTGATGAGTATCTTCCAGGTGAAATTCAGAGTTCATTGTGTCCAAAATCATGGCGTTTCAATGATCCTTTTGGTACAAATATCCATGTCCATCCCATAAGGATGGGAGGATGAGGGGAAAAAATGATTTTGAATAATTCCTTGAACGATTTAATGTCTTGCTTCAACTGGGCCACCATATCAGTAACATTTTGAGCCATCAGTCCTTTTGTAATCACTTTGTTGGCTTCCATGATTACTCTTGTTCTATCTCAGATGGTATATTTTTGGAGCTCGTCGAAGGTTTTCTCGTCAAAAAATAAATTGCATTTTTTGGGGCAGAAGCAAAAGCCATGGTGATGCTAGTATGGTGGAGAAAACGGTGGTAAATGCTTGGCTTTGGGATATAGAAAGGTTGGCGAGGAGACTACTGGTGGAGGAACTTAGAGTGATGGAAAGAAGATGCTTGGTAAACTCTTCGCAGGCATATTTATAGGGAGAAAATTGAATATGGAGGGTTTTAATGTGAGGTGGGCATGGAACTCGAGGATTGGTCCTTTATTCAAGAGGTGGGTGGATATTAAAAGTGAGGGGAACATTTATCTCCTAAATGGTGGCGGTAATGACCGTTAGGGAAGGATTAATGGAAACGCTGAAGAGGATAAGCTGAGGGAAAAATATGGAGAAAAGAAAACCACGAGGGGTTTCAGGGCTCAGGATAAGAGGTTTAGGCAGATCGATTTTTGGACCCTGAATAAGCGTGAGGCTACCACATGGAGATGGTGGTTTCCATTCATGGGTGCGGCTAGTGTGTTAAACGTTGAGCTCTTTGGGTATCCTAAAAATAAGATAGCCGTTGATCTCTCTTCTCATCCTTTCGAGATCTGTGTATGGTTGGCGCAAATTTATGTCTTGGGCCACCTTTTCTAATAGGTCATCGACTAATGGCTCCCGATAGTAATAACATGGTGGCAGCTCCATAGTGGTTTCAAGGCTCAGAAAAAATGGTTTGGGAATACCACTTTTTGGGCCCTGAATGATACTGGAGTTGACGCGTGGCCTTGGTAGTTTTCATTCAGGGGTGCCCCAAACTCAATAAACATTGTGCACTTTGATCCCATGAATGGAATATCAACCATTGATTTAATTTAGGTCACCATTCCGATTGGATATTGTCCTTAACTCTTCGATCGATCAATTCTAAAAGCATGAGAGATCTTTCCTTCCACCTTCCCGCGCCATTACAACTCTGATACCTAGTTAGAGATATAGCTTTGGCTCACAATATGTACTGTTTCCTTCAGCCGACCGGGTCGCGGATATTAGTACTAACATCAACTTCAACTGGGACAACTTTTTTCTTTGGAATAGGTTGAGAATAGTAGACTAGTTCCTTTAAGTCCATTGAATTGTGGAGTCATGTTTGTCCTTAACTTTTGACAATCAAATAATAGAGAACATGAGAGGAAAAAAGAAAATGTAAGTACAACATAACTTCTTGTAAAAGGGAAAAGACATATATTACATGAATGATACAGAGGATCATTGGCAGAGAAGGATAAAGATCAATAACGAAAAAAATGTTACAAAAATCTCCTGTTTACAGGATTTACGAAGATTTCATCGTTGAGTTGTGCCAGTTTGTAAGTGTTATTGTCATGGATTGCAACAATTTTTAATGGGCCCATCCATAAGTTGTCAAATTTCCCATGTTTAGACCTCTCTTCCCTTCTAGCATTCCATTTCAGAAAAATGGTCTCCAATGAAAATCCCGAGCTATGGCTCTCTGGTCAAAAGTTTCCTTAATATTGTCTTGGTGTATCTTGGTTGTTTCATCCATATGCTCCCTAACCTGTTGAATTTCGATCAGTTGATGAATCCTTCTCTCCATATCATTTGGTTCCTCATGCTTTAGTTGTAATAGTTTCATCACTAGTAAACCCAACTGAATAGGAATGACTGCTTCTTTGCCATAAACAAGTTGGAAAGGTGAAGTGCCTATAGCACGTTTGACACTGATTCTATATACCCATAGTGCAAATTTTAGCTAGGAGTCCCAAGACCTTTTATTTGTATCCACCATCTTCTTAATGATGGTCACTAAGATTTTATTAGATGATTCCGATGTTGAATGAGTTAGTTCAATGTTGTAGTTTTGGAAAAAACTCATCATTTTGGATGATTTAAAATACTGAGCGTTGTCTGTAATGATATTTATGGGGAAACCGAATCTTGTTAGAATACTTTATTCCAGGAAACTTATTATGACTGTATCATTAGCGTTTCTTTCTGGAATTTCCTCCACCCATTTCGTGAAAGAGTCAGCAGCCATAAGAATCCATTTGTGTTGGCCACTGGAATGGGGGTTTATTTCTCCAATTAAATCAATGCCCCACTATTGAAAATGTGCTTCTACTTTTATTGGTTTGAGGGGAAATGGTAAGAGCTTCTGCTCTCCAACAAATATTTTACATTCTCTACATGCTATGACTATCTTATTAGCGTTAGCGAACAATGTACGAGAAAAATATCCAGCTCGGTGGACCTTATAAGGCATGGATCTCCATGCATGATGTACTCCGCACATGCCTTTGTGGAATTATACTATTATGCATTCATTTTCTTCATTGACTACACAATTCAATAGAATTCCGAGGAGGTCTTTCCAGAAGAGGTATCCATCTAAAATGCCATACTTGACAGCCTTGAGTTTAAGAGATCTCATTTTGGATTTATCCAGGTTAGGAGGACAAATCAAATGTTGGAGGTAGTAGACAATATCTTTGTACCACTCTGAATGAGCAAACTTTTCACAAGTATTGACTGAGAGATTTTGTTGAATACCTTAATCTTCCTATCTGGGGAGTAGATCTAACATGTTTATCTCCACAGATTGATAGTTTGACTCATCTAGGAGTTTGGATAATCCTTTCCCTTTTACCGAATTCATAGGCTTGATTTCCATGTCATATTCTTGGATTTTGGAGATCCACTTTCCTCTCCTTCCTTCATTGTCTGGTTGAAAAAGGATATCTTTGATGGTGCTCCCAGGGATGTAGGCGATGATCTTGGAATGCAAGGAATAGTTCATGAATGACTTAAGAGATTTGACTAGCGCATAATCATGTTTTTCCATCGTGCTATATTTTAGCTCGACATCTCTCAATGCTCGGTTGAAAAAGGCGATGGGTTTCTCGTGTCCTTTGCCATTTTTCTGTAAGAGGAATGCTACAATGGTGACCTCGAAGGTGAATGAGAATATAAGAAAATATTTTGTGTAGTTAGGACTGATTAAAACAAGTGATTCTCCTAAGGAATCCTTTATCTGTTTAAAATAATCCCTTGCAGCTATTGTCCATTTGACCTCAACATTTTTCTTAACATGTCAATGATTTCTTTCATTATTTCAACAAAGTTGGGGATGGACCTTCGTAGAAAATTTACTTTGTCGATAAAATATTGTACCTCTTTTTTATTTCTTGGAAGATAAATCAGTTTGATAGCATCTAATCTATCAGGATCTATCTTCACTCCATATTTGGAGACAATGTGTCCCAACAACTTTCCCCCTGTCATTGGAAAAAAAGATTTGTTGGGATTGAGAGACAAACTGAATTTTCTGCATTTTTTGAAGGTCTGCTTTAGATATTGAAGGTGGTCTTCATCAGAATTTGAGAATACTGTCATATAATCCAAATATATAACAATAAACTTTTCATTTTCACCTATGATTGCTATATCCATGGCCCTTTGAAATGTTGCAACAATGTTGATATGACCGAAAGGAATTTTATCATACATGAAATTTCCCCATGGTGTGGCAAAGTATGTCTTTTACCTATCATCTAGGTTCATGGTGATCTGGTTATAGCATGAAAATCCGTCCATCATAGACACTCTAGGTGACCCAACCACCTTCTGAAGAATGTGATCCATTTTGGGCAAGGGCTAATTGTCTTTTAAAAAGCACTTATTTAGACTTTTGAAATCAACACACAAACGAATTTCTCCGTTTTTCTTCTTGATTGGTACTAGGTTAGACACCCACTCTAAATATCTGAGAGGAATAATGATATTTGCATCAAGCAACTTTCTCACTTCCTTTTCAATTACAGGGAGTAAAATATGCTTCACCTACCTTAATGTTTTCTTTACTTGCTTGGCATCTAGCTTTAGTGGGATCCTGTGTTGTATGATAGTTGTATCATAAGTTTTCAAATCTTCATACTTCCAGGAAAAAACATCTATGTACTCTACAAAAAGGTCTTTATACTTTTAAATTTGCTCAGTTGCCAGGGACTGTGAAAGTTTGATGAATTTTGGTTCTTTCAGGGTACCAACGTTCACTTCCTGTACAACCTCAGTAGTTGGCTGCACTGCTGGTTTTACTGGGCTCTCATTTTTGTCAAACTGTTGTTCTAGAGGAACTAGTCCCTTAGGAATGTAGTTACTCTTTAGCTGAAGAATCTTGTGACCAGAAATATGTTGTGTTAATCCAGGAGTTGTTCCTTCTTCTTCCTGTAGGATATTTTCCATTTTATATTCTTTATCGCTGTCTATATTAGTACCTGAAAACTCATCCATAAGCTGCATAAATCATTTGATCTACTGATCGTCCTCAAATACTTGCCAATGTTTTATATTGTTAGGAATAGAGGGGCAATATCACATTTCCATTTTGTATTTCAACTTCGGTTTCTTGGGAGGTTTAAAAGAGCTAGCTGTTAGGGCTAATGAATCATCTTGTTGGTTGCATTCCCTTGGGACAAAAGTTATATTGAAAGCGTCAAAGAAATTTTCAATGAGATCACAGACAAGATTCCGATATGACCTAAGCCTTGGATGTTTCGTTTGATAAATACCTTTGATCCGATTTACCACCAACTCAGAGTCTCCAAATACTTCCAACTTAGTGATTCTCAATTATTTAGTGGCTCGGAGGACTGGGATGAAAACCTCATATTCAGTGACATTGTTAGTAGTATCAAAATTTATCTTATAAGACAAACTAATCTCTTCCCTTGGTGGTGATCATAATATTGCGCCAGCCCCAAATTCCTCTTTGGCCAAAGCTCTGTCAAAATAAAGTTTCCACACTTGATTCTGACTATTTTCGGCAGTAGGTTTAGTCACTTGAGGTTGTGCAATTTCCTTTTTAGAGGACTCACCTAGTGACAACATATAAGAACCCATATCCTCATCGGTTTCATATATAGGATAAGTCATAGGACTATCTTCGTCACTTATTACACAAGAAAACATAGATTCTCTATATAGGCGTCTATTCTTCCCAGCAAATACGAGTATTGTATCATATTTCATATCCATCTGCATAGTACCTCCCAATTTTTTAGCCTAGCTTCTCAATAGAAGCATACCATATTTGGCTGGAACATCTGCTACTACCACGTCCATCATTACACTTTTGGCTGGTAATTGGGCGAGAGTGACTACGATATCTTTTATCATACCTATACACTTTACTTTTCTGGAATCAAAACTGTAGAGATCATGATACGACCTGGTGATCTCTAGTCCCAATTGTTTCATGATGAATTTTGGCATCAAATTGTGAGATGTTCCAGAGTCCAGCATATAGTTGTGGAGGAGTTTATCATGTACATTTAGGGTAACATAAAAAGGAGTAGTGTGATTTTCTTTATCATCAATGTGAGGACCACATTGAAAAGTTGGGGATTCATCATTCAGATTTATAATATCCTGCTGGTAAACAGTTTCGACTTTTTGCAACATCTTATCGATTTGTTTTTGGTACAAAGTATTTTTTATTAATTTAGACATAGGGACTACTATTTTTAGTTTTCTCAATTCATGCTCCAGATTGAAAGGTATATGACCTTCTTTGTGCTCTTTAGGATCCAGATCTATTTTCTTATGGGGGATGACACCTGGATTTGTTTGGCTATCTGGAACTGAGGCTTTAGTGGCTTTTTCCTTTGACATGTCTCTGTTCTTTGACAAGGGAGATGCTTGAGTAGATTTATCTTGGTCCGACTTTTGGGGGGAATTTTTAGGAGGAGCATTGTTCTGTCTATTTACTGACTCTGGTCTAGGCCTGAGATCATATTTCTCATGCAACTGAGCCTATAGAGTATTTGGGAATAAAAAATATTCATTAGAAAATGAATTATTTTCTTGAGGCTTATTATGATATCCATCGATTTGGTTAGGGGGGAGTGAGTTTTCATAATCATCTCTAGTGAGATGCATGAGATGGGAATCTTCTTCCATCCAATTTAGTTGTTCTTCCTCTTCCTCATAGATTTATTTCTTTGGTAATTAGATCAGGTTATTATCATTATCTATGACTGGTGGTCTCAGCAGTTGTTCATCATTTCTCCTCTCTCTGTATGGCATCTGAGGATTATAAGGTCTTTTGAACCGATTTGGAGGATGAGTAGGGGATTGTGTATTAGGAATGCTACTTTCCAATTCCATTTGAGTAAATTTATTCGATAGGTTTTTGATAATGTGAGTCATTTCCTCAATCTTTTCTTCTTGGGATTATTTAACCGCTGAGGAGCTACTCTCTTCTTTAAATATCACTTTGTATTTTTGCTCAGCATCATTAGTCACTTTTATCTTTCCTCCCACCCTCATATTTCCTTCCACATCTATAGCACCATCCTGCATTATACTAAGTGAGGGTAATCTCCTTTCTCTTTGCATGATGGAAAAATCAGATGGAAATGATCCTGCGTATGTAGCTTGGGCTACTGCTTCTGTAGGTCGGATATCCTCTGGGATCCTGTAATAGAATTTGTTGAATCTGGAAGTAATTTTACCATGGTTGTAGAAGTATTATTTCTTAGGGAGGAAAATTCCGTTAGATAGTATAAGTTATCATGCTTAATTCCGCACTTCTTGATGAAGGTGATTTTCAGATTTTCCACAGTTCTGATTGAAGTGTTAGGTAGTGATATGAACCATTTTTTGGCTTCTCCTTCTAGTGATTGGGAAAATGTCCTCATGAATACATCATCACGGTTGATAAGAACGTTGTTTGTAAAATATTGAAATCGATCTACATGATCTTCTGTAGATGTTCCCTTACTACCATCATATTTTGGTAACAAATTTAGATAGTGGGTAGGCATATCATTTAAGGGTGTAGAAAATAGCAGAGGTCCATGCTGGATAGCCACCCATCGAGGTGTTCTGGGTGGTGGTGGTCCTCAGCCACTTCCTCCTCATGACATGAGGTGATTGGCGATTAGTTTCTTGTCTTGAGGAGTAATAAAAGAATTGAGCGGATTTTCATGAGCTAAGGATTTTCAGCTTCTGGTGGGAATAGCTTGAGAGCTAGGAAAACCAAAAGGAGTATGGGGATTCTGGGGATAAGGTTCTCTTTCATGGGTTTGAAAAATATACTCAGATTCAAGGAATTGAGGGCCAAACAAAGGGGGGGAGAAACTTCGTCGGTGGTGGACTGGTGAAGTAGACTGATATTTTCCACATCTATGTCTCTAGGAGACAAAATATTATACAGACACTAATTCTTCGTGGCTAGGGTTTTGGCGAGTATGTCTGTGTCAAGATGCCAGGTTTGCTTCGGTGGAGTCTCCAAGTGGGTTACATAGCATGCTGCCTGGTTTCATCCACTACGATATCAGGAGTGTAGGATTTGTCGTTGTCCCTAGGGAAGATTGATATTCTTACTTCCCTCTTCAACAACGACGGAAAAAAAAGATATTAGTCCCGGAGATGTTCTATGGCTATTTTTAGAACTATTCCTGGGCATCAATAAGTTTCACTGTTTATCTTTTTCAATATTTAATCAAGAATCATATTATTGTTGTTTAAAAATAATGATGATAATGAGGCTTAATGTAACGGGGGAAGTACTTTTGATATGCCAGTAAAAATCTTGAGTGAATTGTGTTGATAGAATGTCAGTAGAGAAGGTACTCACTGAAAGTAAATCTTTTTCTCATGTATATATAAAACATACTGAGCCAAAAGGAATTCAGTAGTTTATACAAAATGACCACAAAGCAGAATTCAATCGTTATGAGGACAATATAACCAGATTTTATATCATGAATACTTCACAACATAAATCATCTAGAAACAATATTTGAATCCAAAAAGACTCATATTTGAATCAATGATAACTTTGCAGATCATAGAAGACATATGAAAGAGGGATGATATCACAAAAAGAAAAGAGTACTAACTGTGCACATTAGAGTTTTGAATCTACAAAAACCAAGATAAAGCTTTAAGGTTCTTTCTTATATTCCTTGATCAGACTCAGATCATCAGAAGTTATACTTCTTACAAAAAGAATCGACCCTTGGCTAAATAGCCCTTTTCTCTATATATATCCTCTATGGGATTTACAAAATGTACACATGGTTTGTTACAACCCAATGACTTACAGTTTTATGTTTGTTAATAAAAAAAATATTTACAAATTTTTTTTTTTCCGTTGGAATAATGTTGACTTGTTGATGGTGGAGACTAGGGTTCACCCTACCGATGTAGAGGAATATCCTGGTGTGCTGAAGATGTCCCTACTGCTATATGCACTGAGGACGCTTCAAATGCTGATTGCGCCATTGAAGTCCTCTCTAATTGTTGTATCTGCAGAACTCTCATGATACCTTTCCAATCCTTTCCCATCGGATATTGGAAAACCCTTAGCTCTGTGAGGGACATATCCAACTTAGAATAATGCTCAAAAGTAGGCTTTGGAAGATTTATGAATATGGCTTGAAGATGGTTAAGCATCTCAAAATTAGTGTGCAGTTTGTCTGCAAACATTCGACCACTTAGCTCCTGACGAGTATCTTCTAGGTAAAATTCAGAGTTCCTTGCATCCAAAGTCATGGCGTTGTAATGATCCTTTGGGTACAAATATCCATGTCCATCCCAGAAGGATGGGAGGCCGAAGGGGAAAACTTCTTTGAATAATTCCTTGAATGAGTGAACGTATTGCTTTAGCTAGGCTGCCATATCAACAACATTTTGAGCCATCAATCCTTTTGTAATAACTTTGTTGGCTTCCACGATTACTCTTGTTCTATCTTGGATGACATATGTTTGGATCTCATCGAAGTTTTTCTCGTTCAAAAATTCAATTGTAGATTTGGGGGCAGAAGTAGAATCCATGGCGATGTTGGTATGGTGGAGAGAATGGTATTAAATGCTCAGCTTTGGGATACAAAAAGGTTGTCGAGGAGACACCTGGTGGAGGAACTCAGAGTGATGGAAAGAAGATGCCTGGTAAACTCTTGACAGACATATTTATAAAGAGAAATTTGAATATGGTGGGTTTTAATGCGAGGTGGACGTGGCACTTGAGGATTGGTCCTTTATCCGAGAGGTGGGTGGCTATTAACAACGAGGGAAACATTTATCTCCTAAAAGGAGGTAATGACTGTTAGGGGAGGCTTAATGGAAACGCTGAGGAGGATAAGTCGAAAGAAAAAGATGGATAAAAGAAAACCATGAGGGGTTTCAGGGCTTAGTATAATCGGTTCGGGAAAACCACTTTTAGGGCCCTGAGTAAGTGTGAGGCTACCACATGGAGATCATGGTTTCCATTCAGGGGTGATGCTAGTGTGTTAAACACCGAGCTCTTTGCGTATCCTGAAAATAGGATAACTGTTTATCTCTCTTCTCATCCTTTCGATATCTGTGTATGGTTGGCGCAACTTTATGTGCTGGGCCACCTTTTCTGACAGGTCATCGGCTAACGTCTCCTAGAAGTAATACCATGGTGGCGGCTCCTTAGTGGTCTAGGCTCGGAAAAATGGTTCAGGAAGACCGCTTTTCGGGCCCTGAACGATCCTGGAGCTGACGCGTAGCATTGGTGGTTTTCGTTCAGGGGTGCCTCGAGCTCAATAAACATCATGCACTTCAAGCCCCTGAACGAAATATCAACCATTGATTTAATTCAGGCTTCCATTCTGATTGGATATTTTCCTTAACTCTTCGATCAATTAATTCTAAAAGGGTGAGCGATCTTTCCTTCCACCTTCTCGGGCTATAACAACTTTGATCCTTGGTTATAGATCTAGCTTTGGACCTTGATCTGTAGTGTCACCTTCAGCTGACCGGGTCGCGGATATTAGTGCTAACATTGGCTTTGGTGGGGAAAACCTTTTTCTTTGGAAGAGGATGAGAACAATAGACTAGTGCCTTTAATTCCCATTGGGTTGTGGAGTCATATATGTCCTTAACTTTTGACAATCAAATAAACGAGAACATGAGAGTAGAAAGGAAAATGTAAGTACAAAATAACTTCTTGTAAAAGGGAAAAGACATATATTAGATGAATGATACAGAGGATCATTGGTAGAGCAGGATAGAGATCAATACTGGAAAAATCATTTCAGAAATCTCTCGTTTACAGTATTTTTGAAGATTTCATTGCTGAGTTGTGCCAGTTAGTAAGTGTTATTGTCATGGATTGCAACAATATTGAATGGGACCAGCCATAAGTTGTCAAATTTCCCATGTTTAGACCTCTCTTCCCTTCTAGCATCCCATTTTAGAACAAGGTATCCAAGTTGAAAATCTCGAGCTATGGCTCTCCGGTCAAAAGTTGCCTTAATATTGTCTTGGTGTATCTTGGTTGTGTCATCCAGCTACTCCCTAACCTATTGAATTTCGATCAGTTGATGAATCCTTCTCTCTATATCATTTGGTTCCTCATGCTATAGCTATAATAGTTTCATCACTGGTAAAACCAATAGAATAGGCATGACTGCTTCTTTGCCATAAACAACTTGGAAAGGTGAAGTTCCTATAGCACGTTTGACACTGATTGTATCTGCCCACAGTGCAAATTTTAGCTGGGAGTCCCAAGACCTTTAATTTGTATCCACCATCTTCTTAATGGTGGTCACTAAGATTTTATTAGATGAATCCGCTAATCCATTTCCCTAGGGGTAATAAGTTGTTGAATGCGTTAGTTCAATGTTGTAGTTTTGGAAAAAACTCATCATTTTGGATGATTTAAAATCCTGAGCGTTGTCTGTAATGATATTTCTGGGGAAACCGAATCTTGCTAGAATACTTTCTTCCAGGAAACATATTATGACTATATCATTAGGGATTCTTGTTGGAATTTCCTCCACCCATTTCGTGAAATAGTCAGTAGCTGTAAGAATCCATTTGTGTTGTCCACATGAATGGGGGTTTATCTCTCCAAGGAAATCAATGCCCCATTGTTGAAAATGTGCTTCCACTTTGATTGGTTTGAGAGGAAATGGTCGGAGCTTTTGCTTTCCAGCAAATATTTGACATTCTTTGCATGCTCTCACTATCTTATTAGCATCAGCGAATAATGTAGGCCAAAAATATCTAGCTCAGAGGACCTTATAAGCTGTGGATTTCGATGCATGATGTCCTCAATTTCTTCTTTGATTACACAAATCAATAGATTTATGAGGGGGCATTTCTAGAAGAGGTATCCATCTAAAATGCAATACTTGATAGTCTTAACTTTAAGAGATCTCATTTTGGATTTATCCATGTTAAGAGGACAAATCAAATGTTGGATGTAGTAAACAATATCTTTGTACCACTCGGAATGAGAAAATTTTCAGAAGTATTGACAAGAAGATTATGTTGAATACCTTCCTCTTCCTGTCTGGGGAGTAGATATAGCAGGTTTATATCGAGGGCTTGATAGTTTGACTCAGCTAGAATTTTTTCTAACTTGGTAGGCTTGATTTCCATGTCATATTCCTGAATTTTGTCATGTCAGGTTTACCAACTTGGTAGGCTTGATTTCCATGTCATATTCCTGAATTTTGGAGATCCACTTTCCTCTCCTTCCTTCGCTGTCCGATTGAAATAGGATATCTTTGATGGTGCTCCCAAGGACATAGGAGATGATCTTGGAATGCAATACGTAGTTCCTGAATGACTTAAGAGATTTGACTAGCGCATAAGCCTTTTTTTCCATCGTGCTTTATTTTAGCTTGACATCTCTCAATGCTCGGCTGAAAAGGGCGATGGGTTGCTCGTGTCCTTCGCCATTTTTTTGTAAGAGGACTACTGCAATGGTGACCTCATAAGTGAATTTGAATATAAGAACTCTTTTTTGTAGTTAGGAATGATTAAAACGGGTGATTCTCATAAGGAATCCATTATCTTTTTAAAATAATCCCTTACAGCTGCTGTCCATTTGACCTCAACATTTTTTCTTAACATGTCAGTGATTTCTTTCATTATGTCAACAAAGTTGGGGATGAACCTTCGTAGAAAATTTATTTTTCCAATAAAATACTGTACCTCCTTTTTATTTCTTGGAAGATCAATCAGTTTGATAGAAGCTACTCTATTGGGATCTATATTCACTCCATATTTGGAGACAATGTGTCCCAACAACTTTCCCTCTGTCATTGCAACAAAATATTTTTTGGGATTGAGATACAAACCGAATTTTCTGCATTTCCTGAAGGTCTTCTTTAGATGTTGAAGGTGGTCTTCATCATATTTTGAGAATACTGTCATATCATCCAAATATATAACAATAAACTTGTCCTTTTCACCTATGAATGCTATATCCATGGCCCTTTGAAATGTTGGACCAACGTTGATAAGACCGAAGGGAATTTTATCATACCTGAAAGTTCCCCATGGTGTGGTAAAGGTTTTCTTTTCCCTATCATCTAGGTGCATGGAAATCTGTTTATAGCCTGAAAATACGTCCATAATAGACACTATAGTTGACCCAACCACCTTCTGAAGAATGTGATCCATTTTAGGAAAACGGTAATTGTCTTTTAAAGAGCACTTATTTAGATTTTTGAAATCAACACACAAATGAATTTATCCATTTTTTTTCCTGACTGGTACTAGGTTAGCCACCCACTCTGAATATTGGAGAGGAATAATGATTTTTGTATCAAGAAAATTTCTCACTTCCTTTTCAATTATAGGGAGTTAAATAGGATTCACCTCCCTTAACTTTTTCTTTACTAGCTTGGCATCTGGCTTTAGTGGGATCCTGTGTTGTATGATAGTTGTATCATATGTTTTCAAATCTTCATACTTCTAGGAAAAAATGTCTATGTACTCTACAAAAAGGTCTTTATACTTTTGACTTTGCTCAGTTGTCAGGGATTGTGAAAGTTTTATGAATTTTGGTTCTTTCAGGGTACCAACGTTCACTTCCTGTACAACCTTAGTAGTTGGTTGCACTGTTGGTTTCACCAAGATCTCATTCTTGTCAAACAATTGTTCTAGATGAACTAGTCCTTGTTACACCAAAATGTCGTCACCCTTGTGCAAGTGTCGCAAGTGTCACAAGTATTTCAAGTGTCATAATCCTGACCTAGTGTCGTCACCATGACCATTGCAAGTATCATCGTTATGACCAAGTGTCGTCATCATGATCATTGTGATAATGTCGTCATCTTGACCATTGTGTAAACTCTTTTCTATGATACCTAAACCCATTTTAGAGTAAAAACATATCCCTGAAGTTTCCCATGACTGGAGGGCTTAACTGACCTACTTTTGAAGGTCGTCGCAATATGCCCTTGTGCAACATGCGACGTCGCAGGTTGTCTTAATGCAACCTGCAACGATGTCAGTTATTTGGATAAAAGAGTATCTTCAAACCCATTCTTGAAGATGAGTGATGTGGAGGCCTATCCCTAGGCTCTAGGTGAGGTGGAATTTCGGTTCCTAACCTAATGGGGGGATCCCTTAACCATCTCCCCCTAATCCTCAACCTACCCTATCTCTTTAGCCCTATATAAACACCCACTCTCTCCATGAGAGGGGGGAAGGTCTATGGTACCCTTATGCTGGTAGAACCCATATTGGTGATTGGGAAGCTTGTACCATCTTGGAGGCTTGGCTTGGACATGTTGGATGGAGGATGCAACGTTGAGGCTTTGGTTGTAGCTTCATCCTTTCTATGTAATTCCCACTTTTATACAGTTAATATAATCTCTTTCCATAAACTGTTGTCTCATTGATGATGATGTTTAGAGTTTTCTTCCTTAACTATTAACTTAGATCAATCATATGAAATGTATGCTTTCACTATTTGCTAGTATCTATATGTTCAACAGGGTCTTGCAGCTGGAGATTTGACGGTGCTGGAGCATTGGATCAACAAAGAGCAAAGGGATCTGCAAATCTGAGGTAAGCTATCTATCTACTAGTTTGCACTTCTATTGATCTAGGAAAGTAGATCTATATTCTGTTTGATTTGTTCTAGACTTGCATTAAGATATGGAGATCACGCCTTAGATCTATCTTTGGTATATTGTCCGATAACAAATTTGGCGACCACACTGGGGAAGAACATTGTAGTTTTCAATCTGAATGTCAGTTTCAGTTGATTGCTTTTCCAAGCCATCTCTTTGGCCATTTGCTTCTTAAGCCCTTTCACCATCAAATCTTCGCTTTGAAGAGTCTGATTGCCTTCCTTTGAGTTTGTACTTCTCATTGGCAGACCTTTTTATGCTCATTATCTGGAGAATTGGTTCATTTTTGGACTTAGATCTTGCCTGTCGCACCTAGTCAGTGTACCCAGAGCGACACTGTGTTGTTTTTTATCTCTGTTCTTTTCCTATTAGTTTGTCGTCACAGCCCTTCCATTGGTATACTGCGACGTCGTCACACTTGTCGCACTAGTGAACTGCGACGTCGCACTGTGCATGAGCACAGAGTGTGCCGATCTGCCATTTTTTGCCGTACAGGCACCTTTTCTCCATTTCTAATTTGAGTTTTGGTTTGTGTATAGACTCCTCTGCATTGTACCTTCCAGGCAGAGCCCCTTTTGTCCAGCAGTGTTTTGTTTGGCTTGTCTATATTGTTTTTTGGGCCTTTTTGAGTTTTGGATTCATGTTTGGCCCCTTTGGCGTGATTGGCTTGTTTTAAAGACTTGAAGTGTTGATGTATATGTAACTTCGTAATGTATTTCACATATATGTATATTGTATTCCTATAGAGATGTTATTATTCCTCTATACAGAAGTGTAGTCATTTATATTGTAAGTGTCATAACTTATACTTGATGGGTTATTAGACCACCCTAGTGGGGGTCGGCCCAGTCAGCATTATGTTAAGTGGTTAAGTTGAGGCCGACCTAGTCGAGTAAAGGTCAAGTCAAGTTAGTGTATAAATAAATAGAGAGTGTGTCTCTCTCATTTTACACATTCTATTCTCTCACTCACACTTGGGAGAGTGGCGCATTTGTGGAGGAGGAGGCTCTGCTGCTAGGAGAAGACTATCTCTTGTATTTTGGTTGTATCATTTCTCTATCTATCTCTGAGGAAGTTATTGGGGTTTTTCACCTTTATGGTTTTCCCCAAGTAAAATCTGTGTCTCTTGTGTGCTTGCATTATTGTGTCCATGATTGATATGCTGTAGATATGCTGTACATGTTGTTCTCTTAGTTAAGATCCTAGATCATATTGAAGTAAATTCTGAAAATTTAACATGGTATCAGAGCTAGTTTGAAAGAATGCATGATATGGCATGTATGACACTTGTTGCACTTACGATGCTAGGGCTTGATATAACAAAAACTAGTCATCGTAGCACTTTCGCTATAAATCCATTTTTGTGAATTTTTCGGATCTGAAACGTTTACAGGTCTAAGATAAGATACCCATGTACCTTGTGTCCAAAGTAAAACCTCTAATTCGTTTTACTTTGTGATTTATGATCTGTACAATATAGGGTTTCTGCCTCTTCCAGATCTGAGTCAAAATCAGGTGACCTTGGGAAAAAGGTCATAACTTGGGCTAGGAAGATCCAAATGAAATTTCATAAAGAGTGACAAGTAGTACACAGATTTTAATATCTCAAGAAAATTGTTCAGAGGCTGAAGTTGAACCAGTGACACGTGGGACGTCGTACAAGTTCTCTATCCTATATTATCCCATAAACATGTCACATTGCGACACTTGGCATAACTCTCTCTCAGAGAATCGAATTGAGGTCAGACTTATCAGGATGGAAAGATAACAGGTTGGGCTATCTCAAGAAAATTTTGCAGACCCTGTGGATCAAAAAGGTCGGAGTTACACCAGAAACAATCAGGTACATATTTATGTCAAAACAGAATTATTTTTGAGCACCTTCATTCATGGCTTCCAGAATTTAGGGCTTCGTAGAAAGTTGGAATTTTTGTAATTGGAGACCACGGCTAGATGTTACTCATCAAAATCAAAATTTAAAGACCAAGATAATATTTTTTGGTTGGGCAGAAGGCCGGTCTTGATCAAACCTCAGTTTGAGACTTTGATTGGAAAGATGGAAAATTAGGGCTTCTGCAAAAATTGGAATTTTGGAATTCTGTGACCACGGCTCGAAGCTCCTCATAAAAATTGAAGCTTAGAGCTTTGAATAAAATATTTTGGTTGGGTGAATCTCCGGGAAACTCAAACCCTAATTCAAGGTCCTCCCGAGTGAATCCGAAAATCTAAAAGGCAATTTCGAGGGGTGAAACTTTGCAGTTTACAAATTCTGAATGTACCAACTTGATCAGCTCATCAAGGCACATATTTCTATCCTTTCAGTAGTTTGAAATTCAAAGTTTGAATTTTTGGGGTTTTTTTGACAAACCCTAATCCAGCTCCAGGTCCAGTTCTTGCAAATCAAGTGGATTGGGTTAATCCTAGAAGAAGATGGATTGGTCACCTGCATAAGTGAAGAAGTTCCTGTCTCAAAGGGAGATGAGGCTAAGGCCTTCCATAAGAAGATTACAAGCAATCTTGACAGGTATGGCTTACAGGTATGTTTCATGGTTAAGTTTATCATATGTTTGTCTTCATATCATTACAGTACAATCTTGATTAATTACTAGACTTGTCGTATCACCTTAATAGAAGATATTCATTGATTCAGGTTTTGACACTTATGAATGTACTAATGCATTGTGATGTTGTATGAGGTTTATGTTGTTCGCTAACATAAAAGGTACACCAAGAAAGACAAATCATGTTCTACTTCAAGAACATATGATCATGGTGACATGAAGACAAAGATTCATCCATTATCATGGATCTCACAGAAGATATACTTTCGAGGTATGTATAACTTGGTCCTACAATGGTTAACCTTTGAGACATGCAGGTTACTAGCACAAGTCACTGAAGAGAACCAGAAGACATTATGTGGGTATGTTAGACATAACTATCTAGCATTCTAATCTAGGTATGTTTTTTCTATATCAAGCTAGAATCCCCCCTTGTGTTAGGATCTTATACTGTTGTGTTGTTGATAATGATTATTCATGAAGTCATAGGTTTGAATAGTCATGGCTGTATGCATATTATGTTTCTTACCATAATTGATGATATGACTAACCAGAAGAATCATGAAGGTATAGGTTTGAGTATATCACGGGTTTATGCATTGATGATTTAACTAATCTGAAGAGTCCTAGGATCAAATAAGAATATGCATGAGTAAAAGAAGACTTCCCTGAAACCTTGAATACTAATGTTTATTATTTGTGAATGATCATGAATATACATGTTTAAGATTATTGTGTTTTGATAGTATTAATATTATACTAATAAATGTGTGATTATGTATGAGACCTCAAGGATAACACAATGATGATACTAATAAGCATGCATAGTGATTAAGGATGGATGTAAGTTCAAGGAAAGGTAATTCAGGAAGCAAAGAGAAAGAGGGATCACACTTTAGTTGTTCCTACAAGAAAGAAAAGGAGCACACTTCAGTAGTTTATGCAAGGATGCATATATTCAGAGGGAGTTGACCACTTCTCACAATCCACATCAGAATGGAGTTGCAAAGATTCAGAGGGAGTCCACCCAACAACCAAACAAAGATAAGTATTATAATTGCCATTTCTTACATAATGTTATTCAATGATGTATATGCTTATGTTCCTAGAAATAGGTTGTGTATTATGCATATTAGAATAGTTGCATTGATGAACAGTATACTACTAATATACATGGGTAAGTGGCCTATGGCACTGTACAACATTCCATTGCTACTTATCTAGAATGAAACCTCTTTGCAGACATGTTAGGAGTTGTGCACACTCTTAACAATGTTCTGGTAGAGATTGGAAGGCATCTAGAAATTTACGGCATATGGATAAATGTTGTATTGAAGCATTGGCTAAGATAATTGCATGAATGTATGACATATTTCTTTATGTGTAAGAATATGTTCTGAAAACTATGAGATGTTTTCTAATCATGCAATTTAACTTGTTTTGTAGGAAATATCGTATACCATCACCTACAAAAGAAGGACTACAACATTTTTTCAGCAACAAAGTTATCTATTGAAAATATTGAAGATATTGAAGTTCCCAGGATCTGGAAAGAATGCCATGATCGAGGAGTACCAGTCGATCATGAAGATGTTTGGGATGCAGTCCAAAGACCTGAAGGGGAGTCTGTAGTGACTTCCAAGAGGATCTACAAGATCAAGCATGCTGCAGGTGGTAGCATAGAGACTTTTGCTCCTGTAGCCAGATACACTTCCATTAGATCAGTACTTGCTCTGGCTGCAGTGATGAAGTGAAAGATACACCACATGGATTTCAAGATAGCCTTCTTGAATGGTGTAGTTGAAGAAGAAGTGTATGTGGATGACTTGTTTATAACAGGTGAGGATAGATTGATTGCCGACATGCAGCGGAAGCTTGCTTCCGAGTTCGAGATGAAGAACTTGGGGATGATGCACTATTTGTTTTTGGCATGGAGGTGTGGAAAAGTGCAGATGGAATCTTCCTTGGACAAGGGAAGTATGCAATAGAGATCCTGAAGAGGTTTGGGATGATGGACTGCAAGGCTATGGCCACACTTATGGCATCGAACATAAAGCTTCTGTGTGATGCTCCATCTGATCCGGTTGATGTCACAATGTATCATCAGATGATTGGGTCCTTGATGTACCTGATGAACACGAGACCAGATATTTGCTTTGCGGTGAAAACATTGAGCCAGTTCCTGATGGATCCGAGGAGTGTTCACCTAGTTGCTATAACGCATATTCTGAGGTACCTGAAGGGTATAGTTGATTATGGGCTCAAGTATGATGCGAATCAAAAGTTTAACCTGCAGGGTTATGTTGATTCAGATTGGGCAGGCAGTGCTGCAGATAGGAAGAGCACATCTAGGTGTTGCTTCAATATGGGATCAGGTGTGATCTCTTGGTTTTGCAGGAAGCATGTAATGTCCCTTATTAGGAATTTTATAAAAATTGCAATTTTCTACTTTTTTTTCCTTGTTCGACCTTTGACTAGTTTTGATCTCTAGGTCCCAAATTTGCCCCAAATGATCCCAAATCTTCTGAGAAGGTGTATGAATGATATTAGAACATAAATATGTGTTTCATGGATTCCTTTGGACCTTTAAAATACTTCTGCAAATCCCCTTTCGATTCTGATCAATGTAGGTAACTTTACTAGTGATTTTCCTTTGACTAGTATTGGTCTCTAGGTCTCAAATTGACTCCAAATGCCTTCAAATCTTCAAGGAAGGTGTATGAATGATATTAGAACTTTAATATGATGTTTATGGATGACATATTGCCACCAAAAGACCTCTTCCAACTCTCTTAATATTATGGACCAATTATGCAATTTTACTAGTAATTTGGGGTTCAAATCCCCCTGGGGTAAACAATGAAAATGGCTTCCCAAATGCCTCCAAAGCCACTCAAATTTATGAAAAGAGGTATGTAATGTGTTAAGAATGTTATTAAAGTCTCATATGAACCATTAATGGATTATTACAACTGTTCTCACCCTCTCCCATTCAACTGCAAAAATCCCCAATTCGACCCTTGGGGAAATGGCACTATTTCACCTCCCAATACAACTAAACTGAGTAAAAATGCTTCAAATGCTCAAGTAAAGTACATGAAACTTGTAGAATAAATCCATGGCAGTATATTGATCACAAATATATCAAAGAATCATCCATTAATTTGAAATCATCATCAATACATTGGCTCACAACAAGGTAGTGGGGAAATGGCATTGTTCTTCCATTAAAAATGAGATTTATACATTTCTACTTGGAATTTCGACCTGAAACTTTTTGGAGATGAAGAACAGAGTATTTAATTCATATTACAAAAGAAATGGGGCATTAAAAGCTTCCCCAAAGAGTACAATAGCTCACCAAAAACGCCCTCCCTCAAGGATCAAGAATATGCCATCAAAACTGGAAATGGTTGAAGGAGTGAGCTGCAATAGAAGAAACCATGAGCTGCCCTGTATCTTACACCTGCAAATAAAGACTCCATTAAAGCTCCAAATGAAAGTTCTGAATGGCCTTTCCAATTACCAACTTGGATGGGAATCTTTCACCCTCTAAATTGGCTAAGGCAAGAAACTAGTCATCCACTAGCTCTCCCTCTTCACAAATGCAATTGCAAATTATACAAATGATCAAAAGCTGGTTTCATTCTTTGTTATTGACATTTATAAACTTCTAATGTCCTCCATGGGTCGAATTCCTTCCAAGAGACTCATGCCAACTCATGTTGGGAAGAGATTCCAAAGAACGCCACTTGTACAACAATTCCTAGTCTCCCACTTCCACCAAATCACATGTGGAAGCATCTTAGCTGCCCTAAAACCCTTGAGCACCCTCTTGGAGTCTATTTTTAGCCCTGACATGTCATATATGTCATATGTCAGCCTTCAGGTCTGATTTGTGTCATAGGTGTCATAGCATCTTCATCATTGTTGTCATAGAGCTAGGGAATCTAGCCCAAGTGTCTCACTAGCTCCAAATTGCCTCTTCCTCTTCCATGGGAGTTACTCTTCCTCTATATTTCGACCTTGGATGAGTCATGCAATGAATAATACCTTTTGGACTCCCCCAAGTATGTTACCATTCACCTTGAATTCGAATTGGTGAGAGAATGATGCCAAATGTAGTGGAGAAATCTAGCCATATGTGGGTCCCACTTCCTCCATGTGTCTTCATGATGAAATGCCACTTTGATTTTCACTTGTATATATTTATTTAGCTCATTTATTAAATATTTATGCCATTCTAATGTTCAAACATAATTTATTATCCCCATTATTCCAAATCCCAAAGCTTCCACCCCAAACCTAGGAAACTAGTAATTTTCCTCCTTGGCAATTATTTGACCTTTAGCATCAATTTGACAAACTCTAATGAATAGGGCCAATGTGATTAGGCCATTGTGACCCAATACCAAATTTGGGACATGACAAAGCAGTCCTGTGTAGCACTAAGTACAGCTAAGGTAGAGTATGTTGCAGCCTATTCAGCTAGTTGTGAGGTAGTATGGCTTCGAAAGCTACTGTCTGAGTTATTTGATCTCCCGTTGGATGCTACTGGTATCTTTTGTGATAACCAGAGTTGTGTGAAGCTCTCCGAGAACCCAGTGTTTCATGACAGGTCGAAATACATAGAGATCAAATATCACTATATCAGGGATATGGTGCAGAGAGGAGCTGTGAAGCTCCTGTACATTGCGATGGACGAGCAGATTGCAGATGTGCTGACGAAGCCACTAGCCAAGGTGAAGTTCGAGTACTTCAGGGAGAGGCTTGGTGTTCTTCAGATTAATGACACTTCGAGGAAGAAGTGATGGACACATTTGCAGAAGCCATTCCAAGCATGTTGGAAGGAGGATCCTTCACATGGTTGTGGATGTAAGCATTGGATGATGAGCATCAAGACGATGCTCCAGTTACTGCTTTGTTTATGCATCATGTTGGATGCTGGATATGATCAGTTGGATCATTTGTATGTATTTTGTATATGCATCATGTTGGATGCTTGGACCATGTATCTGTATATGTATCAGGTGGATACATTGTATGATTAGGTAGATCATGTATGTTGATATGTATCAGGGATGATCAGGTGGATCATGTATTTGTATTTGTATTAGGTGGATGCATTGTATGATCAGGTGGATCATGTATGATGATATGTATCAGGTAGATACTTGGTATGCATCAGGTAGATGCATTGTATGATTAAGATGATCATGGATGATGAGCTTCAGGATGTTGCTCCAGATGACATGCAGTAGGATGTTGCAGTGATGATGATTAGGATGATCATGTGTACATCAGGATGATGTATGGTGAGTATCAGGTTGATACTCTATGGTCGTGGAACAGGTTGTGCAGATAAGCATATAATTTGTGCCCTGGGAGATTTGCAGATAGTCTTTCGAGGTTTTGCCTATGGCATGTAATTTGTACCCTGGGATATCTGGCAAATGCTCTTTCGAGGTTTTTCTTTGGAGGACATATAATTTGTGCCCTAGGAGATCTGCAGATAGTCTTTCGAGGTTTTTCCTATGGCATGTAATTTGTGCCCTGGGATATCTGGCATATGCTCTTTCGAGGTTTTGTCCTATGGCATGTAATTTGTGCCCTGGGAGATCTGATAGGTTGAGTCATGTGCTCATAATCAGTCCTGGGATGCTCTTTCAAGGTTTTGCCATGACCACATGTAATTTGTGCCATGGGAGATCCGATAGGTTGAGCCTTGTGCTCGTAATCAGTCCTGGGATGCTCTTTCGAGGTTTTGTGGTGACCACATGTAATTTGTGCCCTGGGAGATCCGATAGGTTGAGCCTTGTGCTCGTAATCAGTCCTAGGATTCTCTTTCAAGGTTTTGTGGTGGGGTCACATGTAATAAGTCCTGGAGATCTGGAAAGGATGAAAAAGGCCTCAGATGCTCTTTAGAGTTCTTGCTAGTCAAGAGGCTCTTTTAAGGTTTTGTGATGCACGTAATAAGTCCTGAGATTTCCACAGTATGGCCAGTGATGACGAAGACCTGCAGGTGGTGGGCCTACATCCAGTATGAAAAAGGACTGGCTCTGTAGAAATTCCTATGACGAGTAGATTCAGAGATTGATTGAGATAGCATCAGCAGTGACGATGATGATGACTCGATGACGATTATCTAGTGACGATGATCCAGAGAAGAAGACTTGTTCTAGAAGACCTGTGTCGAGAAATACCTTCCTAGTTAAGAGGGAGTGTTGATGTATATGTAACTTCAGAATGTATTTCACATATATGTATATTGTATTCCTATAGAGATGTTATTATTCATCTATACAGAAGTGTCGTCATTTATATTGTAAGTGTCATAACTTATACTTGATGGGTTATTAGACCACCTTATTGGGGTCGGCCCTGTATAAGTCATGTGGGTCAAAGGGTTATTAGACCACCCTATCGGGGTTCGACCGTGTGGGTCAAAGGGTTATTAGACCACCCTAGTGGGGGTCGGCCTAGTCAACATTATGTTAAGTGGTTAAGTTGAGGCCGACCTAGTTGAGTAAAGGTCAAGTCAAGTTAGTGTATAAATAGAGAGAGTGTCTCTCTCATTTTACACATTCTATTCTCTCACTCACACTTGGGAGAGTGGTGCACTTGTGGAGGAGGAGGCTCTGCTGCTAGGAGAAGACTATCTCTTGTATTCTAGTTGTATCATTGCTCTATCTATCTCCGAGGAAGTTATTGGGGTTTTTCACCTTTATGGTTTTCCCCAAGTAAAGTCCGTGTCTGTAGATATGTTGTACATGTTGTTCTCTCAGTTAAGATTCTAGATCAGATTGAAGTAAATTCTGAAAATTTAACATGAAGAATGTGGGATGTCCATGTCTTTTTGAGCCTCTCTTTCTTGGGTTATGCATCTTTTTTCCCTTACATGCTGAGCTATTCAATCATTTTTGGGGAAGATTGATTTTTTGTCTCCACTTTAGTTCAAAGAAAAGCTTGATTTTGTCACTCTTTTGCTATATTCATGAATTTGGAAAATGTAAATATTATTCTTACTTTATTTTGATAATTTGATATTCTTGGTCTTATCATCATAAGAAGAAGAAAGGCTTGTTTCAGATTTGTGTGCATTTGAGTTAGATAAGATTGTTAAGTGCTTATCTTTGTCTCACATTTGATTGGAAACGTTTGTGGAATCCTTCTTTCTGTAGCTTAGATGTGTCTTTTTCAAGTGTAAAAAGATAGGAAATGAGTTATAATTATTGCATTTGGTAGATTTTGAGCCTTTCTTGAGTGCCTTTGAGTTGTTTGGGTGCTTTCCATTTTTCTTCGGGAATTTCTAAATGATTAGAGTGTTGTAGATATTCTCTCACTTTCTGTATATAGATGTGAAAAGAGTTTAGTTATCAAGTTCCATTTTTGATACATTCATTCGAAAATTGAAAGTGCTTCATTATTTTGTCTTATACATTGTTAAGATTAGTTGCATCTTTCATTTTCTTTGTGCTTTTTAGCTGATTATTGCAGAAAGTTAGAATTATTGCACTCTAGGAAGGAATTCTTCTTTTCGCTACTACTTAAGTACTTTTGGTTTGAAAGAAAGAAAAATCTCTCCCTACCTTAAGTAGTTTTCATTGAAAAGGAAATGAAAATGTGCATTATCATATAGTTGAGGATTGCATTATGTTTACATTTATGTACTCACCTCATGCATCCACCTAACCGTACAAGATAAAATTAACGCTAGCTTAGGTTAAAATCATTTAGTAACTGTGTGTAAGTTAGAGATGTGTTTCGGCGTCGTTAAGCGTGGTAGCTGTCATTATTTGCCAGCACTGTAGTCCGGGGGTATTGTAGTCTTCCACGTACATCAGTATATCGAGCTCCTTCACGTACCCACCAAGTACCATAATATGTACTTGGCGTATATCGAAGGGTGTATCACGTACTCGACACGTATATCGGAAGGTCTCGTGCCAACGACTGTGCATTAGACAACACCACTACGGATTTGAGCTCCCACGTACCTTTTGTATATCGGGAGACACCATTAGGATTCCTGAAACCAACCGAGTTAACCATTTGGCCGTCTTGGCAAAGCAATACACCGAGAACAACACTCAAGGAGATTAGCACGCACGTACTTTCCAGGTAATCGGGTATGCAAAAAAGGGTACAGTCCCAATCCTCCTTATCGCATCATATTGTTGGACCCTGCAGTATATAGTGGTTTGCAATGCCTTGATAATCCCGTGAGGTTCCAGACTTTGAATCCACTCCTATTCACACAGTTTGCTTGTTGCTTTTAGACTTGAGTAGTGTTTGACTTGTGTGGTACTTTAGAGTCTCTTAGGGAGTTTAGATATGGAAGATTCTTCCGGGACTACCAGCCAGGGCACCGCTTTCCAAGGTATGCCATTTGTTATTCCCCCTTGTGGAACTGTTGTTCCTCCCTTTATGGCTACGTTGAGTCTTCCTGGATTGACGATAGGATTACCAGTATGGTTGTTCTCCAATCCAGTTACACCAAGTGCACCAATTACATCCAACCTAGGTCCGTCACCACATGAGCATCGATCTCATGGTGACCCTTCTCCTTCTCCGTCGAAAGTTGGATCGGCTTCCATCTCTTCCTCTTCTGCTACTGAAAACTCTGATGTTAGTAAGAAGGCGAGTGTGAAGAAGAAGAAAGAGAAGATAAAGAAGAAGAAGGTTAAGAAAGAGACCACGCATCAACCATCTGCCTCTGTTGGCACTCATTCTATGAGAACACCTCGTAAGCCAAAGTTCCCTTGCAAACTTTGCAAGGGTGATCACCTTCTCAAGAATTGTCCCGGTCTTTCCTGTGTGTCAGAAGTGTGGTCTAAAAACCCCAAACTGCTTGTATCGTCAACCTCTGACCATCATGTTGAGGACACTCCCTCGACCAGTGACCCTTTGGTGAAGGGTCAGAAGGGTAGAGCTGCAGACCCTTGCTGGATATGCAAGGGCATGCATCATACTTACCTTTGTCCAACAATGGATGAACCTTCACGGTGGTTGGAAGATATTACTAGTTCTCAATAGGTGCTTCCAACAAGCAATAGTAAGTTGTCCCTCGATCCCCCGCTGGTTGACAAAGTGATCAATTAAGTTTCATCTGTAATTGATCCCACTCTTCCTTCTGAGAGTGAAGTGATCGAGTCACTGTCATCTCCACTCGATCTCGCTCTTTCATTAGAGAAAGTCCAGACTGAAGCAGTCACCATGACACAATCTTCATCTCATTCTTATCTTCCAAGTGAGAGTGAATTGGAAACCGCTGATGTTTTCCTAGTCAGTTCAGAATGTCCTAGGCAAGGGGAAACCCTGTCCATATCTATAGGACCCCCTCCAAGTATTGAGGTTATTTCCTTTGATTGGAATGTTCTAACAGAATCTCGTCTTCCTTCAAGTATTCCTTTTCAAATATCTGTAGGAGTTTCCGATAAAGAAATATTTCGTACGATAGTTGATGAGGGAGCTTCTCTTAGTATTTTATCCTCAACTGCTTGGCAAGCCATAGGTTCGCCTCAGCTTGTGCCAGTCACTGACCAGATTTTGGCTTTTAATAGAAGGCCTACCGGACCTTTAGGGATTCTCCCACAGTTACCTATGACGTTGAGAGGTAAAACTGTTTATGGTGATGTCATGGTTGTCCAAGGTACTTTAGATTTCAACCTACTCCTTGGACGTGATTATGTCTATGCTATGAAAGTCGTCGTGTCCACACTCTTTCGAGTGGTGTATTTTCCCTATGATGGGAGGATTGTGACCATTGATCAACTTTTCTATGTGACACCCACTCATCATATGACTCCTAGTCATCAGACTTCCCTGAATGTTCTGCATGTTTTAGTGGTTTCTTCCCCCCTGCGGATGGGGGGTACAAGCACGGTTTATGTTATGTTTCAAGCTCGTTAAAAAATGAAACCAACCACCCTAGCATAGTTTCCCTTTGGTTTCAAGCTTGCATAAAAATGAAACCAATCCATTAGAGCACAGTTTTATTCTATCTCAAGCTCGTTAAAAAATGAAATAGACCCCTCTAAGCATAGTTTACCTTTGATTTCAAGCTTGCATAAAAATGAAACCATCCATTCGAGCATAGTTTTATTCCATTTCAAGCTCGTTAAAAAATAAGATGGCCCCCCTCAAGCATAGTTATTGTCAATTTAAATCTTGTGTAAAAATGAAATAGATCTCCCTCCCTTCGGTTCGAGTCTCTCGCTAAAATTAGAACTTGAACCTTCATTTCCTCTGATTCTCGTTCCCCCCCCCCTTGGTGAACATTTTCGTATTAGTATCCAGGTTGGTAGTTGGGTTGGCAAGCATCATTTTTAGACGAAATGAAGTTTGGGGGGCATACCACATGTCGTACCATCAACAATCATGTTGAGGGAACCCTACCATGATAAGCTGCTAGCAATCATGCTGGGGGCATTTACCAACCTCTGGGAATCATGTTGGGGTATTCAACCTCTAGAAGTTATGTTGAAGTCAACTCGATCGCCTCTCCACACCACGTTGGAGCTAAGTCACTTACTTCTAGCAATCGTGTTGGAGGCATGTACCAACCTTTGGATTTCATGACGGGAAGAAATCCACCATTGGGAACATTTCCTAGCATACTTTCCTTTTTAGGTTTCGAGCTCATTAAACCATGAAAATTATCCCAAGCATAGTTCATTTTCTGTTACAAGCTCGTCAAAAAGGAAATAGACATCATGAGCATTCTTACAACCTATCTTCGAGCTCGTTAAAAACAGTAAGATGGCATTTGAGCTTACTTTTCACTCTTTTTGTGCTTTGGTTGAAACATGAAAAGTGGTTTGAGATTACTTTTTACTTTTTCGTGCTCTAGTTCAAACATGAAAAATATTCTAAGTGCTTTTGATATCATTCTCGTGCTCGTTAAAAATTTGAGTTAAAAAGGTGTGTTTAACGAGTATAGGTTTATCACTTTATCTGGCCTCGCTAGACTATTTACGGAAAAGGAACTGTGCCAAGCTTACTTTTTCCTTTGTCGTACTCTGTCATCAACCATGACAAAGTTATTCATGGATTATTTTTAAGCTCTTTTCAGACTCCCTAAATAGGAAAATATTGCCAAGCGAACTTAATGCTTTCACGCTTGTAAAAGCATTTGAATGATCGTCTTTCTGGTGATAGTTTACCCCTTTTTCGGACCAGGAAGCACTATTTACGAAAAAGAAATACTCCAATGTCATGTCCCAAATTTTTCATTGGGTCAAAATGGCCTAATAACATTGGCCCTATTCATTAGAGTTTGTCAAATTGATGCTAAAGGTCAAATAATTGCCAAGGAGGAAAATTACTAGTTTCCTAGGTTTGGGGTGGAAGCTTTGGGATTTGGAATAATGGGGATAATAAATGATGTTTGAACATTAGAATGGCATAAATATTTAATAAAGGAGATAAATAAATATATACAAGTGAAAATCAAAGTGGAATTCGATCATGAAGACACATGGAGGAAGTGGGACCCACATATGGCTAGATTTCCCCACTACACTTGGCATCATTCTCTCACCAATTCGAATTCAATGTGGATGGTAACATACTTGGGGGATTCCAAAAGGTATTATTCATGGCATGACTAATCCAAGGTCGAAATATAGAGGAAGAGTAACTCCCATGGAAGAGGAAGAGGCAATTTGGAGCTAGTGAGACACTTGGGCTAGATTCCCTAGCTCTATGACAACAATGATGAAGATGCTATGAAACCTAAGACACAAATCAGACCTGAAGGATGACATATGACATATATGACATGTCAGGGCTAAAAATAGACTCCAAGAGGGCGCTCAAGGGTGTTAGGGCAGCTAAGATGCTTCCACATGTGATTTGGTGGAAGTGGGAGACTAGGAATTGTTGTACAAGTGGCGTTCTTTGGAATCTCTTCCCAACTTGAGTTGGCATGAGTCTCTTGGAAGGAATTAGACCCATGGAGGACATTAGAACTTTATAAATGTCAATAAAAAATAAGGAAAGAATTTTTTTATCATTTGTAGAATTTGCAATTGCATTTGTGAAGAGGGAGAGCTAGTGGATGACTAGTTTCTTGCCTTGGCCAATTTCGAGGGTGAAAGATTCCCATCCAAGTTGGTAATTGGAAAGGCCATTTAGACCTTTAATTTGGAGGTTTAATGGAGTCTTTATTTTCAGGTGTAATCTACAGGGCAGCTCATGGTTTCTTCTATTTCAGCTCACTCCTTCAACCATTTCCAGTTTTGATGGCATATTCCTGATCCTTGAGGGAGGGCGTTTTTGGTGAGCTACTGTACTCTTTGGGGGAGCTTTTAATGCCCCATTTATTCTGTAATATGAATTAAATACTAATTTATTCATCTCCAGAAGGTTTCAGGTCGAAATTCCAAGTAGAAATGTATAAATCTCAATTTCAAAGAAAGAATAGTGCCATTTCCCCACTACCTTGTTTTGAATCAATGTAATGCTGATGATTTCAAATGAATGGATTATTATATGATATATTTGTGATAAATATACTGCCATGGATGTATTATACAAGTTTCATGTACTTTACTTGAGCATTTGAAGCATTTTTACTCAGTTTAGTTGTATTGGGAGGTGAAATAGTGCCATTTCCCCAAGGGTCGAATTGGTGATTTTTGCAGTTGAATGGGAGAGGGTTGGAACATATATAATAATCAATTAATGGTGCAAATGAGACATTAATAACATACTTAATACATTACCTATCTCTTTTCATAAATTTGAGTGGGTTTGGAGGCATTTGGGAAGCCATTTTCAATACTTACCCCAGGGGGATTTGAACCCCAAATTACTAGTAAAATTGCATATTTGGTCCAGAATATTAAGAGAGTCTGCAGATGTATTTTGGTGGCAATATTTCATCCTTGAACATCATATTCAAGTCCTAATATCATTCATACACCTTCCTTGAATATTTGAAGGCATTTGGAGTCAATTTGAGACCTAGAGACCAATACTAGTCAAAGGAAAATCACTAGTAAAGTTACCTACATTGACCAGAATTGAAAGAGGATTTGCAGAAGTATTTTAAAGGTAAAAAGGCATCTTTGAAACACATATTTATGTTCTAATATCATTCATATACCTTCTCAGAAGATTTGGGATCATTTGGGGCAAATTTGGGATCTAGAGATCAAAACTAGTCAAAGGTCAAACTAGGGAAAAAAGTGAAAAATTGCCATTTTAATAAAATTCCTAAGAAGGGACATTACATCCAACCAACCATGGCTGTAAGAGTCCTCTCCCACATTGTTTTACCCTTTTTCGGGCGATGAGGCTAACTTTACAAAAAAGGACCGTTGGAGTCTCCTTTAGTTCTTTTCAGACTCTCTAAACATGAAATGACGCTAAGTTTTCCTTCTCTAGACTCGTTAAATTTTAAACATTGAAGGGCCCATTATGGGACGAACCCATCCTTTCCTAGGTTTGTAAAACATTTGGGATTGGACTCATCTATGAGATGAGATATACCGAGCATCTGGTTACCCTCATCAAGCTCGTCAAAAACACATGAGGCACTCATCAATCATGATGGGGAAAAAGGGAAGATTTTGTGTTACATCTTAATTACGGAAGTACATAGTCACTCTTGAACATGGCACTCGTTTGCATTTGCATTCAGTACTTGGATAATCTATTTGTCCTTGAATCTTGTCAATTCCATGAGTCGCGTCGCTCCTTTGGATCAACCAAAGAATACTTCCACCATCAGTTGCATTAGGGGTTGATATCATTCTCATCATGTCAATACTGCCATGTCATGCCATTCCCATGTTCAAGAGATGTTCATTACTCATCATCTGCAGTCAGTGCACCTTCAATCATGTTAGTCTACCTTGGGTCAGTCTTGCACATTACTCTGCCATCCGATCTACTCCAAACATCTGTTATCGAGTTTCATGTCGATGATGGGGGATTCATCATGGCCCTCCTTTGACGGGTTCATCTTCATCGAATTCAAATCATCATCCAAGGATTGAACTTAGAAACCAACCAAGTACCTTGGCCCTGCATACCTCAATGGCAAGTTACCTCGCTTTCAACATGAGTTTACTTCATTGACTCTTGATTGAAAGATTTAATCTTACGTTCGACTTCAACTCACTTATTCATGCTTGATGATATGTACTGTGATACCTTGGGAATCATTGACATTAATGGTGATCTCCCTCGCACTTGTTAACAGTATACATTAATGACCGGTAATCAAGTGGTTTCTACCATGTTTGACTCCAAAACATTGTAATCACATGGATAGATTTGTATCATTGTGGGTTCAGCTTGAAGACCCTGGGGAAGTTCTTTTCTACCCAGGTTGCGATGGAGATTGTTTGGGACGCATAGATCCACTTTGTATTGGTCATGGCTGTGTTGTCAGTTCAGAGTTACACAAATCCACTTTTGTATTGGTCGTGGCTGTGTTATCATCTCATCATGGATCTATGATTGTTTCTAGTAGCCATGATTGTGTTCAGTCGGTCTTTACTATCATGGATCTGCGATGTATTGGTCGACAACCATGTTTTGTGTTATATGAGACTTGTGGATCTCAGGTCATTTTTGCAGCAACTCATTCCAACCAGCAAGTCCTTGCCATTTTTCTTACTACAAAGCATTTCACCTGTCTCATTCCGTCAGCTTCATGATTTGGGGGGCATTTTGTTACACCAAAATGTCGTCACCCTTGTGCAAGTGTCGCAAGTGTCGCAAGTGTTGCAAGTGTTGTCATCCTGACTTAGTGTCATCACCATGACCGTTGCAAGTATCGTCATTATGACCAAGTGTCATCATCATGATCATTGTGATAATGTCATCATCTTGACCATTATCTAAACTCTTTTCTATGATACCTAAACCCATTTTAGAGTAAAAACATATCCCTGAAGTTTCCCATGACTGGAGGGCTTAACTGACCTACTTTTGAAGGTCGTCGCAGTCTGCCCTTATGCAACATGCGACGTCGCAGGTTGTCTTAATGCAACCTGCGACGATGTCAGTTATTTGGATAAAAGAGTATCTTTGAACCCATTCTTGAAGATGAGTGATGTGGAGGCCTATACCTAGGCTCTAGGTGAGGTGGAATTTCGGTTCCTAACCTAATGGGAAGATCCCTTAACCATCTCCCCCTAATCCTCAACCTACCCTATCTCTTTAGCCCTATATAAACACCCACTCTCTCCATGAGAGGGGGGAAGGTCTATGGTACCCTTACGTTGGTAGAACCCATATTGGTGATTGGGAAGCGTGTACCATCTTGGAGGTTTGGCTTGGACATGTTGGATGGAGGATGCAACGTTGAGGCTTTGGTTGTAGCTTCATCCTTTCTATGTAATTCCCACTTTTATATAGTTAATATAATCTCTTTCCATAAACTGTTGTCTCATTGATGATGATGTTTAGAGTTTTCTTCCTTAACTGTTAACTTAGATCAATCATATGAAATGTATGCTTTCACTGTTTGTTAGTATCTATATGTTCAACAGGGTCTTGCAGCTGGAGATCTGACGACACTAGAGCATTGGATCAACAAAGAGCAAAGGGATCTACAAATCTGAGGTAAGCTATCTATCTACTAGTTTGCACTTCTATTGATCTAGGAAAGTAGATCTATATTCTGTTTGATTTGTTCTAGACTTGCATTAAGATAGGTAGATCATGCCTTAGATCCGTCTTTAGTAGATTGTCCGATAACAGTCCCTTAGGAATGCAGTTACTCTTTAGCTGAAGAATATTATGACCATCAATCTGTTTGGTTAATCTAGGGGTTGTTCCTTCGTCTGCCTATAGTATATTTTCCATTTTATCTTCTTCATCGTTGTTTATATTAGTACCTGAAAAATCATCCATAAGCTACAGAAAGTGTTTGATCTACTGATCGTCCTCGAATACTTGCCTATTTTTTTATATTTTCAGGAATATAGGGGCGATATCGCATTTCCACTTCGTATTTCAACTTTGGTTTCTTGGGAGTTTTAAAGAGCTAGATGTTAGGGCCAATGAATCAGCTTGTTGGTTGCACTCCCTAGGGACAAAAGTTATATTGAAAGCATCAAAGAAATTTTCAATAAGATCGTAGACAAGATTCCGGTATTCCCTAAGCCTTGGATGTTTCGTTTGCTAAATACCTTTGATCTGATTTACCACCAACTCAGAGTCTGCAAAGACTACCAACTTAGTGATTCTCAATTCTTTAGTGGCTCAGAGGCCTAGGATGAGGGCCTCATATTCAACGACATTGTTAGTAGTATCGAAATTTAGCTAATAAGACAAAATAATATCTTCCCTTGATGGTGATGATAGTACTGCGCCAGCCCCAGATTCCTCTTTGGCTGAGGCTCCATCAAAATATAGTTTCCAAACTTGATTCCGGTCATTTTCGGAAGTAGGTTTAGTCACTTGAGGTTGTGCAATTTCCTTTTCAGAGGACTCACCTAGTGACAACATATAACAACCCATATCCTCATCGGTTGCATTTATAGGATAATTCATAGGACTATATTGGTCACTTATTACATAAGAAAACATAGCTTCTCTATATAGGCGTCTAGTCGCCCCAACAAATATCGCTATTGTAGCATATTTCATATCCGTCTGCATAGTACCTCCCAATTTTTTATCCCAGCTTCTCGATAGAAGCATACCATATTTGGCTGGAACATCTGCTACTACAATGTCCATCATTACACTTCTGGTTGGTAATTGGGAGAGAGTGACTACCATATCTTTTATCATACCTATACACTTTACTTTTCTGGAATCAAAACTGCAGAGATCATGATATGGCCTAGTGATCTCTAGTCCTAATTGTTCCATGATGACTTTTGGCATCAAATTGTTATATGCTCCAGAGTCCAGCATACAGTTGTGGAGGAGTTTATCATGTACATTTAGGGTAACATAAAAAGGAGTAGTGGGATATTCTTTATCATTGATGTGAGGACCACATTGAAGAGTTGGGGATTCGTCATTCAGATTTATAGTATCCTACTGGTCAACAATTTCAACTTTTTGCAACATCTTATCGATTTGTTTTTGGTACAAAGGATTTTTTATTTATTCGGACAAAGGGACTGCGATTTCTAGTTTGCTCAAATCATTCTCCATATTGAAAGGTATATGACCTTCTTTGTGCTCTTTAGGATCCGACTCTATTTTCTTATGGGGGATGACACCTAGCTTTGTTTGGCTATCTGGAACTGAGGCTTTAGTGGTCTTGTCCTTTGATAGGTTTCTATTCTTTGACAAGGGAGATGCTTGAGTAGATTTATCTTGGGATGACTTCTGGGGGAAATTTTTTGGAGGAGCATTGTTCTATCTATTTACCAACTCTGGTCTAGGCCTAAGATCATATCTCTCATGCAAATAAACCTATAGAGTATTTGGTAATAATAAATATTCATCAGAAAATGAATCATTTTCTTGAGGCTAATTATGATATCCACTAGTTTGGTTACGGGGGAATGAGTTTTCATAATCATCTCTAGTGAGATGCATGAGATGGGAATATTCTTCCATCCAATTTAGTTTTTCTTCAACTTCCTCATTGATTTCTTCCTCTGGTATTTCGGTTAGGTTATTATCATTATCTATGACTGGTGGTCTCAACGGTTGTTCATCATTTCTCCTCTCTCTGTATGGAATCTAAGGATTATAAGGCCTTCTAAACTATGTGGGAGGACGAGTATGGGATTGTCTATTAGGACTGCTACTTTCCAATTCCATTCGTGTAACTTTATTCGTTAGGGTTTTGATAATGGGTGTCATTTCCTCAATATTTGCTTCTTGGGAGTCTTTAACCGCTGAGGAGCTACTCTCTTCTTTACATATCCCTTTGTATTTTTGCTCAGCATCATTAGTCACTTTTATATTGCCTCCTGCCCTCATATTTCCTTCGACATCTATAGCACCATCTTGCATTACACTAAGTGAGAGTGATCTCCTTTCTCTTAGCATGATGGAGAAATTAGATGGAAAAGATCCTGCATATGTAGCTTGGGTTGCTGCTTCTGTAGGTCGGATATCCTCTGGGATCCTGTAATAGAATTTATTGAATCTGGCAGTAAAGTCTACCACGGTTTCAGAAGTATTATTTCTTAGGGCAAAAAATTATGTTAGATATTTCAAGTTAAAGTTATCTCTTAATTCCCCACTTCTTGATGAAGGTGATTTCCAGATTTTCCATAGTTATGATGGAAGCGTTAGGTAGTGATCTGAACCATTTGTTGGCTTCTCCTTCTAGTGATTGGGCAAAGACTCTCATGAATACATCATCATGGTCGATAAGAATGTTGTCAGTAAAACTTGAAATCGATCTACATGATCTTTTGTAGATGTTCCCTTACTGCCATCATATTTTGGTAACAACTTTAGATAGTGTGTAGGCAATTGCAGAGGTCCATGCTAGATAGCCACCCATTGAGGTGTTCTGGGTGGTGGTGATCCTCTGCCACCTCCTCTTCCTGACATGAGGTGATTGGCGATTAGTTTCTTGGCTTGAGGAGTAATAAAAGAATTGAGCGGATTTTCATGAGCTGAGGATTTTCTTCTTTTGGTGGGAATAACTTGAGAGCTAGTCAGACCAAAAGGACTATGGGGATAACATTCTCTTTCAAGGGTTTGAAAAATAAACTCAGATTCAAGGAATTGAGGGCCAAATAGAGGGGGGGGAGAAACTTCGTCGATGGTGGCCTGGTGAAGTGGACTGATATTTTCCATGTCTATGTCTCCAGCAGATAGAATCTTGTAGAGCCACTAATTCTTTGTGGCTAGGGTTTTGGCGAGTATGTATGCATCCAGATGCTAGGTTTGCTTAGGTGGATTCACCAAGTGGATTACACATCCTGCTTCTTGGTTTCGTCCACTATGAGATCAAGAGCGTATTATTTTTTGTTATACCCAAGGAAGATTGATGTTCTTACTTCCCTCCCTGACAACAATGCCATAAAATATATTAGTCCCATAGACATTCTTAGGCTATTTTTAGAACTATTCCTGGGAATCAATAAGTTTCACTGTTGATCTTTTTCAATATTTAATCAAGAAACATATTATTTTTGTTTAAACATAATGATGATAATCATAATTAATATAATGTGGGTAGTGCTTCTGATATGGAAGTAAAAAAATTGAGTGAATTGTGTTGATGGAATGTCATGAGAGAAGGTACTCGCTTAAAGTAAATCTTTATCTTGTGTATATAGAAAATGTACTAAGCCAAAAGGAATTCAGTAGTTTATACAAAATGACCATAAAGCATAATTCAGTCGTTATGAGGATAATATAACCAGATTTTATATCATGAATACTTCACAACATAAATAATCTAGAAAGAATATTTGAATCCAAGAACATTCATATTTGAATCAATGCTAACTTTGTAGATCATAGAAGACATATGAAAGAGGGATGATATCACAAACAGAAAAGAGTACTAACTGTGCACATCAGAGTTTTGAATCCACAGAAACCAAGATAAATCTTGAAGGTTCTTTCTTATATTCCTTGATCAGACTCAAATCATCCGAATTTATACTTCTTACAAAAGAATCAACCCTTGGCTAAATAGCCCTTTTCTCTATATATAGCCTCTATGGGATTTACAAAATGTACACTTGGCTTGTTATAGCCCAACGACTTATAGTTTTATGTTTGTTGCTAACAAAAATTAGTTACAATTTTTTTTTTCATTGGACTAATGCCGACTTGCTGATGGTGGATATTGGGGTCCACCCTGTTGAGGTAGAGGAATATCCTACTCCACTGATGATGTCGTTATTGTTGGTTGCGCTGAGGACGATCCGACTGCTGATTGTGCCATTGAAGTCCTCTTTAATTGTTGTATCTGCAAAACTCTCGTGATACCTTTCCAATACTTTCCCATAGGATATTTGAAAACCCTTAGCTCTCTGAGGGACATATCCATCTCGGAATAATGCTCAAAAGTGGGCTTTGGAAGATCTATGAAAATTACTTGAAGGCGATTAAGCATCTCAAATTTAGTGTGCAGTTTATCTACAAACATTCGGCCACTTAGCTCCTGATGAGTATATGCCAGGTGAAATTCAGAGTTCTGTGCGTCCAAAATCATGGCGTTGTAATGATCCTTTGGGTACAAATCTCCATGCCCATCCCAGAAGGATGGGAGGTCGAGGGGAAAAAATGCTTTGAATAATTCCTTGAATGAGTGAACGTCTTGCTTCAGCTAGGTCGCCATATCAACAACATTTTGAGCCATCAGTCCTTTTGTAATCACTTTGTTGGCTTCCATGATTACTCTTGTTCTATCTCATGTGGCATATGTTTGGATCTCTTCGAAGGTTTTATTATTCAAAAAGTCAATTGGAGCTTTGGGGGCAAAAGCAAAAGCCATGGAGATGCTGGTATGGTGGAGAGAATGGTGCTAAATGCTTGGCTTTGGGATACAAAAAGGTTGGTGAGGAGACTGCCGGTGGACAAACTCAGAGTGATGGAAAGAAGTTTCCTGGTAAACTCTTCACAGGAATATTTATAGGGAGAAATTTGAATATGGTGGGTTTTAATCCGAGGTGGACGCGGCACTCGAGGATTGGTCCTTTATCCGAGAGGTGGGTGGTTATTAAAAGCGAGGAAAACGTTTATCTCCTAAGCGACGGTGGTAATGACCATTAGGAGAGGCTTAATGGAAATGAGGAGGATGATAAGCCGAGGGAAAAATATTTAGAAAAGAAAACCATGAGGGATTTCAGGGATTAGGATAAGCGGTTAGGGAAGATTGCTTTTCAGGCTCGGAATAAGCATGAGGCTGCCACATGGAGATGGTGGTTTCCATTCAGGAGTGCGACTAGTGTGTTAAACGCTGAGCTCTTTGAGTATCCTTAAAATAGGATAGCCTTTGATATCTCTTCTCATCATTTTGAGATATGTGTATGGTTCGAGCAACTTTATGGTGGTGGATCCTTAGTGGTTTCAGGGCTCAAAAAAAAATGGTTTGGGAAGACCTCTTTTCGGGCCCTGAATGATGCTGGAGCTGACGCGTGGCCTTGCTGGTTTTCTTTCAGGGGTGCCCCGAGATCAATAAACATCGTGCACTTCAGGCCCCTGAATGAAATAGCAATTGTTGATTTAATTCAGTCCTCCATTCTAATTGGATATTGTCCTTAACTCTTCAATCGATCAATTCTAAAAGGCAAGTGATCTTTCCTTCCCCATTCCTACATTGTAACAACTCCAGTCACTGGTTAGAGATCTAGATTTGGCTCGTGATTTGTAGTGTTTCCTTCAGCCGAACGAGTCGCAGATATTAGTACTAACAGTTACTTTAGTGAAAAAATGGACAGTGAATATCAATGATATTAACCACATATGGATAATCCTAAGAAAGATTTGGAAAATATGATATCTGCATGTGAGAACTTGCCCCACCACTATCATGAGTATCTTTCCTTGGGGGAAGAGATTTGTAAAGCCATTCCTTTCAAAGATTATTTTTATCGCATATTTGGATTTGAGCCTAAGAATGCAGAAGAGGAATCATTGAAGAAGAACAAATCAAGTTTTTCTACTACTCCAATCAAATAAGATGAAAGATGAATTGAAAGTGAAGCCTCATTAGATGCCATTGTTTCTAGAATGAAGAGACTTTTCAAATTCTCTTCAAACAACGTCTCTAAGAATTCCAATTCTAAGACAATAGAGGAGAAAGATACATCAATTCACTTGAAGGAGCAACAATAAGGTACAAATAATCCATCCGAAGAAGATGAAGGTACAATCCTTACTGAGGAGGGTTGTAAGCATGAAGAAGCCACCACTGATTCTACTAAGGATCATCTAGTTCTTGATCAGAAAGTCACTACTGAATGGTGCCAAGAAGAGGCATATACTATTGGTTTTTGAGGTTAAGAAGAAGCATCTACTGATGGATTCTATGAAGAGGTACCTACTGATGGGTGCCTAAGTTTTGAGGAGACATCTACTAATGGATGTTCATTCCTCTATGTTGTTTACATAGAGATACCACTTGAGAAGGATACTGCAAGTACAAAACCCATTGAAGTTGAAGAATATGAATTCCTTGCAGTCAAGAAAGAGATCCAAGAATCAATCTCACTTTCACCACAAGAGCTTCATGGGGTTGATCCACTAATTGATGATGAGGAGGTTTGCTATCAACCTTATCATTTTAAAAGGCCACTCAGGATGAGTGAAAGGAAGATCAAGGAGTCCTTAGACATTCTCCATGACACAAATGTTCCAGTGTCACAATCTTGTTGGAGAGCTGCTTCATTGGAATTCTTATTCATCTTTCCTTGAAGCCATGGAGAAGATCCAGAAATCAATGACTACTATCCAAGGTAATTTTTCACATATGCTTTCTGACATAGATTGTTTGTATGTGCTTGTTCATATGTTGCAGGGAGCATCCTTGAAGGATGATGAACATATTTGAAAGCTCAATGATGAGTTAATGGCCATCCAAGATTCTTTGAGAAGCACTCAAAGTGCCCTCCAAGAATCCAAATGGATATAGATCAACTTCACCAAAGGTTGCAAAGATCACTTATTCTAGTCAGCCATACTCTTATGGTTGGTTGTACTCAGAATTTCATGGAGGAACCTCATGAGATGGTGGTTCACAAGGTAAATAATGATATGCATTATCTTAAGAAGTTTTGGGATGCAGATAGTGAGTTCCAAGCACATACTCTCTACTGAGAGCGAAACTGAGCTTCTTCATGGAGTGAGTCATTCCTCCATTAAGGAGTGAGAAGAGCTCCTATGTGATGGACCAGCCTTTGATGGAGTTGATGCATCCATTAGGTTGATGGATGAGGATTATAGTAAAGATATTTTGGTCCATGATCCTACATTATTTCCTTCTACTAATTCCATGTCATTTGAGAAGGAATTTTGGGTCAAAGGTTTCTTCTTGATAATGCCTGAAGAGGAGCAAAAGGCTCCCACATTCTCTCCAATTGATTAAGGGATAGCACCATTTCCCTCCCAGTAGTTGCAGAGGCATCTCATGCCTACCTTTAATGCCTCCACACACAAAGGTGCATATGGTTCCCATTTGACTTCATTGGGAAGTGCTCATTATGATTGCATGCACCTTTTGACCAATGTTAGAGAGTTGATCCATTGGGAGTACTCACATAGGGAAGCACCTTGCTTTCCATATGGATCATTGGGTTGGAGTGTCTCTTATTTTCCTATTTGGGAGAAAATACACATGATTGATATTCCTTCTTTCATTTCTAGAGACTTCTATGATACATATTACAATTCTTGTGAGCACCATGGGAATTATTTTCTCTTTGAGAATTCCTACCATTTTTGTGATTGGACATGGGACTTTCACCCTTGTCACTTCATTGATGTCACCTTCGATTATTTTGTGCATTGGAAACATAAGAACCTTCTGTTGACTTGGAGAGACTCGTTTGGGTTCGGCCTACCTTGAGGATGCAGATTACATGAAGGATGATCTCTCTATGATTCAGACTAGGATTAAGGGTAACACACTTTCAGTATGGTTGCATGATCTTGTCATTCCTTGTTACACAGAAATCTTCCACCCTATGAGCATCAACATTCTTTGGCCTGTAGGATCCATTTCAGTGACTCAGATCCATTTTCATCCTTCAGTGATACCAGTCTACCCTATTTTTGTTCCTACCCACATGTTGCATCACTATAGCATGCGTACCCACGAGTTGCATCCCTATAGCCCACAGGTATCAAGTAAAATGGTAAAAGCCACTATTTTATTATTTTTACTCCCAAAAAGAAGTCATTGGGTGACCTTTGGCTCTCCATCTACCCAAGTAACGTCTCGATGAGTCCTTTCTCCTACCTTTGAGAGGACTATATATTGGGCACATATGGCTTATGGACGGGAGGAAGAAGAGAATAGTAAAGGCACTCTAGTGGATTTTTTCCCTATCTTGAGTTTGAACTCATTGATCCTTGTAGTTGTGAACGAGTTATGTTCACCTTCCAAAGTCCTTGCTAGTTTGAGTTTGCCTTTCATGGAGGATTGAAGTGGTGGAGGCATAAGTGGATTGATCTAGATCTTGGTTCAGATTGGTTGCCGGTAAGAGGTCGTATCACTTTGTACTTCTTCTTTTTCATTAATAGAAATACTCATATTCTTGTCCATTCATGGTGTGAATGTCATTTATTATACATTGGGTTACATTTGCTTATGATATTATGGACCATTGTTATTGATAATGTTAATGTCATTTATATATCACATGTACTTGTTAGATATTGGTTTTCAAGACTAATTTGCAGATTACAAGTGCTTGGATGTGCGTGGATTGAAAGCTCCAACGGGGATCTACATCAAACGTCGGATCAAGGTTGGTTACATTTCTCCATTATTTTAACATTGTCATTTATAATAGCATTTTTTTGAGAATTGAGTAGATTTCTGGTAGTCATCTGTCTGTTGTGGTATTCCCAAGCCATAGTGAGTTTTCTCCAATACAGAAATGGTGACTCCGCTGGGGAAAACATCCATGTTTGGGAAATGTTTTGAGCATTAGTCCATAATTAGAGTTGCTGTTTATCGAAGCTCTGTGTCATTGATTGGCCGTTAAGATACACTGTAGAAAACTTGCTTTTTTCTGAGCCTCTGGACTCTCTGTTTTCCCATTTTCCTTTTCTCACCTGCGGGCTAGCTTAGTTCTTCCCGCATATACCCGCCTCTGTTTACTCTACTGCTCGTGGGTACCTGCAGGTATACCTTTGACAGTAGCATGTAACTCTAGCTTTTGTTGGTTTATGGCTATTGGTTGTTGCTGGGTGAGTTTGGTTGGTTCCTGAGTCTTTTTTGGCCTCTTTCTTGACTGTTCCATGCTTTGGTTGTGACCAGATCTCTTCATTTCTCTTGGTTGAGCCTTCTTGGTTTTTTTTACCATCTTTGGTTTTAGCCTCTTGGTTTCTTCCTTTTGAGCTCATTCCTTTGGCTAAGTCTTGCTATTTAGGATCTGCTGGGTTATCTTAGTGATCTTCTCGGCACTTCAGTGACTAAATAGTAGGATTTTGCTTGCATTTTTTCATTCCATTTATATTGAAAAAATACAAAAATATTCTTTTAGTTTTTTGCATTTTCCTTCTTGTTTATAAGTGAAAATACAAAAATATTTTATTTCCATGTACTGCATTTTGCATTGAGTGCTTGATGCCTTCATTTTAGGTTCTGCTTGTGCATTGAAAAGATAAAAGTTTGCATATTTATTTTGGAATTGTTGGTTAATTTTGCATATTAGTGACATTGTTTTATTGGATAGATGAGTCTAGGATTGGACGATGTTGCATACTATTGAGTCTACACATCACTAGTTTCACGACCATACCCCTTGAGTAATCACAGCCACTAAAATTAATGCTTAATCATAAAATTGATTAGACTTATTTTATTTATAGGGTACACCAACTAGCATAGGTTTAGAGTCTTGGAATAGATCATTATGAGTTAACAATCCAAGACTACTAAATGAAACACTAGGTGTCTGACCAGGGAGTAGAGGAATCCATGGTATAGATCGGTGTTCTCAGGAAATATCTACTCAATCTAGAGTTAAGCACGAGGTCATAGGAGGTTGGTTGAGGAGATATCCCTCTGATACCAGCTGAACGTGGGAGATATATCCAGGATTTGTTCGTATCTGGGGGTACCGGAGGTTCATCCTCTTATGCTTCGGGCTTAGCTACCCTGCCCATATGACGGGTCCCACCTGCAACTGTCCCCCTGAGCATTGGTTATATTGCGGTAGACATAGTTGCCTTACCTAGGTACCGCACAGGGTACTTGCAGTGGTTATGATGTTTGTGTCCTGAGTCAGATAGGGATTGGACAGCACAGTTGTGTTCGTGCAATGGACTTGACCCTGTCGACACAGTGAAGCCTTGGTGTCTCTATAACTGATTCTATTACCTCCGGCTATAGTTTGGGAGTCTCAAGCCTCTCCTAGGTGAGACATACCGGCTCTAGTGTCGGGAGCTCATTTAGCTACTCTGTCTGTCTGCTTTTGGCTGTAGATTCTCTAGGTGTGTGCTTTTGATTTACTATTTTTTGATCGATCATTGGCCTTTAGGAGATGCTATGTATCTCTCCAGAGAAAACGTGGCGTGCAGCCCTACTCTTTGCCGGTCTCTTCAGTTGGATGGTTTAAATCCAGCTTTGGTTACACAACGTATTGCTAGAGGACGCCGGAGGGCTCCCTCTGAGTCTTCGAATTCTTATGAGACTTACGTTGAGGACTACATGGCTGCAGATCCCGATATCAAGCAAGACCTTTCTACTCCTTTGGGTAGAGTTGAACATACTTACGATCCTAAGACTCCTCGTGAGGATTGGGGAGGTGATCCACCTGAGACTCAACCTGGTTCTATTTGGCCTAATCCACTTGACTGGGATCTGTTTGATCCTTCGAATCTGGATAATTATCTTTACGGGATGCCCGACTTACCCAAGGAGGAAGAACAGGACGAGCCTTTCATTCCTTCGTTTCCACGCGATTTTATATATAGGAGGCCTAAGACTCATGATGATTTCGGCCCTATGGTCAACCCCACCACACTCTCTTTTGGTATGCCTAGTCACAATACTATCGAACCTTCCACTATGGTTCGTACTCATGCTGGCACTAGCCAAAGTGTTAGCCATACTATACCCGCTGGGGGCACTACCCTAGCTGGGGGCACTACGTTGTCCACCCACTCACATAGTATGGGGACCGGTCAGATTCCTAACCATGCTAATGTTGGAACACAACCACCTCCTAGGAATACCCAACCTAGTCGGAATGTTGTTCGAAACATGACTCGCCATCCACCACCTAATACACATGTCGCTACTCGTCAATGCAGGACTGCTTTTGCACATGATACCTTTCCTCCCAACCACAGGGGTGAACACATACCGCATACTTTTGCGTCCATTTCCGCCACTAGTAATAGTAATGTAGGGGGTGGGAATATTTCCTATCCACATGGACATCACACCACCAACCCTGCTATTGGTCACACCCATATTGAACCCATGAATACTTCTCATGCTTATGGTCATCACACGACTGCTCAAGCTAATCCTAATATTGGGGGTGGGAACATACCATACCATTACGGTCAATGCAACATGGTTCCCACTATGAATAGTACATACATTCTCCATACCCATGATGGCAACCCTTACTACAACACAGTCGGTGCTGGCCACCAGTATCACCCACCACCCCAATATGGTGCTCAAAACGCACATATACCTGCTTATTCTCAAATGGGTCAGGCAGGGGGAGGTTATCCATCTTAAGGCCATGGGCAAGCTTACAGGCCGTCAGGTCCTCATTATCAGCTGTTTAACCCTCATGGTCAAGCTTTTGGTCCATCTTACAACACAGTTCTATTTAATAAACCTTTTATGGGGGCTTATAATCAAGCTTTCCAGCCATAGCTCCCGTTCCTTGCATGCTTGAATCTCCCAGATCTTTCAAAGCTCACGAATGATCCAGTGTGTCACGACCCTACTTGGCCCCCAGTCCCTCCCAAGCTCCCTTCAGACATTCCAAAGCTTGAAGGGAAAGGTGGTGAGGACCCAAGAGATGATGTCACGACATTTCACCTTTGGTGCTCCTCCAACTCTTTGAATCACGATTCCATTCGATACAACTATTTCAACGCACCCTCATGGGGGTAGCCGCGAAGTGGTATGTGGAGTTTCCTGGAAACACCTATAGGGGATTCAACCAGATTGCTTTGGTTTTCTTAGACCATTTCCAATTGCCGGTTCATTATGATACTGGTACTGAGTTGTTGTCCACCTTTCGTCAGAATAAGGCCACACATATTTCTGACCACGTTCAAGAGTGGCGTCTACAGAAGAGATTAGTGAAAGCCAACATTCCTCCAGAGTTCCTGTTGGAATGGTTCCTTAAGTCTTTACTTACATATATTGCTAAGGATGTTTCGATGTCCGGCATTATGACTGAGGAACAAGCTATCTTGAAAGTCTAGCAATTAGATCTACTTTATTCTCAGTCTGGCATTTTGTATGACATTATTCTTGATGCACCAAGAACAAGACATGAGCCCATGTCAGTTCCTCGACCACATGCCGATGGCATTGTGGGGTCCGCATGCACTCGCCATGTAGACTTGGTAGCTAATCAAATGCAAAATTTGTCGCTAAACTAGTCTGCTCCCGGAAAGTTTCACACCTTGTTCGCTTCCACTCCATCATCTGATGTACACAATGTGCAATCAACGAAACCGTCGGGTAAGCAGCAACTTGGTGGTAAGAAAAAGGGGAGAAATAATCGTAGGGGTGGAAACAATGGAAGTAACAACAATAGCACTCGTAATACTCCTCGTAAAGAGAATGCCAACCCTCCTTGGGAAGGCGGTAATGCTGGCGAGGATCGTAAACCTAGGCATAAGGTGAAATTCCCTTGCAAGCTTTGTGGGGAGGATCATCTTACTCACTTATGTCCTCGAATTGAAGAAGCATTGAAGCATTTGGCACAAAGCCCAGCTATGTTGAAGGATCCCCTTGCTCATCATCAAAACATGGCTTCGCATGCTCCCACCACTAATTATGGTACTAATGAATCGACAACATCTTCTTCCAATACTAGTGGTTATGGATGTGTGAATATGGTTCAGTCGGAGGTTTGTGTTGCTACTCGTCAACGTGATTATGGTGCACCACAACCAAATTTGGGGAATGAGCCTCCCCCTACTCCTGATAATTTCTTGCATATCGATAAGCCTTCTATTATGCTGCGGATACCGAAAGGTGTTCTCAAGCGCTCCACGCATAATCCTAATGCTCGAGCCGCCCAGAACTACTCCATCGTAGAATATTTGGGCCAAACTCCGTGTGCCATGTTGGCTCTTGAAGTTTTGCAAGCTTGTCCTTCTCAGAGGCATGCCCTTTTGAGTGCATTAGGAGTTCAGGATGGGGAAAGTCCTAGTGTTATCAAGTTCGATACTACTGATTTCCAACCTTGCTTTCCTTACCATGTGGCTTTTCAAATCCAGGTGGTTTTCCTTAAGAGAGATTCGTCAAACGTACTATGGTTGATGAAGGTGCTTCTGCGTCAGTTATGTCATTAACTTGTTGGAAAGCTCTTGGCTCTCCTCCTCTACTCGCGTCTAGAAATACACTCATTGCATTCGATAATAGATCTTTTATGGTACATGGAATTATCCCTTCCCTTGTTGTCTCCTTGGGAGGTAAGTCTGTGCCTATTGAAGTCGAAGTGGTTGATGCGCCCATCGACTACAACCTTTTACTAGGTCTGAACTGGATGTACGCTATGAAGGCTGTCGTGTCTACTGTATTTCGAGTTATTTGCTTTCCCCATGAAGGCAATATTGCGACGATTGATCAGCTGGATTATGTTGGCACTCCTTCCACAACATCCATGGGATTAGTAGTCCCGCAAGTTTCTGATTCTTAGTCGGCAACTGGGAACATAGGTGTTGGAATGTACCCCTCATTGATGGGAACTTTTAACCATTTTGCACCTATGAATTTTATTGGAACCATTTCCGACAGTGCGCCTCCTCCTTCGAAAAGTATGCCATTCTGGACTTCCTATTGTGGTGATCCATGGATTTTTCCATCTGCAGATTCTATGTCTGGAGACATTGCGCACGTTGGAATGTATATGCCTTTGTCTATAGCGGAACTCACTTACGATCATATCCAACAAACCACTACAGATCTAGATCTCTCTTCTTCCCAGAAAGTTGAAGAAGATCCTGTTACGCTGCCAGTTTGGGTAGCCAACTCATCTTGTTCACATGAATGCCTTGATGGTACTCTACCTTCAGATGAAGATTTTATCGAGTCCATGCATGGTAATGATGAGCCTTTGGAGGATTTATATCATAGATCTCATTCCCTTCCCACCCTCGGTCTTATTGAATGAGATGAGCCTATAATACAACCTGCCATCCATTTGAATTTGGATCCATTCACAGTCCTGTCCAGCCCTGATTTGACATTTGAGTCTGATGAGTCTTTGAGCTCGCCTATAGATCCGCAAATTGGTGCCCCTGAAGAGTTCGATTCTACTTCTAGAATTTCCAACTCCTGTGATGATGAATTTGCCACTGTAGATTCCTTCACATCCTTTAGCTTTGCTCTTCATTTTGAAGATGATCATCATTTTGATCCCTCAGGTATTGGTACTATGGCACCTTCAGTGGTTAGCTCTACCTACGTTATGTCTAAGGTTAACAATAGTGAAGTTGAAAATGTTTCTACTGCAGTGACTTGTATCAGATTTTTCTTTACGTACATTTTAGAGATGATCTTAGTACTTATGTTTCTTGGAGACAGGATTCTTAGCTGGACTTATATTTGGTTATCGGTCCTTTTTGATATTTGCTTCAGTCATGGTAGGCATATTCAGAACCTTGCATATAGGTTTAGGTCTCCCCACTATTATGATGCATTTGAACCTTGTGCCATCCGAATTCACAGACAACCCCTGAGTGTCCTTATCTTGCTCATGTTCCTTGCATTATGTATAGCTTTGTTCCATGCACTTGGAACTAGTCTCGTGTGCCCTTGACACTCATCTGTTCCCATTACAAGCATTCTTCCATATCTCCTTTGAGCTCTTTAAAAACAATAAGGAGGTCACGAGTTTACTTTTTCGGGCTCATTAAACCTTTACGGAAAATATTTTATAAAGTATTTTTTAAGCCCTTGTTAGACTTTTTCAAATCAAACAAGATTGCCGAGTATACTTGTCATTTCAGACTCGTTAAAGGATTTGAAGTGACATTCACTTAGGTATAAGTTTAACCCTTTTTCGGACCTTTGTGGATTAATTACGAAAAAGGTATACTCTAGTCATATGTGACTAGAAGAGTTCTTCTCTCATTGCTTTACACTTTTTCGGGTGAGGAGACTAACTTTATGAAAAATGACTCCCCATAGTTATATCATGTTGTGATTGCATTGCATCATCCTACTTGCTACTTGAGCCTTGTGCCGGCTCCCGCTTACTCAATTGTTAGCCTGGTGCCTGAGCACTTTTCCCCTGTCGGGCCCTGCAGAGCTTATATTTTCCCTTCACAATTTGATGACCTTTTGAACCTGAGGGAACATACCCCCGAGTGTCCACATCCTACACACATTTCCTTGCATTGAGCATAGGTATGTTCCACTGTTTGGGACTACTTTGCTAGCTATTTGACACTCGTTCCCTCACTTGTTGTACTATAAGCAATTTTATTCTTTTTCAAGCTTTTCCCAAATATGAAAAAGACAAAAAAATCAAATATTCCAAAAAGCCGGATGGGATTATGGTCACTATTTCTTGTTGGCAGCTGTTGTGTCACCTTTGAACAGAGCATTCATTCCACTCCATACATTATCAGTCGGGACTATAGTTGGGCCTTAGGAGCTGTACTTGTTTCTCAGTTTTCTCCACCGATTGGTTAAGCTTCCAGTCATTATGGAGCCCTCTGTAATGCCTCCTGCATTGCACAGTTTATGTCAAGTCTATGCTTCCTGAGTCTATCCATTTGCTCATGCTCTTGTTCAAAGGAAGTCCTGAAACCAGTGTCGGCCACTCCTTAGATATCTTGACTATTTCATGTCGGCCATCCTTATTGAGTTAGTCCATTTCACCTGAGATCTTCCAAATCTTTAAGCATTGCTGGTACCTCGTGTTGGTTGATGGGGCATGCATTAATGCCCTCCTTCTAGCGAGTCTCGTTCCGTCGACTTCAACTCATTTATTCCGGGACTTGAGGCTTAGAGTTCGGTTGATTACCTTGAGGCTTGCAGTCATTAGTGACAGGTTCTCTCACCATCGACAGTTTTGGGAATACATCAATGTCCCCTGATCGATGGATTCATCCTAGTGTTCGACGTCAACCCATTTATTCACACTCTGATGATTGTGCTCTGTGCCTTGATGCCCATTTTCATTATTGGTGGGTCATCTCGCGTCTGTTAACGGTATACATCAATGACCGGTAATCAGACGATGTCTTGTCAGGTTCAACCCCAACTCCTTTATTCACTTGATGAGACTTGCACCGTCCAAGACTTGTGTAGAAGACCCCAGGTGATTGTGGCATTCAGTATGCTACATATGACTTTGACTTTACATCTGAGATATCACCTCTCAGATTTCAGCAGTTTATACCTCCAGTTTTGCACTAGTTGTCTTCTTTTTAGCAGAAGACCATATCTTATTGTAGAGGGATCATGACTATGATCACTTATGACATATATTTACTTATGTACTGCCTATTCATGGCCATTGTATCAGATTGTTGTACTATACCGACATGTATTCAGAGATACTATTGTACTATGACGAGTGAGCCGTTCTTTCCACTTGTGTCTCCATCACTCCACTTCTGAGTTTTATAATGTATTTCGGCCATCATAGCACATTTCAGTCTCTGACCTCACACATTAGGGGGCATCTATTACACAGAAATCTTCCACTCTGTGAGCATCAACATTCTTTTGCCTGTAGGATCCATTTCAGTGACTCAGATCCATTTTCATCCTTCAGTGATACCAGTCTACCTTATTTTTGTTCCTACCCGCATGTTGTATCACTATAGCATGCGTACCCACGAGTTGCATCTCTATAGCCCACGGGTATCAAGTAAGATGGTAAAAACCACTATTTTATTACTTTTTACTCCCAAAAGGCGGTCATTGGGTGACCTTTGGCTCTCCATCTGCCCAAGTAACGTCTCGATGAGTCCTTTCACCTACCTTTGAAAGGACTATATATTGAGCACATATGGCTTATGGATGGGAGGAAGAAGAGAATAATAAAGGAACTCTAGTGGACTTTTTCCCTATCTTGAGTCTGCACTCATTGATCCTTGTAGTTGTGAACCAGTTATGTTCACCTTCCAAACTCCTTGCTAGTTTGAGTTTGCCTTTCATGGAGTATTGAAGTGGTGGAGGCACAAGTGGATTGATCCTGATCTTGGTTCAAATTGGTTGCCAGCAAGAGGTCATATCACTTTGTACTTCTTCTTGTTCATTAATAGAAATACTCATATTCTTGTCCATTCATGGTGTGAATGTCATTTATTATACATTGGGTTACATTTGCTTATGATATTATGGACCATTGTTATTGATAATGTTAATGTCATTTATATATCACATGTACTTGTTAGATATTGGTTGTCAAGACTAACTTGTAGATTACAAGGGCTTGGATGTGCGTGAATTGAAAGCTCCAACGGGGATCTACATCAAACGTTGGATCGAGGTTGGTTACATTTCTCCATTATTTTAACATTGTCATTTATAATAGCATTGTTTTGAGAATTGAGTAGATTTCTGGTAGTCATCTGTCTGTTGTGTTATTCCCAAGCCATAGTGAGTTTTCTCCAATACAGAAATGGCGACTCCGCTGGGGAAAACATCCATGTTTGGGAAATTTTTTAAGCATTAGTCCATAATTAGAGTTGTTTATCGAAGCTCTGTGTCACTGCTTGGCCATTAAGATACACTGTAGAAAACTTGCTTTTTTTCTGAGCCTCTGGACTCTCTGTTTTCCCATTTTCCTTTCATCACCCGCAGGCTAGCTTAGTTCTGCCCGCATCTACCCGCCTCTGTTTACTCTATTGCTCGTGGGTACCCTTATCCACTCCATGAGGGTGCATTAGCCTATTTTTCTTGACCAAAAAGCCACCCAAGTCTATTAAATAATAGGAGCACACCACTTAGCCATATTTTGTCAGTTTGATGTTTGATCTGAGAGCGATTTTGCCTCATTGACTTGAGAGATGTGCCCCTAGTCCGTAGTTGGGAGATGTGCCCTTGCTTCTATCGAAAGGATGATGACATCCAGTATTTATCATTGATTCCATTGTAGATCTTGTATCTTGTTCCATATGTAGTATCATCCATCCTTGAATAATTCCATCCATTCAATATTGTTTCTTAGTGTTTGTTCATTCATACAGAGTTCTTGAAGAGATTCAATCAGAGGAGGAGAATCGGAACATTGAGTGCACCCACATAAGAATAATATGAATCTCATTGTTCCTTTCAAGAGAATACATCTGCTCCATATCCACCATCATAGCACATACAGTGATTAAAATTCTCCTTCTTACTCTTCTTTGCAGCATTCTCCTTCAATCAATGTAATAATCCAAGATTGATGGCTTTCTGTGAAGTTTGAGCCATAATAATTATCTATATTGATTAATAAACTACGATTCTAACTGATTATACCTATTTAATCCATTCATGATTCAAATTAAAAATCAAAAGAATATTTTGAGAGCCTTAGAGGCTGTTTGAGTCCATAATTCTCAAGACTAGCTCTTTGTGCAATTTTACTTGACTAGTTTTCAGGAAATGGAAATATACATAGCTCTGTGAAGCTCTTTATATTTCTGTAAGTTTTTTTAGGTTTTAAATTTTCTATAGAATCCATACAAATTCGAAAATCATAAATTACTGACCTTCTTTGGCTATTTTCTTTGAGATTTATCAAGACTATCCCATTGGGCACTTTAATTTGACTAGTTTTACAATATGTTTAATTAAAAGTAATATGAATGCTTATTTTATGTTATATCAGTCATATGAGGTTCCTAAGACACCAATTAATCTCTTACAAGTCTATTCCTTAGAATTCGTATCCCTCTCAACCTATTTGGAAGATCCTGGAGACCAACTAGTTGAGCAGTCCATCCTAGTGCTCTTTCTCTCTTTGCCTTCAAACGTTGCTAGAACCTCCCAAAACCTCTGTAAAACTTGTCCAATAGTATATTACGAGGCTATTGTATGATATACATTCTATTGTTGATTTCAAGTGTAAGTAAATGAGTTTAGTATGCATATGTTGGTGTGCCTAGGAAGCCTTGGAGTAGAATTAAGTGTCTATTGAATTCGACACATAAATGAACCAAGTAACTTGTGCATGGGACTATGAATCTGGACTTGATTATTTTTTCCTTGCTTCTACACACTCCCCAATACATTTTTCAGATCCAAAAGTGTCCATCAGTCAAGCTCTGGGTGGGTTCATCCGTATCCTAGACTAGTTTCCTCTTGTCTAGTTTTGTGAACTAGTTTCTATCATACAATTTTCTGATTTTAAAGTTGAATTTGAGTTGATATCCTATGAGATCAGATCATGGATATTACATAGATAGGATAGGTACGTTTTATTTTTGTCCTTATAATACTAATTCTTCTATATCTGTAGCTTCCATATAAACAGATACAACATTTTGGCATCATAGGGTTGGCCACATGAGAGAGAAGGGTTTGCATATTCTCCACTCAAGGATGTTGCTTCCAGATATGAAGTAGGTAATTTTGGAATTATGCATGAAATGTGTTAATGGAAAACAAAAGAGAGTCATATTTCTCAGAGTCGAGAAGCAAAAGAAGAGTGAAAAGTTAGATCTTGTGCATACAGATGTACGGGGACTAGTTCAGGTACAATCTCTTAGTGTCTTTCATTATTATGTTATTTTTATTGATGATGCAACTAGAAAACTTGGGTTTATTGCATTTGACAAAAATCTAATGTTTTTTCTAGTTTTAAGAAATGGAAAGCTTTGGTTGAGAATGAGGCAGGAAAAAATGTTAATATGTCTTAGATTTGATATTGGAGGTGAATACTACGACAAGGAGTTTGATAGTTACTGTTCATACCATGGGATTCGTAGAAAGAGGATAGTTCCGGGAACACCACAAGAAAATGGTGTGTTAGAAAGGTTTAACATGACAATCATGGAGAGTTCAAGGTGTATGAGATTGGATGAAGGGTTTCCCTTATAGTTTTGGGAAGATGTTGTTTACTTAATAAACATAGGGCCTTCAAGCTCCTTGGATGGTGGCATTCTAGAGGAGGCATGGATAGGTAAAAAGGTAAACTAATCATTTATGAGAACTTTTGGTTGTGGAGCATTTGTCCATATTGATAAAGAAAATAGAACAAAGCTTGAGGCTAAATCCAAGAAATGTACCTTTATTGGATACGTGGTTGATGATTTTGGTTATCACTTATGGGATTATAAAAATAAAAAAAATAATTAGGATTAGAGATGTGGTATTCAATGAAAAGCTTATGCATAAAGATCAGTTGCAGGGAAAGAAACAGGAAAATGAAAACACAAAGTACACAGTGCTTGATGAAATAAAAAAATGAAGTTCCAAAGGTGTCGAAAAATCAAGAACAACAACAGGTACCTCAAATTCCTACAAGTGATAGAAGATATACCAGGTCAAGTAGAACCCATGAGTGATAAACTGCTTCACTGTATTATTTATTGATGACTAACTCTGGTGAACTAGAGTGTTATGAAGAAGCAATACAAGTGGAAACTAGAAGGAAGTGGGAGCAAGGAATGAATGAGGAGATGGACTCATTGCTAAGAAACCAGACTTGGGATTTGGTTCAATTTCCTATAGGTAAAGTAACATTGCAGAATAAATGGGTTTACAGGTTGAAGGAAGAAGATGGAGGAAAGAAGCGGTACAAGGCTAGACTTTTAGTAAAGGGGTTTGCACAAAATAAAGGTATTGATTTTGATGAAATATTTTTTCTTGTTGTTAAAATGACTTCAGTTAGGACTATTTTAAGTCTAGTGGCGGTAGAAGATTTGCATCTTGAACAGTTAGATGTAAAAATCCTTTCTCCATGGGGATTTGGGAGAAGGTATTTATATGTAGCAGCCATAGGGGTATGAGGTCAAAGGGAAAGAGAATTTAGTATGCAGGTTGAAGAAGAGATTTTATCACCTAAAGCAAGCTCCAAGGCAGTTGTATTTGAAATTTGACAAGTTTATGACAGAACAAGGTTATAGTAGCTGTCATTCTGACCACTGTGTTGTTTATTTCACGAAACTATATAATGGGAGATATATTATCTTATTATTGTATGTGGATTACATGCTTGTTGCAAGTTCTAACATGCAGGATATAAATGTCCTGAAAAGGAAATTCGATAATTCATTTGCGATGAAGTATTTGGGTTCTTCAAAGCAAATCCTTGGTATGAGAATAACAAGAGATAGAAAAAATTGCAGATTGACATTGTCTCACGATGAGTACATAGAAAATTTGTTGGAGAGGTTTATAGTGCAAGATGCAAAACCATCTAGTACACCTTAAGTTTGGCCAGCAATTTCAAACTAATTAAGGAGAAGTGTCCGAAGACACAGGATGAAATAGACATGTCCAAGGCCCCTTATTCATCAACAATTGGTAGTCTGATGTATGCGATGGTGTGCACAAGACCAAATATTGCACATGCCTTGGGAGTTGTGAGAAGGTATATGAACAATCTAGGTAAAGAACATTGAAAAGTAGTAAAGTGGATTCTTAGGTATTTAAGAGGTACTACTACTCATGCATTATGTTTTGGAGGTTCATACAGTGTTCTAGAAGGATATGTTGATGCAGATATGGTAGGTGATAAAGATAGTAGGAGGAGCACCATAGGGTATGTTTTTACTGTAGGTGGAACAACAGTAAGTTGGATTTCGAAACTGCAAAAGGTCGTTGCACTTTCAACAACAAAAGTAGAGTCTTTTTTTGCTACAGAGGCTAGTAAAGAGATGATTTGGCTACAGTGAAATCCATGGTGCCATTCATCTTGCAAATAACTCATCTTTCCATTCTAAGACTAAACATATACAACTCAAGTACCATTTAATCCGATCTATTATGGAAGATGAACTGTTGAAGTTGGAAAAGATACATACTAGCCAAAATCTTGCAGACATGATGACAAAGGTAGTAACCAGAGAGAAAATGAGTTCTTGCTCGGTTTCAGTTGGCCTTCAAGAATGAAGGTGAAGATGAGAAATTTTCCACGTCCAATTTTGGAACATAGTCCAATAAATGCAATAGCGGTGGAGTTGCTATGATCAGACTCCAAGAGGGATATTGTTGGTTGTGGAGCCTAATCTTCTTGATTCAGAGGTTGTATTTCAGCTGTGTCTAGATCCCACCCCATGATGGGGGGGATTACCCCGCACTATAGTCACCATGGGGGGTCTAGGGGTGGGGGAAGCGACTACTTTTAGGATCTCCCCTTGTTGGGGGTTTGGCGGTAGCGCCCCCGTAGCGAAAAGTTAAAAAAAATGCATTGTAAAATGTTGTAATTTCATAGTCACGACTTGGTCAATAATGGGTGATTTACGATCCCATGGTATTTTCCCATAGTAATCCCTCTATAAAAGGAAGGAATTGTAATATGTCTATGTATTGTAGTATTGTAAAGAGCTTTGTGATTGTCTAAGAGATATTGTGAGAGAGGAAGAGGAAGTTACAATGGATGTGTTACAGGTTGTATCGCTTCATTTTGGTAGACGATATAATAAAAGGATTGGAAATTTCTCCGTGGAAGTATCGCATATTGGGTGGACGACATATATTGGTGTCTCTCTTGTATTGTTTTTATGAATTTTATTTCCACACCTTATTTTATGCTATTGCTCTGTGATCCTGTTTTTGTAATAGGGTGTCGATGTCGTACTAGAGGCTATACACTGGGACATTGAATGAATCCTATAGGTTATAATGAAAAATGAATGGAAGCACCTTGATGAGGAGCTGCTAACGATTTTTTTTAAGAATCTTGATGAGTGGCGCTCGATCATGCATTGAATTGTAGTGGCTACTGCCACTATCTAGGATAATATGTCAGGAAATGTGCCTTTCATCTTTGATCACAATGAGGAGGAGGAGGAGACCGATGATGATGACCCTAAATATTCAGATGAATATTCAAGACTACATAACTGCACCCATGTGATGAGCATGGGGAATTTCGATTATTGTATTTATTTTATAGATTTGTTGGGGCTCCAAGATGTAGACATGACTGTGTATGTTTTAGGCACACATCTTTACATATATATGCACGTGGATGCAAAATTTTATGTATTTTTGGGTTTATTTATGTGATGACGATGGGTCTATATATATGTGAAATGTAATATAATATGGTTATGTATGCATGTGATTAATTTCCTTGATATTGATGAGCAATGTGCCACTCTAGAATGTCATTATCCATTTGATATACCACAACATTGAAACTTCTGGGGACATGGATGAATGTGATGAATTAAAACTATCTAACCAATGTTTACTGTGCAATAACTTTCTAAAGAGGAAAGGATCACATACCCGATAATAGTTATTGAATTGAGAGACGAGCAACTAGGAGTCCAAATAAATGCATAGGTGATTAATGCTCATGTGAAGAACATCAACTAGGAGGTCAATCGCAAGATCGTACTCTGTGTGATTATTAGTGGCTTCCCCAATACACATGTCATTGATGTGTATCAAGTCATATGATGGGGATTACAATACCCATTGAGCCGAGGCAAGATTTGGATGATATTGACTTGCATCATTAACATAGATGACATAAATGGCCAAATCCATTTTAAAATATCAAGGAAAGGAATCGTGAGGCCTACTTCCGAAAAAAGGAAAAAAAAAAAAGAGAAAACAATAATACAAGGGATTTGAAGTCTGGTCGAGATCAAGCATAAAATATCTTGAGATACAACCCAATGCAGGAGGTGTTCAAGGGTTGACCTTCGAAGTCAACAAGGAGGTATGCCCCCTTGCCTAAAGAAGTTTTCACTACATAAGGACCTTGCCACACAAATTAAAATTTCCATTTACCATGCTTGTCATGATCTTGGTCATACGCAATAATGAGATCACATTATTTAAATGTTTGAGGACGGAAATTGGTGTCGAAATGTCATTTTGACTGATTCTTGGAAGCCTCATCTACTTCCAAAAATCATTTGTAGAGATTCTCGAAAATCCCCATCCGCTTGTTCAAGAGTGATCAAGCGTTTCTACATAATGGTAGTATCTGGAAACAATTCAACGACTATGTCCAGAGATGGAATTTGGAACTTGATTGGCAAGATAGATTCTACTTCATGCAAAATATGGAACAAGGTAAATCCTGTTGCAGTTTTGATAGATTTGTGGTACACCCACAAGGATGGAAAGAGAATATGGTGCCAATTAGACTTATGCTTATATACTGTACATTGAAGCATGGTCTTAATGATCTTGTTGACTGCCTTGAATTTCCCATTACCTTGGGGATAATAGGAAGAAGAGAACTGGTGTTTGGATTTCAATAGATGGGAAATATCATTCCACATGTTGTCCTGAAAGTGGGAAGCATGATCTAACACCAATTGGTGAGGGACACCAAATCGGGAGATGACGTGGTTGAAAAAGAGTTGTGCTGCAATTTCTGTGGTATAATTGAAGGTTGGCATAGCTTTGGCCCATTTCATGAAATAGTCAACAAGCACGATTATGTACTTATGACCACTAGCAAAAACTAGATTGCATTCCATGTAATCAATAGCCCACTTGCAAAAGGGGTCAATGGTAAAAACCAAATGGAAAGGTTCTATAGGGGTTCTTTCCTTAAGGGAAAAGAGTTGACATTTTTGACAATGCTTGATTGCTCTAACGCAATTCAAAAACATGGTTGGAAAAAAATATCCGACAGGGATAACTTTCTGGGAGGTGGCTATCCTTAAAGGTGACTATCGCAAGTGCCACTATGGTATTCGTTTAAAACCTTCTCTACCTCTTCGTAGGTGAGGCATCGCCGTAAAATAATTTTAAAATCGCATTAATATAGGACATCCCCAATCAGGAGGTATCAAATTTCTTGGTGATGAATGCGACACCGGTCTTCATGGTTGAGATGAGGACCAAAATTCTGAGTGCACAACTACATTAGGATGTCACTATACCATGAATCATCTAAGGATATGGTAAACATATGTATGTCTAGCAGATGATTGTTGGCAGGTGATGAGATGGATGTAAATGGTAAATACATCATGAGTTGTTCCAATGCTAATGATTTGGTACTCTTAGGTGTGACAAATTCGAGATCGTATTCCTAAAGGATCACAATCCACTTAGCCACACACCCTTGGATGAGGTGTCATCTTAAAATATACAACATTTGGTTAGAATTGACGACGAATTTGGTTCAACTCACCAGAATATAAAGCTGAAGCTTCTGAACTGAGAAAACTATAGCTAAAGATAACATCTCCTCATGTAGGCATGAGAGAGGAGGACCAACCAGGTTTTGAATGATGTAGTAAATGACGTTCTCCTTGAGGGAATAGTCCTCTTGTACCAACACTCTAGCAATGGTGAATTCAGATACCAATAAATAAAGGATAAAATCCTTTGTAAAATCTAGGAGACGGATTAATAGAGTAGAAGTAAGAGAGTTTTTGAAAGCATCAAAATCATCCTATGCCTTCTCATCCCAAACAAAAGGAACATTGTATTGTAGCAAACACAGGAATCCGTGGACTATAGTAGCATAGTCCGATATGAAACAATGTAAAAAATTGGAATTGTGTTGGCACACTATTTTTCTAATTTGATTGAGAGATGGATAATCAAAATTTTGTTTCGATATCAACTAAGCTTTGTGAGGAAGGCGCTAAAAGAAGGTTTAGAGTTTCAAAAGTAAAACATCCCATATGACCATCAGCCACATCAAAGCAGAGCTAAAGAGGTTAAAGTAATAGCTTGGGATATCGTATAAAGGAATCAATGATGCATATTAAGGCGTAAGTACAATCAACGACGGATGAAAGTTTCACCGAAGAATAAGTGAGGTATATAATGCAGGCAAAGTTTTCTGAAATGATCATTGAAGCACCGCTAAAAGGAAGGAACGATCAACGATCGATTGATCGGTTGGGAAAGAGATCGATGGATCGTATCCATTTCGTGTCACCAACATGCACGCAAAAATGAAATGGTTGGTGGTTGTGAAATTATAAACCACCATCCACACGTCAACACCACAGCATTTCGCAACATGGGAGGGTGGTAAGGGAAACCACCTTCCACCATTGTGAAACCACCATTTTCGAAGGTATAAAGGCCAAGTGCATGTGAAAAGCTGACATTTGTCATCTGATCATCGAATGATTGGTACATGTGCGTGAATTGAAAAGATGTCAGGATACACCTTTTCAGCTCATCAGTTTCCAGGTAGGTCTTCTAAAAACCTGTGCAAACATTTCAAAAGGTTCTACATAATGGAAAGATCCAGTGAAGTAGGAATTTAGAGTGATGAATTCATAAAACTAGAAGAATTTCTAGAGGATAGGGATGGGGATATATACGATATTGTTATGACCAAAGTTTCAGTTTCAGAGATTAAAAACAAGCTGGAGGGTTTGCAAAAATAGAATGTAGATGTACACAATGTTCATGAATCCAATTTTATCCATTTCGTCCCTCTGCAAACCCTAGGTTTTCCTGATTTCGTTTCCTGGTGCGCTAAAAACTACTCCCAAACTGAAAAAGTTGTCATGAACTCATCAAGAACCAAAATCCTTTGTCCTATTAATTTGTTAGTTGTTAGGAAGTCTTTAGAAGTCCCTTTGTCTTTCTCCTAGAACCAAGAAGATTTTGCCAAAGAGAGTTTGGTCATCTTATACAGACAATCCCTCCCTGAAACCAAACAAAATTTCCTTTCAAATTTCCTTAAAACATACATTGCAATTGATAACACACCTTTCCCATTGGACATCACCTTTTTCAATGAAAATTCACTGTTTGTTTTGTCATTAATTTGTCAGTTTTTGGGGCTTGATAATGACGTAGTTGTCACTGAAGTTCAGTTAGCTCTACTTTTTAGGTTGAGTTCAGGTTTACTAGGGATATAATCCAGTCAAATCCCTTGTCTTAAGTTTTATGAATTCCTAGATGAGAATATTGATTCTCAGATAGTGAATTTCCACAATACGAAACATTTCAAATTTCAATCATACTTAATGAAAATGTTTATGTTTTCGAGTAAAGGGAACCTGCATTTTCCAGAGGCAGTGTTTTCAGCTACAATAGAAAATAACATGTTCAATTTTATGAATCTCATACTATTAGAGGTATATAGGGTAAGTTTTGAGGAAAAATTGCCAAGAGTGTTGCCATAAATGAAGACCTTATTGCAGCCGAGTCCAGAAAAGGCAATGGGTAACTGGTTCTTGCTAAAAAACATACAGTGATCAGGATCTATCGTTTTGTAAAAGAGCCATATTTTTACCAACATTCTTGAAACTGAGGGTATTCACCCTAGAGTTCATTAGGCATAAGTTAATAGTAGAGAATGATCTTTTTTGGTTTTCAAAAAGGCTTCAGACATGGAATTGCCATTGAAAGCAAGCCCTTTCATCATAAAGAACATAAATGCTCTTTCATTTCTAGATAAACAACTGCAAATGATGAAATTCAAAAAGGCCATTGCTATCAATTATGATCCATGTCATATCATCTCATAGAGGAGGCAACAGAACAAGAGCAGATCTTTCGATCATCAAGAAGTTGAGGGATTAACTAGAAAATCTAATTTGTTGCAATATGAATTTGATGCAGAGGTATCCAAAAAGTTCACAATCCAATCCTTCCACATTAGCAAAATATTCAACTGAGTTGGTACCCACCCCAAGTAAAATTGAAATTTCCAGCAAGAGACGTTTTCATGAAACCACTGATATGGAGGTGGAGGAACAAGGAGGAATCAAAAGACTAAAATCAGATCAACAAAATGAATTGATTATGTTAGACAGTGAAAAAGGGAAGGAAATGGAAAAATATCAGGGTCTAGATGTTAAAGTATGTGATTACAAGTTTGATGAAGCAAAGGCTACAGTTGATAGTGATAAATTTCAGTCTAGGGATGAATTGCATGTTAAATATGGCCAAGATAAACAGGTTGCATTAGATAAAAGCTATAAATTATTTCCCAGAGTCAGAAACATATCAGATTCGGAAATCACTTTGATGACTTCCAGATATCATACAAAACACACTTTGAATTTAGCTATATCTTCTAATGAAAGAGTCACAGAAATGAAGATAAAATTGCAAAACACAGTAAATAGGTTGGAGATCCAATTAAATCAAGAGAATACGGAAAATAAATCTCATCAACAACAAATTAATAAGTTGCAAATTGATTTGGTAGAAACCAATGATGAGCCAAACAAAGGTGAAGCAAGCAAAAAAAAATTCATTGAAAAGGAGAACACTATTGAATTGCTTAAAAAGAAACTCAAAATTACAGCGACCCAATTGATTCAAGCATCTGAATTGACAGTTTTGGAGCAAGAAAGAGAATCCATGTCACAAGAGATAGATGACTGTACAACAAAGCTGCTTAAATTTGAAGAAAAAGAAGTAATCTAGGGAACATACGGGCTAAATCTCAAGACTCAAGTCGAGGATTTGAAGAAAATGTTAGCAAATACTGTACAGGAGAGGCAAGGAATAACGCAAGGAAGTGAGGAATAAAAAATAGAAGTTCTAATTCAAGCTATGTCTCAGGTGAGCTTGAAAGGAGTAGAAATTAAAGATTTAAAAGAAGAAAAGAAGAAGTTAGAAGAAGAAAACCAGAAAAAAAGAAGAAGAAATAAAAGAGCTTGACGGTAAGAATAAAGATCTGAATGATAAGAATCAGAAATTGATATCTTAGGTTACAGGACAACTTCCTTTGCAAGGTGAAAAGCATCTAATTTGGGATTCAATAATAAATGAAGCAGGAAAATTCATACCATATTTAAATTTCATGAAAACAAAAGAGACAATAGCCAATAACAACATACATAGTTGTACAACAATGAGGGAGACTTTGGATAAAAATCCAAAGGACACAGCCCAAAATACTATTAACTTCCTAAACACTCTGACAGAAGATGATCTGAAGGCGTTGGAAATTAAAAACATAATAACGGTAATAACCTGGGCCAGGAGAATCCTTGGAAAACATTCTCATGTTGAAAATGTCCAAGCTCAAGTAGATCAAATGAAAATATAGGTTGAATCTTTCAAGAGATCGTTTGCAAATTTGATTCAGAAAGGGATTCCCTCTTTTTGGGATGAAGATAATAATTTGATCTCCCATAGTAACTATAAGAATTTGTTGTTTGAAATCAGGATGAATCATGAAAAGTTTGAAGATATGACCCATGTTTTGACAGGGAAAATTGTGTTGGAAAAGCTTGCAGATGATTTTGAAATCTTAAACCGGTTGGTAATGATAGGAGCAAAGATACCTCCAATATCTATTGCAGATCATGTGGAGATGAAGGTTTTAGTCAAAGAGATGACCAGCTATGAAATCCATTCTTCAGAGCAGTGGAAAAAAGTGGAAAAATATGGCAAGATTAAATACAATCTACACATGTGAATATTCCTGTCCGAGCAAGAGATTTTCACCAGTAGTTGAAGGTGATAAAAGACACAGAATGTTATATTCTAAAACTATAAATTACATATTTTGACATAATTAGTATGTAATAAGTAGTTCAAAGGTTACTATTTTAGAAGTAAGGCAGTTAGGTTTTGCCTCAAGAGACCTTCTATGTATAAAAGCAAATTTTTGTAATGTAATCAAGGTTGGAGCCCATGAAAGAGACATATATTTTGTATCAAGCTTATTCAAGAATGAATAGAAATTTCCTTTAGAGTTAAGCACATTTTCAGAAGCAAAGATTCATGTGTTATTTATTTACAGTCTGTGATTTTCTCCTTCTTATGTGATTTGTCATTCCAGTAATCTCTTTTCCATTATGTCTTCTTTCATGCTAAGATGAGATTGTGTTTATGGTCAGAATTCATGTTATTATGCTCTGATTTATTGGATGTAAGTATTCACAATTGTTCCTCTAAATGTGATGTTGGATTCATCTGCAATCGGTGCCCAATGTTGATGGATTGTTTTTTTTCATCCATTATCACCACCAAACAAGAACTTGATTGTGAAGAAATAACTACCTTGCCTTTGTAAAATCTACATTTTTTAAACTCTGTTATCTTTTAAACTATTTCTGATTTCGACTCCATTCCCAATAGTATCCTTGCGTTTCATCCTTTTACAATTTTAAAGCATAATCATTTTGATATATCTCTGGCCATTGTATTTATTTTTGAGAGATCCCTCTCTGGTAGGAAAAAATCTAATTTCCTCCTAAATATTGGTTTGAAATAGTTACCTTAGAAGTATCCTTCCACAACCAATGGAGAAATTCTGAGTGCTAACATTTTGACGTCGTTGCCGCAGAGCGAAGGTTCAAACTTCCCCTGGGATGAATGACAATTTAGATCATATTTATGTTGGCATAAGAGGTTTGATATTTGTATTGGTTGTATTTTTCCCTGGTGACTCCAGTTTGAAGATTCAATTAAAAAACGTGACTCCAAAAATAAATTGTGGCTTCCAGAAAGATTCATATGAGAAGCAATCCTGATCCCTAATCATTTCAAGTGGTAGAAAGTCCTGAAAATATTCTCAGAAGGAACAAAGGGAAAGATAAAGAAGGTACATATCATTCAAAAAATTTGTTTCCTTCTTTTCAAGAAGAACTGTTGCATATTGAAGACATTGGTTTAGGTGTAAAGTTTGAAAAATATTTATTTAGATCAAAGTCTGAAACCAATTTAAAAGAAACCATTATTGATCAGAATAGATTTCAGTCATATCTATTGAAATATGTTTGGGAAGATTTACAAAAATCTAGAAAAGTAGAGTTAAAAGAACAAAAAATTCAAAATCCACCACCACAAGTTCATAATATTGTTCAAAATCCTCCAATAATTATGGCTGCTAGGTTTTCCCCACTTTCCCTACCAGTTGTTTTGCATGATCTTCCTTAGAATTATGCTCAAAGAATCACATTATATGATGGATAAGGAAACTATACATCTCAGCAACATGTTTATAGGTTTAGTGATTTTATTGATCTAGAAGAATTAGATTATGATGATGCAAAAATGACATTGTTAACTCAAATTTTGTTTGGGGAAGTTAAAAAATGGTTTAGAACTCTTCCTGCAAGATCTGTCACTACTTATGATGATTTTTTAAATAGTTTTCTTGAAAGGTGGGAGGATAAAAAGAACCCTTTGCAAATCTTAACATAGTATAATAATTTGAAAAAGGGAAATTTCGAATATGTTCAAGAATTTCCTGGAAGGTTTATGAGGATTTATAATTCAATCCCTACTAATATTCAACCCCCAGTAGGATATTCCAAGTTGCATTATGAAGATGCATTTGATGGTGATTTTTCCTCTATGTTAAGAGAAATAAAATTGACCTCTTTACCAGATATGTTGAAAGATGCAGTGGAGGTAGAGGCAAATTTGATGGCATTTGGAAAAATGAAACAAAAAACATAAACAGATAGAAGAAAAGTGAGAGAGGAAAACCAAGATTCAACTTCTTATTCTATTGATGTTAAATTTGATATTATGATGAAAAATATGGGAAGTCTCATGGACATATTAACTTTAGAAAACAAACCTCAAAATAGAGATCAACAAGAGCTACAAATTAGGAATCCAAATTCTAGGAGACCTATTCCTCCAAAGATAAGACAGATGGATCGAAGAGATCAAAGAGATCAGAGAAATCAGAGAAATGCAGAAGATCAATAAGTGAAACCCCCTTTCCCTGAAAATTTTGTTGATGAAGGAGAAGAAATAGGAACTTTGGAAAGTGAGATACATCATTTTGATGATCTTGAATATGAGGTTTATCAACTGACTAAAGTAGAACATGACATGTTTTCCCAAGAGGGAGAGTGTAATACTTTTGAATTAGAAATAGATCAATATCAAATTGGATATCAAAATGCTGTAAATGATCTTCAGAGAAAAATCAACCTCAAAAACAAAGATGTAGTTGTAAATAAAGGGAAAAGTCCTATTGATCAATCTTCAACTAGTTAGCATATGAAAGAAAAACAAAAATAAGATATGGTGAAAAAGGTTCCAGAAAATAAAAGAGATTTGGTAAAAGAGACTGATAAAACACTCACTACTTTCAATTTGCAGAGTGAGATTTCAAATATTAAAATTTCCATTCCTTTTAATGAGTTATTGAAAAATAATGAATACAAAGCGCAGATTGCAAAAATAGTTAGAAGCGAAGAACAAATGGAACTTGATATATTAGAGTTAAATGATGATGCTCCAACTATTCTTTTTGGTCCCAAAGTAGAAGAAGGTAGTTCAGAACATGTTCCACCTTTTCATGTGAGTTTTAATGTCCATGATATGATTCTCCATAATGCTGTGCTTGATTCAGGAGATTCACATAACTTAATGCCAAAGGTTGTGGTGGATAGTTTGGGTTTGGAAATAACAACACCTTACAAAGACTTATTTTTGTTTGATTCAAGAAAGGTTAGATGTTTAGAATTGATCAAATACTTGGTGGTCACCCTCACTCAAATTCCAACTAAAAGTATTATCATGGATGTAGTTGTTGCAGATATTCCTCCAAAATTTGGTATGTTGTTATCTAGGTCTTGGGCTTCAAAACTCAAAGGAACTTTACAAATGGATATGTATTTTGCTACAATACCACTTTTTGGAAAATAAAGAAAGTTATATAGAGAGAAAATACTCGCATATGTGGTGAGCAGTAAAGATAAACTAGATAATCATCCAATTTATGCAGTATACACTGATTTGGGGTCTTCTATTTTTTACAATGATTTCCATTTTGAGGAAGAAACAGATTCTGACAAACAAAAGGAAGAAAATGACTTGGTTATATAACAAGAAATCCTTAAACAAAAAAAAGAGCTGAAGGGATTTGGACGATGCATTTTGATGGGTCAATAAGTAGAGAAGGTGTTGGTGCATGTGTATGGATAATATCCCATATCGAGAATTCATGGTTTATTCCTTTATGATGAATTTTGAATGTACAAATAATGTTGCAAAGTATGAAGCTTTGATTTTGGGACTCAATGTGTTAAAATATTTGAAGGTGAAGAAAATTGATGTGTATGGAGACTTTGAATTGGTGATTAATCAAGTAAATGGAAGTTATCAAACAAAACATCCAAGGATGAGGGCATACAGGAATGAAGTTTGGGATTTGCTTGGAAATTTTTTTGATGAACACAAAATGGTGGTGATACCCAAGATAAAAAATTCAGTAGAAGATTCTTTGGCTACTACTGTTGGTGCTTTTAAAGTTCCCAGTTTTTCAAACAAAAAATATGAGATTGAAGTTGTAAATAGGCCTTCAATTCCTGATAATTCAAAATATTGGCAAGTTTTTGAAGATGATTTGCAAATCAAAATATTTTTAGAGATGCCAGATGAATTTATTTACTAATACAATTATTGATAATGAAGATCAGAATATGGAGGAAACTGTCAATAATGAAGAATTTCCAGAAGAACAAGAAAAGCTCAAAAAAGCAATTAGAGGAAAAGAAATTATTCAAATCAAGAATAATGTCATTCTAGAAGGTCTTATACCTTTAGAAAAAGCTATTTGATAGAAATGATGTAGCTAAAAATCCAAAAGTGTTACCTCATGAAGGTGAAATTCAATATTGCAATATTGGGACAGAAGAAAAACCTAAAATAGTGAAAATTAAAAAAAAATGCTACTAGAAGAAGAAAGTAAGTATGTTGAGTTGATCAATATATTTTCAGATGTGTTTTCATGGAGATATGAAGATTTGAAAGAATATGATACCTCCATTATTCAACATAGAATTCCTATCAAATCAAATGAAAATCCTTTTAAACAGAAACTCAGAAGAATAAATCCCTTGCTGCTCCCAGTGATTGAGAAGGAAGTTAAGAAACTATTTGATGCCAAAATTATTGTATCCCTTAGATTTTCAAGATGGGTATCAAATTTGGTTTTTGTTAGGAAGAAAAATTGAGAAATAAAACTTTGTGTAGATTTCAGAAATTTAAACAAGGTATCTCTGAAATATAATTACCCCTTGCCTAAGATGGATCATATTTTGCAGAAAGTTGTGGGAGTAGAAAGAATATCGATGTTGGATGGTTTTTCAAGGTATAATCAGATCAAAGTTCTTCCATAATATTAGGAGAAAACAACATTTACAACACCTTGGGGAACTTTTATGTATGCCAAAATGCCATTTGGATTAATGAATGCACGAGCAAAATTTCAAAGAGCCATGGATATTGCATTTGCCGAAGAAAAAGACAAATTTGTAGTGGTGTATATGGATGGTATCACAGTTTATTCAAAATCATATGCCGATCATTTGAAACACTTGGAGAAAGTATTTTTTAAGTGCATAAATTTTGGTATATCTTTAAATCCTAAAAAATCTAATTTTTCCATGAAAGAAGGAAAATTATTAGGACACATAATATCAAGAGATGGTATCAAAATTGATCCTGACAGAGTGACAACTATTCAAAATATTGGGATACCAAGATGTAAGAAATAAATTCAGTCTTTTATTGGGAGAGTAAATTTTTTGAGAAGGTTTGTTCAAAGCTTTGCATAAATTTTGAGGAATATTACAAATATGTTAAAGAAAAATAATGTTATCAAATGGACTATGGAAGCGAAGAAATCTTTCACAGACATAAAAAAATCTCTCACAAAAGCTCCTATTTTAATTAGTCCATATTTTTCGAAGGAATTCATTATATTTTCCTTTGCCTCACAACATACCATAGTCGGTGTATTATTGTAGAAAAATCAGGATAATATGGAACAACCTATTTTTTTTTCAGTAATATTTTGAGTGATGTAGAATTGAAGTATGATATAATGGAGAAACAATGTTATGCATGAATCAAGTCCTTAAAAGATTTCAGAGTTTACAGATTGCATTCACACATAATTGTTTATGTTCCAACTACTGCTATAAAATATATTCTCACTCAACTATACCCCAAAGGAAAAAGAGCTAAGTGGATTGTAGTATTATTGGAGTATGATCTATAAATCAGACCTATAAAACTTATTAAAGGACAAGGTTTGGCAAAGCTAATGACATAAACAAATTATGATTCTTTGGACACGCATTTCATTTGATATTTTTGAATATAAACAGTCTCTTATTTACCACTGATTAAATGTTTTCTTTATCTCCTTGGTACAGTGATATTATTTATGTTTTACATAATCTACAAGCACCTCTTGAGCTAAGTAAAACTATATCAAGATCTGTGAAATTAAAGGCAACAAAATTTTGTATATTAAATGAATATTTGCATTGGAAAGATCCAGGAGGGATTTTGTTGAATTGTTTAATGGAGAATGGAGCACAGCAGGTCATGAAAGAGTTTCATCAAGGGGTATGTGGAGGACATCACTCATGGAAAGCAACAATCAACAAGATTCTGAGAGCGGGTTTTTATTGGCCAACTATTTTTTCTGATGTGTATAAAGAAGTTTCAATTTGTCATGAGTGTCACATTTTTTATGGAAAGAAGAATCTTTTACCATTACCTTAAAGCCAATTTCAGTAGAAGCACCTTTCCAGCAATTAGGATTGGACTTTAGTGGGTAAATTAATCCAAATTATTCTGGTCGGCACAAGTGGATCTTGACTGCTACATATTATTTCACAAAATGGATTGAAGCCATACCAACCAGGAATGCCACAGACACAGTGATTATTAATTTCTTAGAAGAAAGTATTCTTTCAAGGTTTGGATGTCCTAGAAGAATAGTGTTAGATAATGCACAATATTTTAGATCAAAGAAGATGATTAATTTTTGTTACAAATATCATATTCATTTGAATCATTCAACTGCTTATTGTCCTCAGGGTAATGGATTGGTAGAATCTTCAAATAAAATTTTGGTATGAATTATAAAGAAGCTGTTTGAGGGAAAAAAAAGAGCATGGCATACCTAACTTAAATATGCATCATGGGAAGATAGAATTAGTACAAAAAGAGCTATTGGAACATCACCATTTCATTTGGTTTATGGAACACAGGTTATTTTTCCAATCTCATTAGGTTTTCCAGTCATGAAGTTATTACAAGAGGTTGCAGAAGAACCAAATCATATACATAGAAGGTTAAATCAGATGATAGAGTTGCACTAGATGAGAGAAAAGGCATATGACAAAAATCAACTACATCAGGAAAAAATGAAAAAGACATTTGATAGGAAGATTAAGGAAATAAATTTCCAAACTGATGATTTAGTTTTGAAATGGGATGCTAGAAATGAAGACAAACATGGGAAATTTGAAAACTTGTCGAAAGGCCCATATGTGATCACTACTTACCAGGGTGGTAATAATTTCATTATACTGAATCAAAATGGAGAGTTCGTTGGAGGAGGTACAATGAATGAAAGATTCCTCAAACATTATCTTTCTTAAGTAAAAAATAGAAAGGTAATTTTGTACATAAAATTGTATATATGTCACTGATTTTCAAAGAATTTTTGTATATATGAGATGCTGCAATAAGACATTGAAAAATAAAAATGGATAAGGCTCTGGTCTGCGAGGTTCTTGGCTACCTCACTAGGAGGATAGCATCCCCAGCTGGAGCCAGTTGTTGGCACACTATTTTTCTAATTTGATTGAGAGATGGATAATAAAAAATTTGTTTCGATATCACCTAAGCTTGGTGAGGAAGGAGCTAAAAGAAGGTTTAGAGTTTCAAACGTAAAACATCCCATATGACCATCAACCACATCAAATTAGAGCTAAAGAGGTTAAAGTAATAGCTTGGGATATCGTATAAAGGAATCACAGTCTAGATTAAGGCGAAAGTAAGATCAATGGCGGAGGCAAGTTTCCCTGAAGAATAAGTGAGGTATATAATGCAGGCAATTTTTTCTGAAATGACTATTGAAGCACTGTTAAAAGGAAGGAACGATCATCAGCCAATTGATCGGCTAGGAAAGAGATCGACGGCTCGTATCCATTTCACGCAACCAACATGCACGCAAAAATGAAATGGTTGGTGGTTGCAAAATTATAAACCACCATCCACGAGTGAACACCACAACCCACAACATTTCACAACTTGGGAGGGTGGTAAGGGAAACCACCTTCCACCATTGCGAAACCACCATTTCCGAAGGTATAAAGGCAAAGCGCACATGAAACATTAAAATTTTTCATCTAAACATCTAATGATTGAGACATGTGCGTGCATTGAAAAGACAACATGATACACCTTTTCATCTTGTTAGTTTCCAAGTAGGTCTTCTAAAAAACTGTGCAAACATTTCAAAAGGTTCTACATAATGGAAAGCTCCAGTGAAGTAGGAATTTAGAGTGATGAATTCTTAAAAATAGAATACGTTCTAGATGATAGGGATGGGGATATATACAATACTGTTATGACCAAAGTTTCGGTTTCAGATATTAAAAACAAGATAGAGGGTTTACAAAAATAGAATGTAGATATACATAATGTTCATGAATCCAAATTTATCCATTTTTGCCCTGAGCAAACCCTAGGTTTTCCTGATTTTGTTTCCTGGTGCGCTAAAAAATACTCCCAAACTAAAAAAGTTGTCATGAACTCATCAAGAACCAAAATCCTTTGTCCTGTTAATTCATCGGTTGTTCGGAAGTATTTAAAATTCCCTTTGCCTTTCTCCCAGAACCAAGAATATTTTTCTAAAGAGAGTTTGGTAAGCTTATACAAACAATCCCTCCCAGAAACTAAGAAAGCTTTCTTGTCAAGTTTCCTTAAACCATAAATTGCAATTGATAACACACCTTTCCCATTGGACATCACCTTTTTCAATGAAAATTCACAGTTTGTTTTGTCATTAATTTGTAAGTTTCTGGGGCTTGATAATGACTTAGTGGTCACTGAAGTTCAGTTAGGTCTACTCTTTAGGTTGATTTCAAGTTTACCAAGGATAGAATCCAGTCAAATCCCTTGTCTTAATTTTGATGAATTTCTAGCTAAGAATATTCTTTCTCAGTTAGTGAATTTCGAAAATACGAAACATTTCATATTTCAATCATACTTAATGAAAATGTTTCTGTTTTTTATTGAAGGGAACCTTCATTTTCCAGAGGCAGTGTTTTTAGCTACAATAGAAAATAACATGTTCAATTTTATGAATCTCATAATATCATAGGTATATAGGGTAATTTTTTAGGGAAAATTTCCAAGAGTGTTGCTAGAAATGAAGACCTTATTACAGTTGAGTCTAGAAAAGGCAGTGGGTGACTGGTTCTTGCCAAAACAACATTCAATGATCAGGATCTATGGTTTTGTAAAAGATCCATATGTTTGCGCCGAGAGGTGCTCTACAACCCAGTATGGGGGAGATGTTGTAATGGATGTCACATGTAACGTTTGTCGAACATAATAAAATGTAAAAAGTAATAGTATGGGGGAGATCTTGTAACAGATGTCACATGTAACGTTTTCAAAAGTAATAAAATGTAAAAAGTAATAGTATGGGGGGATCTTGTAATGGATGTCACATGTAACGTTTTCGAAAGTAATAAAATGTGAAAAGTAATAGTATGGGGGAGATCTTGTAATGGATGTCACATGTAACGTTTTCAAAAGTAATAAAATGTAATAAGATATATTATGTCGGCCATTAATTTCAAAACTACGTGTATTTTCGTTTCGGAATCAATGGCTATATAATAGAAATCAAAACAACATAAAAAATATAATACAAAGTAAACAAAAATGAATAATATGAAGTAAAAAGTAATAAATATTATGTCGGCCATAAACAAAAAAGAATAATACAAAGTAAAAAGTCAATATCAGACTTAAACTAGAGACTTTAGAGCTTAGGATTAGGTGATAAATATTATGTCGGTCATAAACAAAAAAGAATAATACAAAGTAAAAAGTAAATATGAGACTTAAACTAGAGACTTTACTTTTTAATTTTAATACAAAGTAAAAAGTAAATATGAGATTTTAGAGTGTTTGTCAAGAGTTTGTCGAGTAACAAAATAATACAAAGTAAAAAGTAATAAATATTATGTCGGCCATAAACAAAAAAGAATAATACAAAGTAAAAAGTAAATATGAGACTTAAACTAGAGACTTTAGAGCTTAGGATTAGCTGGCTCAGGTATTGCACTCAAGGAGCTATTCAAGGAGAGGTTTGCATCTCGGGAGATTTGATCCCTCTTGACGCTTGATAGAGCCTGGGATTTGGATCTATGTTGGTTTACCAGCATTCGTGACATTGAGGGTATTCTCCCTATAGTTCATCAGGCAGAAGTTAATAGTAGAGAATGATCATTTTCTGGCTTTCAAAAAGGATTCATACATGAAATTACCATTGAAAGAAGGACTTTATATAATAAAGAAAATAAATGCTCTTTCATTTCTAGAGAAAAAACTGCAGATGATGAACTTCAAAAAGGCCATTGCTATCAATTATGATCCACATCATATCATCTCACAGAGGAGGAAACATAACAAGAGCAGAGCTTTCGATCATCAAGAAGTTGAGGGTTTATCAAAGCTAATTTGTTGCAATATGAATCTAATGCAGAGGTATCAGAAAGTTCACAATCCAATCCTTACACATTAGCAAAATATTCAACTGAGTTGGTACCCACCCCAAGTAAAATTGAAATTGCAAGCAATATAAGTTTTCATGAAACCACTGATATGGAGGTGGAGGAACAAGGAGGAATCAAAAGACTAAAAATAGATCAAGAAAATGAATTGATTAGTTTAGACAGTGAAAAAGAGAAGGAAAAAGAAAAATATCAGTGTCCATAAGTTCAAGTATGCAATTACAAGTTTGATGAAGCAAAGGCTACAAGTGATAGTGATAAATTTCAGTCGAGGGCTGAATTGTATGTTAAATATGGACAAGATAAACAGGTTCCACTAGAGAAAAGCAATAAATTATTCCCCAAAGTTAGAAACATATCATATTCGGAAATCACTTTGATGACTGCCATAGATCATACAAAAAATACTTTGAATTTAGCTATATCTTCTGATGAAACAATCACAAGAATGAAGATAAATATATGGAAGATACCAGTTCCAGAAAAAATCCATTTGCATAGGAAAACTGGAGAAGTAATTTATACACATTTGATCAAATCCACTCCGAAGATTGCAAATTTGCAAAACACAGTAAATAGGTTGGAGATCCAATTAAATCAAGAGAAGAAAGAAAATAAAGCTCAACAATAACAAATTAAGAAGCTATAAATTGATTTGGTAGAAACCAATGATGAGCCAAAACAAGGTGAAGAAAGAAAAAAACTTTTAATTGTAAGGGAGAACACTATTGAGTTGCTTAAAAAGAAACTCAAAATTCCAACGACCCAATTTACTCAAGCATATGAATTGACAGTTTTGGAGCAAGAAAGAGAACCCTTGTCACAAGAGCTAGATGACTGTAAAGCAAAGATGCTTAAATTTGAAGAAAAAGAAGTAATCTGGGAAAAAAAAAGGCTAAATCTCAAGACTCAAGTCAAGGATTTGAAGAAAAAGTTAGCAAATACAGTACAGGAGAGGTAAATAACAGGGAAAGGAAGTGAGGAAAAAAACACAGAAGGTCTAATTCAAGCTATGCCACAGGTGAGCTTGAAACAAGTAGAAATTAAAGAGTTAAAAGAAGAAAAGAAGAAGTTCGAAGAAGAAAACCATAAAAAAGAAGAAGAAAGAAAAGAGCTTGAAGGTAATAATAAAGAGATGAATGATAAGAATTAGAAATTGATATCTCAGGTTACAGGACAACTTCCTTTGTAAGGTGCAAAGCATCTAATTTGGGATTCAATAATAAATGAATCTGGCAAATTCAGACCATATTTAAATTTCATGAAAACAAAAGAGACAATAGCCAATGACAACATACAGAGTTGTACAACAATGAGGGAGACTTTGGATAAAAATCCAAAGGACACTTGACCCAAAATACTATTAACTTCCTAAACACTCTTATAGAATATGATTTGAAGGCATTGGAAATTAAAAACAGAATGGCAGTAATAACCTGGGCCAGAAGAATCCTTGGAAAACATTCTCATGTTGAAAATTTCCAAGCTAAAGCAGATCAGATGAAAAAATAGGTTGAATATTTCAAGAGATCATTTGCAAATCTAATTCAGAAAGGGCTTCCCTCTTTTTCAGAGGAAGATAATAAGTTGATATTCTAGAGTGACTATAAGAATTTTTTGTTTGAAATAAGGATGAATCAATTAAATTTTGAAAATATGACCCATGTTTTGACAAGGAAAATTGTGTTGGAAAAGCTTGCAAATGATTTTGAAATTTTAAACCAGTTGGTAACAATAGGAGCAAAGATACCTCCAATATCTATTGCAAATCATGTGGAGATGAAGGTTTTAGTCAAAGAGATGACCAGCTATGAAATCCCTTCTTTAGAGCAGTGGAAAACAGTGGAAAAATATGGAAAGATGAAGTACAATCTGCACACGTGAAGATTCCTCTCCGAGCAATAGATTTTCGCCAGCAATTGTAGCTAATAAAAGACACAAAATGTTATATTCTAAAATTATAAATTACATATTTTGACAGAATTATTATGTAATAAGTAGTTCAAAGGTTACTATTTTATAAGTAAGGCAGTTAGGTTTTGCCTCAAGAGACCTTCTATGTATAAAAGAAAATTTTGGTAGTGTAGTCAAGGTTGGAACCCATGGAAGAGACATACATTTTGTATCGAGCTTCTTCAAGAATAAATTTTTTTTTTTTGCAGAGTTAGGCACATTTTTAGAAGCAAAGATTCATGTGTTATTTATTTATAGTTTGTGATTTTCTCCCTCTTATGTGATTTGTCATTCCCGTAATCTATTTTCCATTATGTTTTATTTCATGCTTAGATGAGATTGAGATTATGGTCAGAATTCATGTTATCATGCTAGGATTTATTGTATCTAAGTATTCACAATTTTTCCTCTAAAGTTGATGTTGGATTCACTTGTAATCAGTTCCCAATGTTGATGTATTATTTTTTTTCTTCCATTATCACCAACAAACAAGAACTTGACTATGAAGAAATAACTACCTTGCCTTTGTAAAAACCTACATTGTTTAAACTCTGTTATCTTAAAAATATTTCTGATTTTGACTCCATGCCCAATGGTATCCCTGCATTTCAGCCTTTTACAATTTTAAAGCATAATCATTTTGATATATCTCTTGCCATTGTATTTATTTTTGAGAGAGCCCTCTCTGGTAGGAAAAAAGAAATTTTTCCGCCTAAATATTGGTTTGAAATAGTGACCTTAGAACTATCCTTCCACAACCAAGGGAGAAATTTCGAGTGCTAACACCTTGTAAACTTTGCAATTGGCGCAATTTTTGTGGAGGGGAAAGGTTAATAATAGCTTCAACGTTTAGGGGATCAACCTTGATTCCCTACTAGGATACAATGAATCTCAATAACCGACCAACAAAGATTCATAAAACACACTTGAGTGGGTTCAGGTGGATGTTATATTTGTGACACTGGAGGAACACTTGTTGAAGGTCCCCTAAATGTTGTGAATTTTTTTTGGAATGAGCCTAAGGTCGTCCAGGTACATGAGGATGATATGAACCAATTCATGAAAGAAATATGACATGGAACGCTAGAAGGTCGATCCACAATATTTTAATCCAAAAGGCATAAAGTGATACATGAATATTCCCCAAGGGGTGGTGAAGGAAATTTTGTACTAGTATTCTTTTCTAATGGGTATGTGTTATATTCTCTGCATGACTACCCACTTTCTGGTGGGGGTTCCGGGACTTTTATTTTAGGTCAATGGTTTTCTGTAATATCCCTTTTTCAAATTTTATTAAAATGCCAATTTTTCAACTTTTTCCCCAATTTCGACCTTTGACTAGTTTAACTGTTTTGACCTCCAAATCATCCCAAATGCTCCCAAATCTTCTGTATGAGTGTATTAATGGTATTTAGACTTGAATATCAGGTTCAGGGATGTTTTATGGACCTCCAAATACTGCTGCAAACTTGATTTTTATTCTGATCAATATAGGTAATTTTGACTAGTAATTTGTGCATCAAATCCCCCCCGGGTAACACTGAAAATGGCCTTCCAAATGCCTCCAAACTCCCACAAATTTATGAACAGAGGTATATAATGTGTTAAGTATGTTATTGAGGTCTCATATGCACCATTAATTGATTTTTACTACTGTTATAACTCTCTCACATTCAACAGCAAAAACCCCCAATTCGACCCTTGGGGAAATGGCACTATTTCATCTCCCAATACAACTAAACTGAGTAAAAATGCTTCAAATGCTCAAGTACAGTACATGAAACTTGTAGAAGACATCCATGGCATTATATTGATCACAAATATATCAGAGAATCATCCATCCATTCGAAATAATCAACATTATAGTGTCATACATCAATGCATTGGGTAAATGGACATTGTTTGCTCATTAATCAATAGTTTTGCATACAACCAGTGGGTATTTCGACCTGAGACTTTATGAATATGAATAACAGAGGATATGAATCTATTACAATCATAAATATATAATGAGAAGCTCTCTCAAGAAGCACAAGTGCTCACCAAAAACGCCCTCCCTCAAGGAGCATGAATATGCCTTCAAAACTGGAAACGGTGGAGAGAAAGTGCTGCACTAAACCAAACCATGAAACTTCCTGTAGCTGATACCTGCAAATACAAACTCCATTAAAGCACCATGAAAGACCTGAGTGGCCTCTCCAAACACCAACTTGGATGGGAATCTTTCACCCTCGAAATTGGCTAAGGCAAGAAACTAGTCATCCACTAGCTCTCTCTTCACAAATGCAATTTTTCTCAAATCATCAAAAGCCATTCTCATACTTCATTTCTACATTTTATAACCAACATTAGCCTTCTAAGGGTCGAAATCCTCTCAATAGATTCAATAGATTTCCATTTAGGAATTATTCCACATTTGCCACTTGTCTCCTAGTTCCAACCTTCCATCTTCTCCCCAAATTCGATTTTGAGTCTCTTTGGCTTCTCCAACTCCCAAATTCGACTTCCTTGAGCCTATTTTTGGGGCTGACATGTCATAGTGGTCAGATGTCAGAGGTCAGGTCTTCAATTTGTCATATTTGTCATAGATGCTTCATCATTGGTGTCATAGGGGCTAGGGAATCTAGCCCAAGTGTCCACAAACTTCCACTTTGACTCTTTATCTTCCATGGAGGTTACCAATCCTTCCCAATTCGACCTAATATGCTCAATGACATGTGTTATGACTTACCAACTCACCCAAGAGTGTTCACATTCCCATTAATTCGAATTTGCAAAAGAGAGATACCATGTATTATGAAAAATCAAGCTAGTGTGGGTCCCACATCCTCCATATGTCTCCAAAACCATTTGTCACCTATGATTTCTCTTGAATTTCTTTATTCACTATATTTATTAAATACTTGAACCCTTATAATGTCTAAACATCATTTATTTGCTTCCTTATTACCATTCCACATGTGCCCATCCAACCTAGGAAACTAGTAGGATTGATGGGATTGTCTTACTATGAAATTATTGGAATGGGGACATTACAGTCCTCCCCACCCAAGATTGCTTGCCCTCAAGCAATCTCAATTTACCATGTTGCAAACTTGTCCCTCCTCTATCAGGTGGCCTTCCATGAGTAATGTCTCCCATAATATTTCTATTCCGGTGCTTCATGCTGTGGGAAGAAACTACCTGATTCGGATAGGTGTGTTGCCCTCTCACAATCCTTAGTACTCCTTTTGAATCTTGGAATTTCATTTCAGGAATTTTATAATTTACTGTATGCTCTCCTATTGAATACAACCATTGCACTCCCAAAACAACATTAGTATCAGCAATATCAACCACATAAAAACTATCAACAAAAGTATAGTTACCTACGGTGACTTGCAGCTGGGGGATCCATGTTTTGCACTCCATTGTGTTGTGACCGGGAATGACAACTGTGAAGCCATCAAATGGTTCAATAGGTATATTTCTTTTCTCCACCATCTCTGCATCAATGAAGTTATGGGTGGCTCCTCCATCTACCAAAACTGAAGTTCTTTGTCCTTGTACCATACCTTTGCATCGGATAGTATGATAGCGAGGTATTGCTGAAAGTACTGCCATTGTTACTTTGGTGGGAGAGGGATGCTTCACCTCTGGTTTCCCTTCTTCTGCTGTAGTATATCCTTCTTCTTGGGCTGAATTATTTCCTTCTTCGTCCATGCCCCCTTCATATCCCTCATCACAAAATACTTCAATGAATTGGGCCTTTCCTTTAGCACATTTATGTCCAGGTACCCATGGTTGGAAGCATGAGTAACACAATTTCTTCCTTCTGAGCTCTTCCCTGCTTAGTTCCTCTTTCTTATCCTTTCCATATTCATCTTCTTTCCATGGCTTCTTATCAGGTGCATCTCTTTGCCAAGGTTTCTTTTCAATTCTGAAGTCAGGCTTCGGAGGAAATCTCGTTCTAGGAAGCACATTTTGGAGATCCCTAGTCAAGCTCATTGCATCTTTTAATGTAGTTGGCTTGTGGGCTTTGACCAAACCTTTTAAGGGTTCAACCAAACCTTCAGTGAATAGCAATACCAACCTTCCCATAGATACATCAGCCACCTTGACTGATAATTTTTGAAAGTCCAACATATATTCAGTAGGTGTCCCAGTTTGCTTCAATTGAGCTAATTCCTTGAAAGGCAATTCTGGATCTTTTTGTTCAAACCTCTCTAGTACCCTATCAACAAATTCTCCATATGTTTTAACCTGATCATGACCCAAGGTTTTCAAACCATAGAACCACCATTCATTGGCATCTCCTTCCAAATGCAAAATGGCCATTTTTAATGCATCCTCTTCCAACATAGGATTCAGCTGAAAATATACATCCAATTTTTGCACCCAAGTGTTAGCAGAATTTTGAGAAGAACCATCAAAAGTAGGAAGTGACATTTTTCCAATAGCACTATTCAATTCTTTGTTATGGAATGGACTCCTATTGTCTCCCTTCATTTTAATCTTTTGCATAGCATCAATGTAGTCACTGAGTGGTACACCTCTTTTACACTCTTCATTCAAATCATTCCAATCATTTACTAGTTTCTTGTAATCCAATTCAAGATTGGGCTCTTCTTTGGGTGTGAGAAATTTAGGTGCAGTATGCCTTTGTGTGCTTTGAAATTCATCAGGTCTATTATGAGGTCCTGTACTTGAGAAAATATGCTCATTCCCTTTCATCTTTTCCCCTGAGTGTGAACCACTATTATCTCCTATCATCCCTTTGCTTTGAAGCTGGCTAATCAACAATTCAAATCCTTGCAACAATTTATCACCTATCCTATCCATGTTTGCTGAAAGTTTAGAGAAACATGGATCTAAGGTTGCAATAAGTTCCTCCTTATGTTTTAATTTGTCATCCTCCTCTCTACCCATGGTTTCAGCAAAAGACTCCTCTTCTTCTACTACCTCTTCTTCAACAAAAACCTCTTCAACTACTGGTTCAAAGGGTGGTGGATTATTCTTTTGACTTCTTTTTAGGACCATCAGGTGCCAAGAACATGCTCTGATACCACTTGTAATATCCCTTTTTCAAATTTTATTAAAATGCCAATTTTTCAACTTTTTCCCCAATTTCGACCTTTGACTAGTTTAACTGTTTTGACCTCCAAATCATCCCAAATGCTCCCAAATCTTCTGTATGAGTGTATTAATGGTATTTAGACTTGAATATCAGGTTCAGGGATGTTTTATGGACCTCCAAATACTGCTGCAAACTTGATTTTTATTCTGATCAATATAGGTAATTTTGACTAGTAATTTGTGCATCAAATCCCCCCCGGGTAACACTGAAAATGGCCTTCCAAATGCCTCCAAACTCCCACAAATTTATGAACAGAGGTATATAATGTGTTAAGTATGTTATTGAGGTCTCATATGCACCATTAATTGATTTTTACTACTGTTATAACTCTCTCACATTCAACAGCAAAAACCCCCAATTCGACCCTTGGGGAAATGGCACTATTTCATCTCCCAATACAACTAAACTGAGTAAAAATGCTTCAAATGCTCAAGTACAGTACATGAAACTTGTAGAAGACATCCATGGCATTATATTGATCACAAATATATCAGAGAATCATCCATCCATTCGAAATAATCAACATTATAGTGTCATACATCAATGCATTGGGTAAATGGACATTGTTTGCTCATTAATCAATAGTTTTGCATACAACCAGTGGGTATTTCGACCTGAGACTTTATGAATATGAATAACAGAGGATATGAATCTATTACAATCATAAATATATAATGAGAAGCTCTCTCAAGAAGCACAAGTGCTCACCAAAAACGCCCTCCCTCAAGGAGCATGAATATGCCTTCAAAACTGGAAACGGTGGAGAGAAAGTGCTGCACTAAACCAAACCATGAAACTTCCTGTAGCTGATACCTGCAAATACAAACTCCATTAAAGCACCATGAAAGACCTGAGTGGCCTCTCCAAACACCAACTTGGATGGGAATCTTTCACCCTCGAAATTGGCTAAGGCAAGAAACTAGTCATCCACTAGCTCTCTCTTCACAAATGCAATTTTTCTCAAATCATCAAAAGCCATTCTCATACTTCATTTCTACATTTTATAACCAACATTAGCCTTCTAAGGGTCGAAATCCTCTCAATAGATTCAATAGATTTCCATTTAGGAATTATTCCACATTTGCCACTTGTCTCCTAGTTCCAACCTTCCATCTTCTCCCCAAATTCGATTTTGAGTCTCTTTGGCTTCTCCAACTCCCAAATTCGACTTCCTTGAGCCTATTTTTGGGGCTGAAATGTCATAGTGGTCAGATGTCAGAGGTCAGGTCTTCAATTTGTCATATTTGTCATAGATGCTTCATCATTGGTGTCATAGGGGCTAGGGAATCTAGCCCAAGTGTCCACAAACTTCCACTTTGACTCTTTATCTTCCATGGAGGTTACCAATCCTTCCCAATTCGACCTAATATGCTCAATGACATGTGTTATGACTTACCAACTCACCCAAGAGTGTTCACATTCCCATTAATTCGAATTTGCAAAAGAGAGATACCATGTATTATGAAAAATCAAGCTAGTGTGGGTCCCACATCCTCCATATGTCTCCAAAACCATTTGTCACCTATGATTTCTCTTGAATTTCTTTATTCACTATATTTATTAAATACTTGAACCCTTATAATGTCTAAACATCATTTATTTGCTTCCTTATTACCATTCCACATGTGCCCATCCAACCTAGGAAACTAGTAGGATTGATGGGATTGTCTTACTATGAAATTATTGGAATGGGGACATTACATTTTCATCCCATTTTATTTTGATTTTGGTTTAGGAATCAGGGTTTCACAGGTTGGTAAAGACCTATATATTGTATTATAAACAATTGAGTTAACACAATGAAAGAAACAAAGAGAGCGATGAAGCTGTAGTTAAGTTGGTTTATCCAATTAAGGGTTTCCATGGTAAAATATTTATTTAATGTGTGTGTGTGATAGTGTTTTAATTTCTGTTTATGGTTAAGAATTGTATGCATTGTTACACTTAATTAGGATTATAACTAATAGTTGGCATCAGAGCAATAGTTGGCTTTAGGGGGGCTCCTTCGTTGTTGAGGGTTTAGCTCGGTCCTTGGGTTTGCAAAAAATTGGCATCAGATAAATATTTGGATTTAGGAGGACTCCTTTATTGCTGAGGGTTTAGCTTAGTCCCTGGGTCCGCAATAAACTGGGATATTTGTAGGGGTGATTCTTCTGCTGAAAGCATGTTGATCAATTCTAGAGTGGAGATTGCAAAATTTAATGGACAAAATTTTGAGTTGTGGATTCAGGTAAAAAACCTATTGCTATGTTGAAAGAAGATTGGGATAAGTTGGATATAAAGGCGAGGAGTATTATTTTCCCTTATCTCTTTGATTCAATACTATTGAATGTCTATGGAGAAGACAATGCAAAGAAGTTGTGGGAAAATATAGGGAATTTGTATCAATCAAATTCCCTAGTAAATAAACTCTTTCTAGGGAAGAAACTGTATCATCTCAGGATGGAAGATGATGTATCTGTGATAGAGCAATTAAATGCATTCAATACTCTAGTAATTCAACTGATCTCAGTTGATATTAATATGGACGAAGAAGATAAGTGTATTACCTTGCTATTCTCTCTACCAGATTCTTGGGATAATTTGGTTGTCGCAATAGGTAGTACTACTCAGTATACATTGAATTTTGAGGATGTAGTGGCATCCCTGTTATCAGAGAAAATGAGGATAAAATCCATGGAAAGTCATAGTACTAATTCCTTATCCATGATAGTCCCTTCCAAATATCGAAAAAAAAAATCTACAGGAGGGAGATCTAAATGTAGGGGAAGATCTGTTGAAATATTGTAACTTCTAAGAATATTATATTTGTATTATTCCGGAGATGTTTCATTCCTCCGATGGGACTTTATTATGTATCCGGAGATTTTTATTCCTCCGGTGGATTATGGTAACTAGGGTTATTAGATCTCCCATGTGGGGGTCGGCCCTGAGTTAATTTACTAGGGGTTATTAGACTCTCTTAAGAGAGGTCGGCCCCATAGGGTAAAAAGTCAGTCGGGAAACAAGTATAAGTAGAGGAGGTTGTTCCTCACTTATCTCACTCTTCCATCACTCGGAAAGTAGCGAACAAGTGAGAGAGAGGTGTACATAGGAGGTAGAGAAGGAGCTCTATTCTTGGACTACATCTTGTATTTGGTTGATCATCTTATTGAGGAAAGCTTTGCTGGGTTTTCTACCCCATGAGGTTTTCCTAGGGTAAAATATCTATCTATCTTGTGATTGTGTTTCTTTCAGTGATCTTGCTAGTCAAAATAGTATAAAATTAACATGGTATCAGAGCTAGCCTGAATAGGACATCTTTCACAAGGTGGAAATCTCTCTCTCTCTCTCTCTCCTCCAGTGAAAATTAGTGTTTCTGCAAAAGTTGGTATTTTTGGATTCTGATTGCATGGTTGGATAGCCCTTCTCAAAATCGAATTTTTGATCCCTGGATTGAGGTTTTTGGTTGGGTAGAACTCTGGGAAAGTCAAACCCTAGTTTGACAAAAAGTGCAAAAAACCAGAAAACCAGAGAACCAAAAAAGCTATGCACCTATGCACCAGAAAACCAGAAATTCTGTTGCAGATCCGAAAGGTGAAAAGTTGAAGTTTCTAGAAGCAAAACACACCAAAACCTTCAATCAAGCACATCTCTTGGTAAGTGTTATCTATCTCTTGATAAAATTCAATCTCTTTGACCCCTAGAGAAGATGGCTCCAAGCACTAAGCTTGAAGACAAGCTAGAGGGTATAGAAAATTTTTGGACATGGAAATACATAATTGGTCTCATTCTTGAAGAGAATGATCTTGCCCAGCATATCAAGGATGAGATTTCAGAACCTGGAGAAGATGAATCCAAAGAGAAGTATAGGAAGGATTTGATTAGGGCAAAGAGAATCATTGTTGATTCTATTAAAGACCACTTGATTCCCCAAGTGGCATCCAAGAAGACTCCAAAGGAAATGTATGATGCCCTTTCCAGAATGTATGAGGGAAAGAACATCAATAGGAAGATGAATCTGAGAGCTCAATTGAAGAGCACAAAGATGAATAAGGAGAATATGTTCAAGACTATTTCTCAAGGATCTCCCAGTTCAAGGAACAACTAGATGCTATTGGAAATACCCTTGATGAAGATGAACTAGTCATGACTGCTCTATATGGTCTCACTAGACCATGGGAGTCATTTATCTAAACCATGTGTGCCAGAAAGGAGAGCATGAAGTTTGATGTGGTATGGGAAGATTGCATCCAAGAAGAAGCTAGGGTTGCCAACATAGAATACCTGCTTAAAGAAGATGACCAAGCCTTGGCTACACACACCAAAAGAAGAAGGAATCAATCCTACTTCAAGAAGGACAGTCACAAGGAGTCTCACTCTCCACAAAGATTTCAGAATAAAGGAAGAAGAAAACACTCTTCTTTCCAATGTTTCAATTGCCACAAAATAGGACACATTGCTAGACATTGTCCTTCAAAGAAGAAGAAAGATCTTCACCATAGAATACATCAAGCACATCTTGCAGAAGATGATAGTGAAGAAGAATAAGAAGAAAAGTAAGAAATGCCTCACAAGAGAAGATCTAGAAGAATTGAAGAAGAAGATGCAGAAGAGTATGTTATATTCTCTGCACTCTCTGGATCTATCACACCTGGAGAAGATGCATGGATTATTGATAGTGGTGCTTCAAAGCACATGACTGGACAAAAGAAAACTCTTTCAAAACTAGAAGAGAAGACCTCCCCACAGAAAGTGTCATTAGGAGATGACTATCAATATCCCATCAAGGGAATTGGTGAAGCAAACTACAAGCTTGATTCTGGAACCCCCATGAAGATGAAGGAAATATTGTATGTACCAGGATTGAAGAAGAACTTGCTTTCCATCTAAGCATTGGATAAGAAAGGTTATAGAGTTGTATTCATTGATGGAAAAGTATTAATGTGGTCCAAAGGTAAATCTATTAAGGATGCAATTGTCATTCGTGAAGAGGAAGGAGGTCTGTACAAGCTCAAGGGCCATCTAGAAGCTGCCCTTGTACATGAAGCCACTATCCCAAATGAGCTATCGCATAGGAGGCCTGCTCATATTAATTACAAGGCAATAACTCATATAAGCAAGGTAGTTATAGGTCTTCTAGAATTAAATATTGATCATGATGGCGTATGCAAAGGTTGTGCAAAAGGGAAGAATATCAAGAACCCATTTCCAAAGAGTGAAACAAAGACTAAGAGTACCTTGGAGTTAATTCATTTTGATGTATGTGGACCAATGCCCTCCACATCCTTGATTGGATATGAATACTATCTCACATTTATTGATGACTATTCAAGGAAGACTTGGATATACTTTCTAAAAGGAAAGAATGAAGTCTTTGGAAAGTTCAATGAGTTCAAAGCCTTGATAGAGAATCATTCAGAAAAGAAAATCAAAGTACTCAGGATAGATAATGGCGGAGAATATACTTCAAAGGACTTTGAATATTTCTGTAAGGAAGCTGGAATCAAGAGGGAGCTAACCACTCCCTACAATCCCCAACAAAATGGTGTTGCGGAAAGAAAGAATAGAACCATCATGGAAGCTGTAAAGACAATGATACACGATCAAGACCTACCTATGTATCTATGGGCTGAAGCAGCTAGGACAACAGTCTATGTGCAAAATAGACTATCCCACAGTGCTCTTGATTTCAAGACTCCAGAAGAAGTGTTCACAGGAAAGAAGCCTAAGGTAAGTCACCTCAAGATATTTGGATGTTTAGTGTACATTCACATTCCCAAAGAAAATAGGACCAAGTTAGATCCTTTTGGGAAGAAGGGAATATTTGTTGGATACTGTGAAGCATCCAAAGCATTTAGAATTTACATCCCAGGTTTTCATCATATGGAAATAAGTAGGGATGTGACATTTGATGAAGAAGCATCTCTGAAGAGATCTAGGAAGTGCCAGTATGAAGAAGTATATGAAGAAGATGCACCTCCTAGAACTACAGAGGTTGTACCCATCCCTGAAGACCATGATATGATAGAACCAAAAGAACCCCCCCTTTCAAACATTTCAAGGAAAAGAAAGACAGCATGGGCAAGAGATATTATACTAGGAGCAGAAAAGTAAGGAGCTCCTGAAAGCTCCACTAGAGTAAGCAAGAAACCAAATCCATTCTCCAACTATATGGCTTTGATGTGTGATATTGTAGATCAAGAACATACTAGTTATGAAGAGGAAGTTCATAAGAAAGAATGGGTAGAGGCAATGACAGAGGAATACTAGTCAATAATGAAGAATGATGTTTGGGATATAGTTCCCAAGCCAAAAGACAAAAGTGTGGTATCCTCCAAATGGATATACAAAATAAAGCATGCTGCAGATGGTAGCATTGAAAAATATAAAGCAATATTTGTGGCCAGAGGATTCTCTCAGAAAGAGGGAATTGAGTATGAAGAAACATTTGAACCAGTTGCAAGGTATACTTCCATTAGAACCATCATGGCACTTGCATCCATGATGAAATGGGATTTACACTAGATGGATGTAAAGACGGCCTTCCTGAATGGTGTGATTGAGGAAGAAGTGTACATAGAACAACCATAAGGATTTGAGGTGGAAGATGGAAGAACCCATGTATGCAAACTGAAGAAGGCCTTGTATGGGTTGAAGCAAGCTCCCAGAGCTTGGTATGGAAGAATTGACAGTTTCTTGACAAACTTTGGCTTTACCAAAAGTGAAGCAGATCCTAATCTTTATCTCAAGGTTATGGATGATGAACCTGTCATATTGTTGCTATATGTGGATGATCTATTTGTGACTGGAAATGAGAAATAGATTATCGAGTGCAAGAAGAAGCTCTCATTAGAGTTTGAGATGAAAGATCTCAGATTGATGCACTACTTCCTAGGTCTGGAAGTATGGAAAGGACCAAATGGAATCTTTCTCAACCAAGGTAAGTATGCTATGGGAATCCTGAAAAGATTCAATATGTTGGAATGCAAATCCATGGCCACTCCCACGGATTCCAACTTAAATCTATTAGTTGATGACTCTTCAGAGTTAGTGGATGTGACTCTATACAAACAGATTATTGGGTCATTAATGTATCTGACGAATACTAGGCCAAACATATGTTTTGTAGTGAACACTCTGAGTCAGTATCTAGTGGAACCTAGACGAGTTCACCTAATTGCTACAAAACATGTGATGAGGTACCTAAAAGGTATGATAGATTTTGGTCTCTATTATTGTGGAGATCATGACTTCATATTATATGGCTACACAGATGCTGATTGGGTAGGAAGTGTATTAGATAGGAAGAGTACATCGGGTGGATGTTATTGTCTAGGATTTGCCATGATCTTGTGGTTTAGCAGAAAGCAGTCAAGTGTGGCTCTCAGTACAGCTGAAGCAGAATATATAGCTTCTTGCTCTGCTGGTTGCGAAGCGGTATGGATTTGGAAGTTATTATCAGGATTGTTTGACTTAGAGATGGACCCCACTGTGATTCTATGTGACAACCAGAGTTGTATCAAGATGACAGATAATCCAATGTTCCATGATAAGTCAAAGCACATAGAGATCCGATATTTTTATATACGAGATATGGTGCAGAAAGGAGCTATCAAGCTCGAGTATGTAGGCACTGATGAACAAGTTGCCGATGTATTGACCAAACCTTTGTCTCGAGTAAAGTTTGAGTATTTTCGAGACAAGCTTGGTGTATTTCAGAAGGACCCTCCTCGAAAGGGGGAGTGATATGGTCGATGATAATATTTGGATACTGGTATCGATGTGGATACATGTATCGATGATTAGATTGCCTATATTGATGATAAGTTCAATGTTAAGGATACCTGTGTATACTTGTATTGGTGTGGATACTTGTATTTGATGATGTATACTTGTATTGGTGTGGATACTTGTATTTGATAATGTATACTTGTATTGGTGTGGATACTTGTATTGATGATATGGATACTCGTATTGGTGTGGATACTTGTATTGATGATATTAAGGATACATGTTCCAACAATGAGGTTTCCTGTTTCGACGATGAGGTCGATAAAATGGTCCTTAGACTTTGTCTAAGTGGACAGTAAGAGGATTGTATCATCCATGGACTTCAGTCCTAAAGTGAGCCACATACAGATGTCTCTGAGAGTAAGAGGATTGTATCATCCGTGGACTTTTGTCCTAAAGTGAGCCACAGACAAATGTCTCCGAGAGTAAAGGGATTGTATCATCCTTGGACTTCAGTCCTAAAGTGAGCCATAGACAGATGTCTCCGAGAGTGAGGCGATTATATCATACTTGGACTTCAGTCCTAAAGTGAGTCGCAGACAGATGTCTCCGAGAGTGAGGGGATTGTATCATCCTTGGACGTTAGTCCTAAATTGATCCACAGACAGATGTCTCCGAGAGTGAGGGGATTGTATCATCCTTAGACTTCGGTCCTTGAATTGATCCGTAGACATATGTCTCCGAGAAGTGGTCCTTAGACTTTGTCTAAGTTGATGAGTGGACTGCATCGTCCCTAGACATGATATGGTGTCTTAAATAGATCATGTGTGTTGCAGGGTATGCTACTATTGTGCTATTGATCGAGAGGATCCAGTTGATGACGATGATGCAGATCGTGTGATGATGATGATGCAGATCGTGTGGTGACAATGCTGTGATCATGATGATCTAGATGACGATGATGTGGTCGTGATGGTCTAGATGACGATGCTGCTGATCATGATGACGATGTTGTTGATCGTGATGATCCAGATGATGATATTGATCAGTAGATCTAGATGATGAGGCTGTTGATCGAGAGATCCAGATGATGATGTTGTATCTGATCAAGTGCTGCAGAAGATGAAGACTCAATACTGACGATGCTGATGTTCCAGTAACTGTCTAAGTTACTGATGATAATGTATAAAGAAAGCTTCCAATGATTTATAGATGTATCATGTATCATGTAGTCAATGACTCCTTGCTCCTGCAGATGTTGTTATAATATCCTTCTCATTAAGGGGGAGTGTTGAAATATTTTAACTTCTAAGAATATTATATTTGTATTATTCCGGAGATGTTTCATTCCTCTGATGGGACTTTATTATGTATCCGGAGATGTTTATTCCTTCGATGGATTAGGGTAACTAGGGTTATTATATCTCCCATGTGGGGGTCGTCCTTGAGTTAATTTATTAGGGGTTATTAGACTCTCTTAGGAGAGGTCGGCCCCATAGGGTAAAAATTCGGTCGGGAAACAAGTATAAGTAGAGGAGGTTGTTCCTTATCTCACTCTTCCATCACTCGGAAATTAGAGCACAAGTGAGAGAGAGGTCTGCATAGGAGGTAGAGAAGGAGCTCTAGTCTTGGACTACATCTTGTATTTGGTTGATCATCTTATTAAGGAAAGCTTTGTTGGGTTTTCTACCCCATGAGGGTTTCCCAGGGTAAAATCTTTGTGTATCTTGTGATTGTGTTTCTTTCAGTGATCTTGCTAGTCAAATTAGTATAAACTTAACAAGATCTACATCTTTAAGAGAATCTTTGAAGATATTATGATGGAAATGTGGTAAGGATGGGAATTATAATAATAACTATAAATCAAAAGGTTTTGAAAAAGGTAAAGGGTTATAAGATACTCAATCCACATAAGGAAAGTCCTCCTCTGAAGAAGGAGGGTATGTGTATTTGGATTCTACAAGTACAGATCCAGGAAGTGATGCTTGGTTGATTGACTCAAGATATTATTTTCATATGAATCTACAAAGGGATTGGTTTTGTGAGTATGAAATGTATAATGGAGGGGATGTCCTCCTAGGGGATTATTCGAAAACAAAAATCATAGGGCGTGGAAAAGTGAATTTAATGTTGAAGGATGGAGGGATTAGAACCCTTCTTGTTATTTTACACATTTCGGATATAGCCATAAATGTCACATCCTTGGTCACCTCAATGACCTTCATAGGTGGTGGGAGACAACTTGATTCATTTTTTTTCCCAACCATTCTCTCCATTTTCACATGCAGCCACAATGGCCTTCGATTCGCAATCGACCTTGCAGAACTTGGAAATAAGGAACCCCAACTTCCAATGCTACAAAAAACTTCACTTCCGCAATCCACAATCCGCATTGCGGAACTTGGAAATGAGGAACCCCAAATCCCACTACTCCATAAAACTTCACTTCTACAATCTACATTGCAGAACTCGGAAATGCAACACTCCAACTTCCACTACTCCAGAAAACTTCACTTCCACAATCCGAATTGTGGAACTCAGAAATTTGGAATCCCAACTTCCACTTCTCCAAAAAACTTCACTTCCGCAATCCACAATCTGCATTGTGGAACTCTGAAATGCAAAATCCCCCACTACGCAACTTCTTCATCCCATAATTTCTTCATCCGTGGACCGAATTGGACAAGTCTAGTACCGTTGGAAAGATCTTGGAGAGATATATGCAAATCCAGGGTCTTCATCCACTTCTAAGAACATTTATACTGCCCTTATTCCACTCCAAAAGATGACTTAAATCCCCATTTAGGCCCTTTCCACCACTTCGCAAGAAGCTCTACTCCACTCTGCCATGTCACTTCCTCTCCTCTGATCCAGCAAAGAGCCATGAAAACCATAGGGGTCTATTCTTTCCCACAACCATGACTGAAATAATTTGCACCTCCTCGCTTTGCACTTAGTCCTTATCCATGCCCATAGAATGGACTACATACAACATATTTATCCCAAGTAGATTGATGAAAGCATGCAGAGGCTTAGCCCTATTCCTCAAGCATGAATACATATGAGTGTCAGCATAAGGGTAGAATATAAAGGTGCAAGAGCAATGCAATTTACACACACACAACATAAGTTAGCCATAATAACACATAGTGAAATGAGACCTTGTTCACAACCACATCTGCCATCAATAATAGTCATTACTAGTTGAACTAGTGCAGGAGTAAGATAAACAACATACACAATAGAGTTAAAACACCATGCATAGGCATATAGTCCTATTCATCAATGGACCATTCACATAAGCAAGTAGATCCATGCATATACTCAAAAAGTATAGTTGAAGGAAACATTATACACACACAATGTGTCATGCATTCATTAATCAATAACATGCACAATAGAATGAACCAAAATACATGGGCATACAACCTTATTAATCAGCTGGCTCAAATGTGCATTTGTACATAATTAAATACACATGCATGGATGTAAAATGGGCATAATCAAGCTCAGGGAACACTTATCTCTTTATTGAAATCCCCAAGAAAATTGGCTATGGATTGCAATGTCCCAACCCAACCATAGGTCTATTCCTAGCCTGTATTATTTTAGTACTCAGAGACCACCCCTGAGATGGGGCTATGTATCCAATAAGGAGGGATAAATAGGCTCTCTCAAATTCAGGGATCTACCCTAATTCTAAGCCAACATACAGTTGGGTTATCAAGCATATCCAACCTTTGTCTAACCTTCTTCTCTGTTATTCTAGCTGGAATCTTCTTAGGGTTGCGGTCGAAGCTCTCTCCCGCAACTGAGTCCTCTGCTATTAGGTCCAAGTGTTTTCACAGGTTCTCTAAACTGCTTACCCTCTGTAACTTATCCCCAGGGTATGATCCATGGATATCCCAAATGGTTTACTTCCTACGCAGGGTTTCTATGTGATTTCGGCTCTACCAATTTGGGCTTACACAGAATCACGATTTCGAGTCCCCCCCCCTTTCTGACCCCCGGTCTCCTAGGTCACGTAAGGGTCTCATTGATGTCTATGTATCTTCCCCTTCCCTATCTCTCTCGGGTGGTCCGTAATGGCCTCGAGATGGAGGAACACGTAACCCCATGGTATGGTGGAGTGACTTATGGGGCAAGCAGAACATAGCCATACCCTTCCATACAAATTACAGGGATTCTCCATACCCTATCGACTTCATGAACAGGCATTCTCAACCACCTTCTTAAAACATAATTAAATGTCAACATGGGAGTCAAATGGGTTCACAAATCGACATGTGGCAGCCTAGGGTTCCATCCCACAACCCTCTCACCTCTCCCTAGTGGGTACACATAGCCCCCTCATTTAGTTGCATTCATAGCTATCTCCTTGGTAATTTTATTTACATGATATCATTTACATCATTTTCATTTTCCATAGCTTACCAACACATGGTTACCAAAATACCAAATACTTTCCTTTTAACTAAAACCTGGACATCCTCTGGTGGGGTCTTGTCCTTGAGCTCCACACTAGGGAAAGCACACATTACATGTATACAATATTTAAATTACTACCAAAATATCCTAAGGGTCATAATGAGGTACATTGCAATCCCCTTCCCTTAGAATAACACCATCCTCACTGTTCCAATACTTAGGAATACATATACAATTCATACATGTCCAAAATTTTCAAAAATGTTGCAGGTTTGCTCCTACATTTTACCCTTTACTTTAAACTTTCAGGACCAAGACTGTCCTTTTTCTTTCACAAGCTGCTCCTGCTGACTTTGATCTTCCATCCCTGCAAGTGGGCATTGATCCACAATAATCCCTTCATTTTCTTTACCTTCCAGATGATACACAAGTCTGGAATCTTTATGGTCGCTAGTTTTCCTGCTGTCCTTTGTTGGGTAGTTGTGGAAGAGATTATTTCCTCCACATTCCCAACATTTCAGTGGTTTCCTTCTCTTTACCTGCTCAATTTCCTTTGAGTATTCCCACCTGGAACATTTCTTAGTGGGATTATCGGGTGATGCCTCTTCCCTGCTCCACTACTGGTTGCTTCCAGAATGTTTTTTGCCTACCTTTACAGACAAATAGAGTCTTGCAAAACCTTGTGGTTCATCTCATTCTGCTGCTTTTGTAGCCTGAGCATCTTTCCAACATTTTCTTGGGTCTTGTCAATTGTTTGAAGAATATTTTCATCCAAATCCAGTAGCTTTTGGTTTGACCATGGTCAATGTGCACAACTGCATACACTTTGCTTGCTAGCACCACTAGTCTTGTAACAACTTTAAATTTTCTCACTTATGAAATTCATCATTGCAAATTCTATTAGGCCAAGCATAATATAAGCATCAAAATCAGTCAATTACTTTCCCAATTGACATGGAAATTCCATGCTTTATCCATGGGACTTCCACACTTTTCATTCTTTCCAAAAATACACATGAACTCATTCATGTTCATCCTTTCACAGGGAATTAACTATTTCAACATTCACAATTTATTTCAAGCAAATAAACACAATCTACTTTCAGCCATAACATGCATTCCACACTTTCAGTTTTCTAAATGCATTAATCAAAAGGAAAGAGAAGAGTAAGAGTTTCCCCCTCTTAGTCTTGTTCCAATCTTGAAACACCCCACCATTGTGGTTCTATGATCCTTAGCCTTTTTCACTTCAATGTGAATGCTTGAATTTCCCTTTCTTGTTTTGGCTATGACACTTAGTGTCTAAGGTCTGTCCAAGGATTTCTCCATCAGGGAACCCCTCCCGATGGTTTTTCCACATAACCTTTGGATGTTAGGACCCACATAAGTCCACTAGCACCATTCTTCCCATTGTTGTTCATACTGATCTTTCTAGGACAGTTACATGTCCAAATGCATCCGTAGGATGCCTTCATAGTCCTTTGATTCCTGCAATGATCTGGGTTTCCAACCAAGAAACAACGGCGTATCAGTTTCGTTGTTATAAGACTTGTACTGAAAATTTTCATTATTCAAAATGAGATAAAGATGGTAATTGAATACTTATATGTATTGGATATTTCCTCTCTATTCCACAGGGTCCTTTATTTGCTTTACAGGCCTTGGATCACCTGTGGAATGGATGTTGGCCCACACACATGCTGCTCCAGGACATCCAAATAGTCAATGCTAAGCCAACTGTTAGGAACACGTGTCAACACTTCTCTTTACTTTGTCAGTATATTGTTGTTGGATGCATATGCTTTGTAAGTTGTCCCGTAGTATATTGTGTTATCCCACATTGCTAGTATATTTTTGTTGGACGCATATGCTTTGTAAGTCGTCTCATGAGTATATTGTGTTATACCACATTCATGGGGAGTACTAGTGTTTTAGCTTAGACTTAGTATACAAATACATGTTGAGGCCAGTGAAGGCATCCACGAGTTATTTTGTATTGAGCTTGCTCAAAGGAGGTTTCCCCCTCGAAGTGACCCGCGATCAATAAATATCTTATGTGTTCTGCTATATTGTGCATTTTCTCATTTATTTGTTGCAGGTTCATCTCATCTGGTATTAGATCACTTTCTTGGGCTCATTGGGTGGAATTGCTGCCAATTTGTTTTTTTCGCATCTGCATTTGTTCATATCAATTGCAGGTTCGGATCCGGGAATAATCCCTATCCTCTTAACAATGGGAAGTACTTGGGAATAATCCCTAAAACTCATTGTGAGGAGTACCACAGGAACCTCGAAGTAGCTAGCCCATTGATAGGACCTACCAGTGAAAAGGGCAACGACCTCTACCTGATTGACTAGTTCCCACCCGTGAGGTAAACCAAGAGCTATCGTTTGTGGCAAAGTGGTTATTTGTTTTATCTAAGCTGTGGAGTGATGGGTACTGCCCCAATACGAAAGCCATCAGACAACATTGGTGGCCGAGTGAATCCACTAAACCGTTAGGAAGCCAAACATACCTGGGGTCCATATCTATTTCCAGTTGATAAATCGTCGATTACATCTGTCCAGAGCTGTTGCAGATCAATTTTGAGCCATTTCAGATCCATTCCGAAAAATAATAAATTGTTTTTTCACCATATCTTCCTTGTTTTAACTCCGTTTCCATTGAAACTTCACTAAAACCTTTGCAATCCCATTCTTCATATTTCATTCTTGAGGACCCTATCCCAAATTCCACTTCCCGAAGCCTGAAATCCAATGTTTGTATATTTTTAGAGGTTTCCCATAACTTCTTCGATTTTCACCCAATCGCCTTCAAAGTTTGCCACAGTGTTCATTCCCTATTTCTGCTTCTTTGTCCCTCTCTGACAAATTTTCTCATTCTTTCACCCCACTTCTGAACTCCCCATTTTCTGCTTCCCTGTCCATCAGAAAGTGTCCAAAACCTATTTAAACCCCAATTATCCATCAGATGTTTTCACCAATCCAAATTTTCCTTTACTAAAGAGGCTTATGTTTTTGTTTTTCTACCCATTCAATGGAGTGACCATATCTAGTTGCTAAGTTAAGAAGTGAATCCTACTTCCATATTTGAGATAAAATGATAATATTATATTGATAGATGATGATTAATACAAATGGTGGCCACCATTATATATGGTGTGGGAAGCCATGTATGAAAAGACATGACGCTACCTAATACTAATTAATATTTGTACTTAATTATTTTATATTCGTTACATTGCCACCCCCTTTAAAGGGAGCTTTGTCCTCAAAGGTGTATTTGTAGACATCATCTTTAATTCTTGATTTTTGTTGATGCTTGATTTGAGATAAGTGACCTAGACCGGTCTCTATATCTTGATGATGGCCTAGGTCCTTCTTGTGCTGCGACTCTTTCTGCTTGGGTGGTGAATTCCTTAGACCATACAATCGATACTTACTTCCATTCCATTTAAAACTCATGTACTGTTTTTTTAGATTGGTAGAGTACATCCCTTGTGATGCTAACCATTCAGTGCCTAATACAATGTCTACTTCTTTGAGTGGTAAAGAAATACAATTGAGTTGTAGGTGTAAGTTTTGTATGTGTAATGACACCTTATGACATTTTCCTACTTCGTCTATGTGTTGATCCACGATGGTTGAGGCTTTAATCCCTTTTGCGAGAAACACAAAAATATTAAGTTCCTTTGCCTTGTTGATATCAATCAAATTATGGGTACTCCCAGAATCGACCAAAATTGCAATATCCCTATCTTTAATTTTCCCATTAAGTTGTAGTATTTTTGGTCCTGAATTCCTTGATTCTATTACTCGGAATATGAGTTGTTTCATCTTAAGGATGTCACGATTTCTCAACTGAGGTGTAATATATTTTTCTATGAGTGCTTGGATTTCCTTATGGTGGGTGTAATCATTCTTAGGTGTCTCTACCTTTTCTTCCGTATAGACTTGTTGAGTACATGTAATCGTCGCAATTGATGCATCATATACGTTTTTGTCTGTATCTAAATCAGCTGTATCTGCCTCTCTTGATACTTGTACGTGCTTCCCATTAATGATTTTGCAATGTACTGTGTGATTAGTTTTGCATTTATGGCCTATAAACCAATCTTCTCCACATCGATGACAAGTATTCTTCTTGTTTTTTCTATCACTGTCGGTGCGACTGCTTGATGTTTTTGAGTTGTTTCCAACTTTATAGCCACACGAATGGTATCTGTTACACTGATGACCGGGTTACCACGTATCTTCACAATACCTGCACTAAGTCTCTTGCTGTCGTAAATATCCCTTGTTAGGGTGCCCTTGTCTGGATTGTTTGAATTTTTCCTCAATAAGTTTTGCTTTGTGCCTAGCCTTATCCAAATTGGGCACGCTATGTAATTCTAATTCATCTCTTATGTATGGTTTAAGACTAGAGATATATGTCTGGAGTCCCTGACCCTCTATTAATTCTAGTATGCGAGTCACTAATGCTTCCCATGTGTAGGTGTATTATTCCATGTTGCTTTCTTGCTATAGCCTAGTTAGTTTGGTGAAAAGTTCTTTCTCTGTCACATCTTTAAATCTAAAAAAAAAAAAAATTGAATGTGTCCCAACTATAGGCACATACCTTTGTCATTTTCTTCCACCACATGTACCAATTGTATGCCCGTCCTTCGAGCTGCATGGAGGCATATTTAATTTTCTCATCATCTGATAAGAATGCTCTCATCATCACCTATACCACATGTACCAATTGTATGCCCATCCTTCAAGCTGCGTGGAGGCATATTTAATTTTCTCATCATCATTTTGTGAATGTAGAAGAATTCATCCGCCTTGTTGATCCATGCCATGATCTATTTTGATTCTCCATCAAACTTGGGTAACTCCAATTTAGGTTTCATTGAGTATCCTCCCATTGTTTGCATTATGGCCCAATATGGTTTATGATGATTGTAGTATTTATGGTCTTCCAGGATCTCCACTTTGGGGAAATTTGATTGATGATCATTGGTATCGGTTGTATCACGACATGAGTGGTCTCCCTTTGGCGACTCGCCATTTCTAGCATCGTCTCTATCCTTAAAAATTTGCTTGATATTTTCTAGTCCTGCATCGAAGTATGCTTTCATTTCCTCTCGTACCTTCCTCATTTCCCACGAGACTGCTCCAGCAATTTCGTATTTCACTTTGCGTGAGAAATCTTCTTTTTCTTCTCGAAACTCTAGGTCAAGTTTGTCGATTCTAGAGCTTAAATTTTTAAATCTCGGATTGGTCTTTTTCTATTTTTTCTAATCGATCCTTTGTTTCTGCCATGGTTCTTGATTTGGTGTCGGGGGGAGAATAATTAGACCCAATTTTGGTAGGACTTAATTAATTAATAATAATTATTGTAAATACAATAATTATTATAATTAATGAATATAATATTATTATATTTAAATATTTTTATTTTTATTTTGTTTATAATTTGGGATTGCGACTTTTAATAAAATTAAATACTAATATAATATTTATTTTTTATTAAAAAATAGGGTTTACGTGAAGAGTTGGATGATGGAGGGAGCGTGTTGGCCGTAGTGTTGAAGTGGGCGGTGGGATGCACAGTATGCGGGTTGGCTCGTGAAGGAGGTCATGCAGGTGGAGAGAAATGGTGAATGGTGTTGGGAGGATGCACAGGTAGAAGATGGCGTGGTGGCTGCGAGGAGGAGAAAGGAGGGAGGGCGGAACTTGCAGCAGAGTGGACGAGAGGAGCGGCTGGTGGAAGAGGGAGACTGGTTGGAAGAGGAGGATGCAAAATGGTTTTATGGGAGGATGGGGAAGGGAGCAGTGGGGAGAGGTGGAGAGATAGGAGAACCGGGATAAATGCGGTGAAGGTGTTGGGCACGAGCGAATGCAGTTTGGTAGGGAGCAGGCAAGAAGATGGGACACAAAGTGAGTTGTGGTGTGGCGAATGGAATGGAGGTAGCAGTGGGGGAGGGGGCGAATGATGAAGCAGCTGGGGAGGTGGCGAGAAGATGATGTGAGGGAATTCTATAATGTGGATGTGTGCGAAAGGGGCAAGGAGGAGGGGTAGATGGTGGCGAAGGAGTGAAGCTGAGTGTGGACAAGTGTGGGAAGAATGGGGAGAAGGGAAGATGGATGGATGGAATGGATGGTGGGGAATAGGAGCAGCGAGATGGACGTGTGAGATGAGAATGGATGAGGATCCTAGTGGGAGCGTGGAGTGCATAAGTTGATGCCGAATGTATCTCTAATACCAAATGGAGAGACCGTATCCAGTTGTTGGGTTAAGAAGTGAATATTACTTCCATATTTGAGATAAAATTATAAAATTATATTGATAGATGATGATTAATACAATTGGTGGCCGCCATTATATATGGTGTGGGAAGCCATGTAGGAAAAGACATGATGCTACCTAATACTAATTAATATTTGTATTTAATTATTTTATATTCGTTACATTCAACAAAAAAACAAAAACAAAAAACTCTTGGTTATGGTTGTCACCCGTGCAGGAGCACAAATCATGGATGAAGAACTTGTATCCCTCAAAACCAAACTCCAAGATTTGGATGAAAAATTTCTCAGCCTCCATCTTCATCATTCAACCATGAACAATAAGCGACAACTCGAAGCTTTTGTATCCATTCGGTTCTCTTCTTCTAACAATTTTCGTGGGCCGAAGCTTGATTTTCCTTGCTTCAATGGTACTGATCCGACTGGATGGATATACCAGGAAGAACAATATTTCAGTCTGCATAATAATTTTGATGTCCACAAAGTTCCCCTTGCATCCTTTCATTTGGATCAGGAATCCCTTCAATGGTACTATTGGTACATCAAAGCTCGTGACGATCCAAACTGGAAAGATTTTTTCCAACTCCTTTTGCAACGATTTGGTCCTAGTTCTTTTGATGACTTCACATGAGCACTAACTAAAATTCACCAAATTGGCACTGTGAGGGAGTATCAGATAGAATTTGTGAAACTAGCCAATCACACAGAAGGATTATCTGATGAATTCTACAGGAGTTGTTTTATCAGTGGCCTCAAGGATGAAATCTGCTCAGAGGTTAAATGTTCTGTCCCAACACAATGATGGAAGTCCTAGGGTTGGCTAAGTTGGCGGAGGACAAGATCACATCCCAACAGTGCTCCAAATCCTCTTTTGTTCCATTCAGAAATATGTTTTCCCAAATCCCTCCCATCACGCCAGTTCCTCGACCAACTCCTATCCTATCAAGCATTTGTCTGAAGCAAAGATGCGAGCACGTAGAGAAAAAGGGCTTTGTTATAATTGTGATGAGAAATTCACTCGGGGACATAGATGTGTTTAGAAAAAACTCTATCTCTTGGATGTGGCTTCTCCGCCTGCCTTTGAACTTGGTGAAAAAGCTCCAGATAGAATCGATATTCAGGTCGACATTCAACAACCGCCTACTAACCCCCCGTATCAGTGGTTTCCTTCTCTTTACCTGCTCAATTTCCATTGAGTCTTCCCACCTAGAACATTTCTTAGTGGGATGATCGGGTGATGCCTCTTCCCTGCTCCACTACTGGTTGCTTCCAGAATGCTTTTTGCCTTCCTTTACAGACAAATAGAGTCTTGCAAAACCTTGTGGTTTCTCTCATTCTGCTGCTTTTGTAGCCTGAGCATCTTTCCAACATTTTCTTGGGTCTTGTCAATTGTTTGAAGAATATTTTCATCCAAATCCAGTAGCTTTTGGTTTGACCATGGTCAATGTGCACAACTGCATACACTTTGCTTGCTAGCACCACTAGTCTTGTAACAACTTTCAATTTTCTCACTTGTGAAATTCATCATTGCAAATTCTATTAGGCCAAGCATAATATAAACATCAAAATCAGTCAATTATTTTCCCAATTGACATGGAAAGTCCATGCTTTATCCATGGGACTTCCACACTTTTCATGCTTTCCAAAAATACACATGAACTCATTCATGTTCATCCTTTCACAGGGAATTAACTATTTCAACATTCACAATTTATTTCAAGCAAATAAACACAATCTACTTTCAGCCATAACATGCATTCCACACGTTCAGTTTTCTAAATGCATTAATCAAAAGGAAAGAGAAGAGTAAGAGTTTCCCCCTCTTAGTCTTGTTCCAATCTTGAAACACCACCATTGTGGTTCTACGATCCTTAGCCTTTTTCACTTCAATGTGAATGCTTGAATTTCCCTTTCTTGTTTTGGCTATGACACTTAGTGTCTAAGGTCTGTCCAAGAATTTCTCCATCAGGGAACCCCTCCCAATGGTTTTTCCACATAACCTTTGGATGTTAGGACCCACATAAGTCCACTAGCACCATTCTTCCCATTGTTGTTCATACTGATCTTTCTAGGACAGTTACATGTCCAAATGCATCCTTAGGATGCCTTTATAGTCCTTTGATTCCTGCAATGATCTGGGTTTCCAACCAAGAAACAACAGCGTATCAATTTGGTTGTTATAAGACTTGTACTGAAAATTTTCATTATTCAAAATGAGATAAAGATGGTAATTGAATACTTATATGTATTGGATATTTCCTCTCTATTCCACAGGGTCCTTTATTTGCTTTACAGGCTTTTGATCACCTGTGGAATGGATGTTGGCCCACACACATGCTGCTCCAGGACATCCAAATAGTCAATGCCAAGCCAACTATTAGGAACACGTGTCAACCCTTCTCTTTACTTTGTAAGTATATTGTTGTTGGATGTATATGCTTTGTAAGTCGTCCCGTAGTATATTGTGTTATCCCACATTGCTAGTATATTTTTGTTGGACGCATATGCTTTGTAAGTCGTCTCATGAGTATATTGTGTTATACCACATTCATGGGGAGTAATAGTGTTTTAGCTTAGACTTAGTATACAAATACATGTTGAGGCCAGTGAAGGCATCTACGAGTTATTTTGTATTGAGCTTGCTCAAAGGAGGTTTCCGCCTCAAAGTGACCCGCGATCAATAAATATCTTATGTGTTCTGCTATATTGTGCATTTTCTCATTTATTTGTTGCAGGTTCATCTCATCTGGTATCAGAACACTTTCTTGGGCTCGTTGGGTGGAATTTCTGCCAATTTGTTTTTTTCGCATCTACATTTGTTCCTATCAATTGCAGGTTCGGATCCGGGAATAATCCCTATCCTCTTAATTGTGGGAAGTACTTGGGAATAATCCCTAAAACTCATTGTGAGGAGTACCACAGGAACCTCGAAGTAGCTGGCCCATTGATAGAACCTACCAGTGAAAAGGGCAACGACCTCTACCTGATTGACTAGTTCCCACCCGTGAGGTAAACCAAGAGCTATCGTTTGTGGCAAAGTGGTTATTGGTTTTACCTAAGCTGTGGAGTGATGGGTACTACCCCAATACGAAAGCCATCAGACAACATTGGTGGCCGAGTGAACCCCCTGAACCATTAGGAAGCCAAACATACCTGGGGTCCATATCTATTTCTAGTTGATAAATCGCCGATTACATCTATCCAGAGCTGTTGCAGATCAATTTTGAGCCATTTCAGAACCATTCCGAAAAATAATAAATTGTTTTTTCACCATATCTTCCTTGTTTTAACTCCGTTTCCATTGAAACTTCACTAAAACCTTTGCAATCCCATTCTTCATATTTCATTCTTGAGGACCCTATCCCAAATTCCACTTCCCAAAGCCTGAAATCCAACATTTGTATATTTTTAGAGGTTTCCCATAACTTCTTCGATTTTCACCCAATCGCCTTCAAAGTTTACCACAGTGTTCATTTCCTATTTCTGCTTCTTTGTCCCTCTCTGACAAATTTTCTCATTCTTTCACCCCACTTCTGAACTCCCCATTTTTTGCTTCCCTGTCCATCAGAAAGTGTCCAAAACCTATTCAAACCCCAATTGCCCATCAGATGTTTTCGCCAATCCAAATTTTCCTTTACTAAAGAGGCTTATGTTTTTGTTTTTCTACCCATTCAATGGAGTGACCATATCTAGTTGCTAAGTTAAGAAGTGAATCCTACTTCCATATTTGAGATAAAATGATAATATTATATTGATAGATGATGATTAATACAATTGGTGGCCGCCATTATATATGGTGTGGGAAGCCATGTATGAAAAGACACGACGCTACCTAATACTAATTAATATTTGTACTTAATTATTTTATATTCGTTGCATTTCCACCCCCTTTAAAGGGAGCTTTGTCCTCAAAGGTGTATTTGCAGACATCATCTTTAATTCTTGATTTTTCTTGATGCTTGATTTGAGCTAAGTGACCTAGACCGGTCTCTCTATCTTGATGATGGCCTAGGTCCTTCTTGTGCTGCGACTCTTTCTGCTTGGGTGGTGAATTCCTTAGACCATACAATCGATACTTACTTCCATTCCATTTAAAACTCATGTCATGTTTTTTTAGATTGGTAGAGTACATCCCTTGTGATGCTAACCATTAAGTGCCTAATACCATGTCTACTTCTTTGAGTGGTAAAGAAATACAATTGAGTTGTAGGTGTAAGTTTTGTATGTGTAATGACACCTTATGACATTTTCCTACTTCGTCTATGTGTTGATCCATGATGGTTGAGGCTTTAATCCATTTTGAGGGAAACACAAAAATATTAAGTTCCTTTGCCTTGTTGATATTGATCAAATTATGGGTACTCCCAGAATCGACCAAAATTGCAATATCCCTATCTTTAATTTTCCCATTAAGTTATAGTATTTTTGGTCCTGAATTCCTTGATTTTGTTACTTGGAATATGAGTTGTTTCATCTTAAGGATGTCACGATTTCTCAACTGAGGTGGAATATATTTTTCTATGAGTGCTTGGATTTCCTTATGGTGGGTGTAATCGTTCTTAGGTGTCTCTACCTTTTCTTCCTTATAGACTTGTTGAGTACATGTAATCATCGCAATTGATGCTTCATATGCGTTTTTGTCTGTATCTGAATCAGCTGTATCTGCCTCTCTTGATACTTGTACGTGCTTCCCATTAATGATTTTGCAATGTATTGTGTGATTAGTTTTGCATTTATGGCCTATAAACCAATCTTCTCCACATCGACGCAAGTATTCTTCTTGTTTTTTCTATCACTGTCGGTGCGACTACTTGATGTTTTTGAGTTGTTTCCAACTTTATAGCCATACAAATGGTATCTGTTACACTGATGACCGGGTTACCACGTATCTTCACAATACCTGCACTGAGTCTCTTGCTGTCGTAAATATCCCTTGTTAGGGTTCCCTTGTCTGGATTGTTTGAATTTTTCCTCAATAATTTTTGCTTTGTGCCTAGCCTTATCCAAATTGGGCACGCTATGTAATTCTAATTCATCTCTTATGTATGGTTTAAGACCAGAGATATATGTCTGGAGTCCCTGACCCTCTATTAATTCCAGTATGCGAGTCGCTAATGCTTCCCATGTGTAGGTGTATTATTCCATGTTGCTTTCTTGCTGTAGCCTAGTTAGTTTGGTGAAAAATTGTTTCTCTGTCACATCTTCAAATCTTAAAAAAAAAAAAATTTGAATGTGTCCCAACTATAGGCACATTCTTTTGTCAGTTTCTTCCACCACATGTACCAATTGTATGCCCGTCCTTTGAGCTGCATGGAGGCATATTTAATTTTCTCATCATCTGATAAGAATGCTCTCATCATCACCTGTACCACATGTACCAATTGTATGCCCATCCTTCAAGCTGCATGGAGGCATATTTAATTTTCTCATCATCATTTTGTGAATGTAGAAGAATTCATCCGCCTTGTTGATCCATGCCATGCTCTATTTTGATTCTCCATCGAACTTGGGTAACTCCAATTTAGGTTTCATTGAGTATCCTCCCATTGTTTGCATTGTGGCCCAATATGGTTTATGATGATTGTAGTATTTATGGTCTTCCGAGATCTCCACTTTGGGGAAATTTGATTGATGATCATTGGTATCGGTTGTATCACGACATGAGTGGTCTCCCTTTGGCGACTCGCCATTTCTAGCATCGTCTCTATCCTTAAAAATTTGCTTGATATTTTCTAGTCCTGCATCGAAGTACGCTTTCATTTCCTCTCGTACCTTCCTCATTTCCCATGAGACCGCTCCAACAATTTCGTATTTCACTTTGCGTGAGAAATCTTCTTTTTCTTCTCGAAACTCTAGGTCAAGTTTGTCGATTCTAGAGCTTAAATTTTTAAATCTCGGATTGGTCTTTTTCTATTTTTTCTAATCGATCCTTTGTTTCTGCCATGGTTCTTGATTTGGTGTGGGGGGGAGAATAATTAGACCCAATTTTGGTAGGACTTAATTAATTAATAATAATTATTGTAAATACAATAATTATTATAATTAATGAATATAATATTATTATATTTAAATATTTTTATTTTTATTTTCTTTATAATTTGGGATTGCGACTTTTAATAAAATTAAATATTAATATAATATTTATTTTTTATTAAAAAATAGGGTTTACGTGAAGAGTTGGATGATGGAGGGAACGTGTTGGCCGTAGTGTTGAAGTGGGCAGTGGGATGCATAGTATGCGGGTTGGCTCGTGAAGGAGGTCGTGCAGGTGGAGAGAAACGGTGAATGGTGTTGGGAGGATGCACAAGTAGAAGATGGCGTGGTGGCTGCGAGGAGGAGAAAGGAGGGAGGGAGGAACTTGCAGCAGAGTGGACGAGAGGAGCGGCTGGTGGAAGAGGGAGACTAGTTGGAAGAGGAGGATGAAAAATGGTTTTATGGGAGGATGGGGAAGGGAGCAGTGGGGAGAGGTGGAGAGATAGGAGAATCGAGCTAAATGCGGTGAAGGTGTTGGGCGCGAGCGAATGCAGTTTGGTAGGGAGTAGGCAAGAAGATGGGACACAAAGTGAGTTGTGGTGTGGCGAATGGAATGGAGGTAGCAGCGAGGGAGGGCGCGAATGATGAAGCAGCTGGGGAGGTGGCGAGAAGATGATGCGAGGAAATGCTATAATGTGGATGGGCACGAAAGGGGCAAGGAGGAGGGGTAGATGGTGGCGAAGGAGTGAAGCTGAGTGTGGACAAGTGTGGGAAGAATGGGCAGAAGGGAATATGGATGGCTGGAATGGATGGTGGGGAATAGGAGTAGCGAGATGGACGTGTGAGATGAGAATGGATGAGGATCCTAGTGGGGGCGTGGAGTGCATAAGTTGATGCCGAATGTAGCTCTAATACCAAATGGAGAGACCGTATCCGGTTGTTGGGTTAAGAAGTGAATATTACTTCCATATTTGAGATAAAATTATAAAATTATATTGATAGATGATGATTAATACAATTGGTGGCCGCCATTATATATGGTGTGGGAAGCCATGTATGAAAAGACATGATGCTACCTAATACTAATTAATATTTGTATTTAATTATTTTATATTCGTTACATTCAACAAAAAAACAAAAACAAAAAACTCTTGGTTATGGTTGTCACCTGTGCAGGAGCACAAATCATGGATGAAGAACTTGTATCCCTCAAAACCAAACTCCAAGATTGGGATGAAAATTTTCTCAGCCTCCATCTTCATCATTCAACCATGAACAATAAGCGACAACTCGAAGCTTTTGTATCCATTCGGTTCTCTTCTTCTAACAATTTTCATGGGCCGAAGCTTGATTTTCCTTGCTTCAATGGTACTGATCCGACTGGATGGATATACCAGGAAGAACAATATTTCAGTCTGCATAATAATTTTGATGTCCACAAAGTTCCACTTGCATCCTTTCATTTGGAACAGGAATCCCTTCAATGGTACTGTTGGTACATCAAAGCTCGTGACGATCCAAACTGGAAAGATTTTTGCCAACTCCTTTTGCAACGATTTGGTCCTAGTTCTTTTGATGACTTCACAGGAGCACTAACTAAAATTCCCCAAATTGGCACTGTGAGAGAGTATTAGATAGAATTTGAGAAACTGACCAATCACACAGAAGGATTGTCTGATGAATTCTACAGGAGTTGTTTTATTAGTGGCCTCAAGGATGAAATCTTCTCAGAGGTTAAATGTTCTGTCTCAACACAATGATGGAAGTCCTAGGGTTGGCTAAGTTGGCGGAGGACAAGATCACATCCCAACAGTGCTCCAAATCCACTTTTGTTCCATTCAGAAATATGTTTTCCCAAAGCCCTCCCATCACGCCAGTTGCTCGACCAACTCCTATCCTATCAAGCATTTTTCTAAAGCAAAGATGTGAGCACGTAGAGAAAAAGGGCTTTGTTATAATTGTGATGAGAAATTCACTCGGGGACATAGATGTGTTTAGAAAAAACTCTATCTCTTGGATGTGGCTTCTCCGCCTGCCTTTGAACTTGGTGAAAAAGCTCCAGATAGAATCGATATTCAGGTCGACATTCAACAACCGCCTACTGACCCCCCGTATCAGTACGATCACCCAAATATATCTCTCTAGGATTTAGCTGGAGTCACCACCCCACAAACAATGTGGGTCAGGGGTTACTTCAAGAATATACCTCTTACAATACTCATTGATTATGGTAGCACTCATAATGTCATTGACCCTCAGATCGCCAAATAGGCTGATTGTTTTGTCCATCCTTGCTCCAACTTTGAAGTCATGATTGCCAATGGGGGCACCTTACCTTGCAAGGGGAAGTGTCACAATGTGCGTATCTCTATGGAAGATTATAACCTACGCTCTGACATGTTTTCCTTGGCCTTAGGCAGATGCGATGTGGTTTTGGGCGTTCAATGGTTACGCACACTTGGCCCCATCTTATAGGATTTTGTTGAACTTTAGATGCAGTTTTCAGTCAATGGAAAAAAACACACCTTTATGGGATTACAACCAGGGTCTCTCTGCATCATCAATTCACATCGCCTGGAAAAGCTCCTTAAGAAGAATTCACATGGTGTCATCGCTCAACTCCATTCCATTTAGATGCACCCATCAATGGTCTCCACTACTCCTTTGGATCTACAACACATTTTGGATAGATATGCAGGTGTCTTTGAACCAGTGGGATTTTTGCCTTCAATAGACATTTCAGGTAATAATTTAGCCGCCTCTACATCTGAGAAGTAAATGATGGCTATTTTTCATGTAGTACAAAAGTGGTAGCCATACCTAATAGGGAATTATTTTTGCATCAATACTGCTCACCAGAGTCTGACTTATTTCCTTGAACAACGGGTCTCCTCCCCAACACAATTGAAATGGGTTAGCCAACTCATGCGTTATTCCTATGAGATCATGTACATGAAGGGGAAAGACAATCTGGTGATAGATGCTCTTTCTCGCACATTTGATGCCCAAGTTTCTCTTTAATCTATTTCTATGCATGTTCCAAATTGGTTGCAATCTATTCACTAGGGCTATGTCAATCACTCCTCCTTATCTCAACTCATCCAACAGTTTGCCAACAACCCTTCTATGGAATTCATTGAAGGGATCCCTCAATCTGGAGGGAAGATAGTGATTTTGGTTGTGGTTGCTCGCATCTACAAATATAGTCAATTTTGTGCCTTGGACTAACTCTTATGTCCTCACGAAATCCCTTCTTCCATTGTCTCAACTCATGATGCAACTTTCACTAGTCATTTTTGGACAGAACTATTTCTCCACACGGGAACCAAATTGAAGATGAGTTCAAGGTCTCACCCAAAAATAGATGGTCTGACTGAAATTACCAATAAATGTTGGGAAACTTATCTTCGTTGCTTCACCTCTAAACAAAAACCTCAATGGGCGAAGTGGCTCCCTCTTGCTGAATCGTTTTATAATACTGCATCTAAAATGACTCCATATGAAGCAATATATGGTCAGGCACCACCATTTCTTCTTCCATACACCCTCAACAGTACACCATTTCAGGAAATTGACACGGTTCTTCGAAACCGTGATCAGATTCTTCGCATTTTGCAGGACAATCTTCACATGGTAAGAATTCGAATGAAACAACAAGTTGATCAACACCATTCTCAGTGCACTTTTCAAGTAGTTGATATGGTTTTTATTCATGGGTAAAAACATGAAGTTGGGAAACAATTTTGGCTTGTTTTTGACAAACAAAACTGCTAAATTTTATGTTTTTCAACTTCGAACTCTTCAAACCCATATCTCCCTTAAGAATTTCAACGTGAAGTAAACACAAAGGTTTTAGAGAATTGAATTAGATTTCTACTCATAATTTTTTAAATTTTTTTTATGGACATATCGTGGGACAAATTTGTTGTCAACGTACGACATATACTTGAAAATTTTAGGTATGGATAATGAGTGACCTATGTTGACGTCGGGTTTTTGATAGATAGTTATTCTTTTTAGGGAAAACAATTGTAGGCTCATAATCTACACACACTACACTGTGCATGGACTATATTTTGAGTTTTTTTAAGACTTGGGAACTATTTTTTATTATTTATCGAAACAACATATGTTCATAAAATGGTGCATTATCGACACATGTTTTTGTCTTTGCATTTTATTTCAAATGCAAACTAAAACCAACCCATTGAAGAGGACACTGTAAGGAACATCCTTGTGATTTTTTTAAATTTTTTTGGCTTCGTCATTGTGATGATATTGAATTTTCATTGTGACTGATTTTTAAGTCACTAAATTTTTAAATGATAAAGGTTAGTAAAAAAATAGTAAAAAATAGAAATCCTAAATGAAATTCAAACTTTTTTATATTATGAGAAAGTAGATTGAATGATGAATCTACTGGTATAAACTCCAACATGTAATTCTCATGTTTTGCAGTGTTTCCACCTTGTTAAAGTGACACATTTCTGAATACTGCAGAAATGATGCTAGAATTGTTGAACAAAACTCTCGGCCCAAAAAATATCTCGGGCGAGACATTTAAAATGTCTCGGGTGAGAATTTTCCCCGCACTAAAATAAACGCATAGTTAATGTAAACGCTCGGCTGAAAGTTAGTTTAAACGCTCGCCCTAGAGTTCAAAACATTTCTCGACCGAGAGTTGTGTCACATAATGCCCCGAGGATATTTTAGGGGATGACACATTAAATTCCCATTAAATTCCCGTGATATTCGGACGGTATCCCACAATTGCTCGGCCGAGAGTTGTATATAATATCTCGGCCTAGATAGTTTTCCAAAATATTTCAGCCGAGAGTTTGCATTAGCAATACGATTTTCAGCTGAGAGTTCGCATTATTTGTTCTTGCATCTTACTTCTAGACATTCTTTGCTTTACAAGTGAAATCAACATCAATTGAAGGGAGGGGGAATTGCTGAAGCTAGCTCAACGATTTTCTTTGTGGGAATATTGTAGGGGTTGCTTACATCTCCCTTGGGAAAAAAATCTTCATCTTGAGGGAGGTTTTCAATTTTACTTTGTCCATTGATTGCTTTCTTGATATGACATGCTTATATCTTATGGATTTGTGGATCAAATCTAACTTGATGTAGTTTGATTTATAGGTTTTCATGGGACATCTCTCCTCCTAGGGATTGGACGATTTTGGTTGAAGACACTTGGATCAAGCTTGGAATTGTAACTAGGGAAAGAATTCTCCATATGCTAAGAGGTTGCAAGCTTTGAGGTAAGATCTACAAGGTACGTATTGATTTCGCTTGCTCTCCATCCTATTGGTCAAAAAATCCATTAAAATAAAAACCCTCTTTTTATATTTTCCTAGATATACTTGGATCTAGCTTGGCTTTGGGTAAGCTATTGAAAACCCACCTCTATAGCATCCACAACAATTCGGATCTATAGTTTGGTGTGGATTGGGATTCATTTGACACAATGTCCAAGGCACTTAACCTTCCTTGGGTGAGGCCGCACTCCTTGGGAGGGTGATTTTTTCTACTTCCAAAACATGGGTAGGTGAGATACCACTTGATTTTCACTCCTCTCACTTGATAACCTACCCCTAGTACTTCACTTCTTTGATTTTTTCCTTATGGGCCCCATTCCTCATTTTGAGGGTTGTGCCCCACTTGGGTCATTGGGTGATGCACTTTCAACCTTGGATCTATGGAGATCTAGCCTACCTTGGGGCATGCCACTTAAAACCCACCTTGATAATTTCCTTGACCATCCTGATCTACAATTTGGCATACTTTGGACTCCATTTACCCCTTCATTTTAAGACACTAGTCTCCTTGGGTTGATTCACACTCCTTGGGGATTGTGTCATGTGCTAGATCCCATATGTGGGTGTTGCCTAATCTAACTTGGATCCATAGATCCAAATCATCAAACACCCCTTAGTGCCATTTCACTATTAACTTCATCTTGTGGGTCCCATTTGGGTCATTTCCATACTTTAAAGAGGTGGGTCCCACTTGTGTATTTCATGGTACTAGATCTATCTCTTTGATCTCTCTAGGTGGCCTAACTCATTCATTGGTTGAAATACTTCTCATATCTTAAGCATTTTCAACCACACTTAAACTCTTGGGCCCACCTAAGGTTGCATTGGTTTCTGTAACTCAAATTACACATCTCCCTAGGAACCTTTGCTTTGGTTAATCTTCCTTGATTGGCTATAGGGTCTCCCCCTTTTTCTTGATTTGTCTAGGTCTAAAGTGAAGAGTGCCTCGGTTGTCGTGACTCCTAGCTTGCATTGGGAACCATGGAATATCTTCGGTCACCTCTTTATTTGTCCATCTCCTCTACCATCTCGGATGGGATACCATTAACTCTCAATTTTGTACTGATTTCATATGATTTTTTTCATGCATATAACTCTCAATTCTGTTCTTTTTTTTTCGGCATATAACTCTCAATTCTCATATATCTTTTCATGCATTGGATTTTAGGTTTTTAATTCTTTCAAAATGGGAAACCAAAGCAAACGTCAAATAAAATATGATCGCAATAGAGCTGATGAAGAGGCAAGGAAAGAGAGAAGCCGTGTTTCTATGAGAAATTTAAGAGAAAAAAGAGCAATGGAAAGAAACATGGAGGCACATGGCAGTGATGAAGAAATGCAAAATGTGAATGCACATGGCGGTGATGAAGGAATGCAAATTGTTGAGGAACACGTTGATGAAAGAAATGAGGAACATGGAGGTGACGAGGAAATGAAAAATGTGAAGAAAACCATGGGTTGTATCGATATTGAGACCATGATTGGCTAGTAAATAATTTTTTATATGGTTATAATTTACTTTATAATACTTGATTATATATATATTTGATTTGAAAGTTCACAATCTTATAAATTTATATTTATTTTTATGCAGGGTCGACATCCAATGTACAACATCCTACCACACTTACCAATTTATAGATATTAACTGGAAGCTGCAACAATATCGTCATTGACGATCAGTTTTTGGAGAATTTGGCTTCAAGTAAAATTGAAGAAATGGGACCTCTGATGCCTGATCATACAATTCATTATAGAGAAAATAAGATAGTAAAAAATTATTTTGAAGGTATTTCTGTCATAGAACAAGCTCAATTGTTACATAGTTTGTTAAAGCGAAAATGTCTAAGAGATGCAATTACATTATTGGGCATTCAAAGTGCCAAAGAGGCTAAATAAAATAAAATTGTATCACAAAATCTGACCTCAATCCTTGCATCACTTGCAAGAAAACGATCTCATAATTTCATGGTTGCTCGTAAAGCAATTCTAACAGGGGTTGTGGCAAAAAACACTACAACCAGTCGTTTGTTGTCTACGAATGCAAGAACGTTAAAAACATCAAGAAAAAATTTATGGAATCATAAAAACCTTAGGGTTTAGTTAGATGAGGATGATGAAGTTGCATGTTGGGGTGTTATATGTAGGCAACCTTATCAAGACAGAATTCTAGATAATGTGAGGGACAGGGTGAAAGAGTTTTGGCATTTAAACTCGCGTGTCTTACCAAATGTAAAGGATGTTGTGTGACGTCATATATCGAAAGGAAACTATGAAACTCATGCCAAACACATAACAGAGATCACTCAAGTGGAAATGTTCAAAACTTTTATGGAGAGTAATGTTGATGTGAATATTTCCCTTAGCACATTTGTGAAGCTTAAACCATGGAATGTCAGGCCCATTGTTGTTCGCGACACATGTTGTTGTCGATACCATGTAGAATTTGAATTATATTATGAGACATTTCTAACTTTTGGCATGCAGTGTTGGCCAAATAACCCCCCTCCTTTGAGTGTTCGTGAATTTGTATCTAAAATATTATGTGCGCAAGAGAATGATCAATTATTCTATAAGAAAAAATGAGTCAGAGGTAAAAAATGTGAGGAATGTTCTGATTTGGCCCTTTTTAATGCTAACTACTCCATTGATGCAAACAATCCTCAATTGTCAAATCGCTATGTGAAATGGAAGAGATATGTTTATGTTGATTATACTGCAGTTACAGATTCAATGGAAACATCAAGAAAGCTTAATTTAGTTGAAAGTGATATCTCTTTGACAAATTTTATGAATTTGTTCATGGATCAAATATATAAATATATCAAGAACTCTCACTTAGCACGATGGCAGGACTTACAGTTCAAGCAATCATGAGATGTATTTCCAAAAGGAACAACATTATCCATTGTCAATTTTGCTGAAAATTACACTTTCACTCCGCAAAACGAGATACAGAGTGAGTATTATCATTCAGATCAGGTATCTATACTTGTACATATTACATATAGACATGTAGAGCTTGATGTCGATGGTTTTGATAGCAATGAAAATAATCGTGAAGTGATTAAGGAGTATCATTTCTACATCAGTGATGATCGTACACATGATACATGTTTTGTCTAGCATTGTTTTGGTATGCTTTTTAAAGAATTATCAAGAAGAAGGGTCACTTTTAACGAACATTGGGTGTGGTTAGATGGCTGTGCTGGTCAGTTAAAATCGGCATAATCATTCTTATGGTTGTCTCGCCTCAATAGAAACACGGATGTTCACCACACATGGAGCTTTTTTTAAACGGTACATGGAAAAGGAGAACATGATGGTGATGGGGCCTGTGTGAAACATGCACTTAGGAGATATCAAATGAATCACTCTGCTGCTCGCCTTGCAAATTCAAACGATGTTGTTAATTGGTGCAAACAAAATTTGAGCCATGAATCCAATGAAAGGATGGGTAATGTGAGAAGGTTTTTCTGGAATATTGCAATGGGCAATGTTGACAGATCAACGCCACATAATTGTACTGCAATCCTGAAAACAAGGGGCTTACACTCCATTAGGAGTAAGAAAATGGAAAAAATACACGCAATCGAGAAACGAAAGTACTCTTGCTTATGTCTTGCATGTATTGATGATGTAGAGTCTTTGGATGAGTGTCAAAACCAAACTAAAAAATTTGTGAAACCATGGAGACACCAAGAATTGACACCATTGCCCCCATTTGGAAATATCAGCGATGTAGAGCGCGACAATGAAGTGGTTGTGATTGACAAAAAGTATGATCGTGTTTCTAATTTGGTTAGAGAAGGTGATGTATTTGTAGTCATTCCACCGGTAGATAATCCAGAAAATGTGCATTATTATTTATTGAGATACACTAGGTCAAAAAGCACATTGATGCAAGAATTTAAAGACCCGCCAAATTATACGTATGCAGTGGGTTCAATGGTTTTAATGGGACGTTTCTTTGCAGAAGTAAGGAAATGTAAAGATCATATTCATTTTCAAGACTATGATTCAGATGTTATATGTGCTCAATATAGTCATTTGGTCATAGCAGCCCGATTGCAGTTGAAGGCAGTGAAGAGTAGGAAAAATTCCAAGCACCGACAATGGAAATTGTCGATAGAAGATCATAATGCCATTCTTGAAAATATGCCACTAGCACATTTCATATGATTCAAGAACACATCAAGGTTGAAAAATATTTCTTTGATTCTAGGGTGGGTGGGTGGGTGGGGCCAAATGAGCTTCCACCTTCACGTGGTTGGCCTCGTCAATAGAGAATATAAATAATTCTCAAAACTAAGAGAAGCTCTTAAATAACAACATATCCAATGATAACTCAAGTCTCATATTGAAAATAAACTTCACCATTATATGAAAATGATAACATTAATTGACTCCTAAATAGGAGTCATTCATGCTAGGCTCCAATTTTCCACCCATAAAGTACCAAAATAAATGAGAACCTATATAGTGATCCAACTTGGATCAGTAGATCCCTATTGACCATTTTTAGATGCCTTGACTAGTAATTCCTTGATTTGCACATTAGAGATGCATTCACTCTCAAGCAAACTTTACATATGAGCCCTTTTGTGATAGCTACATAGATTACCTCCTTTCATAAGGTTGGATGTATTAGTGAGATAAAGTGCTTGCAAATAACATTAAGATAGAAAACACTAGACTCCTTCAACATTTTTCCTTAAACTACACCATTTGGGAACTATATTGTGCCATGTTGAGGATTCATAGGAGGATCAAATCCACATTGAAAGCATCATTAGTGTAGGATATCAACCTGAATAAGTTTATTCCCTTCTACTAGAGGTTTATCAACCTTGGATGTTAGGATTGTTGTCACTTCTTCTTTAGTTTCTACCTCAGTCACCAACTTATAAGCAATTTGATGTTGTTAATGATTAATCCTAATGACATGCTCTTGCCATCATCATTGTCAATTTTTGGAGATTATTCTTTAACAACATTGTGGTATTGTGCTCCCAATATTTGATTACTTGTGCAAGAGTTTATTTGTTGAAACCTTCGTTTGCTTTGAAATTTTGTAGAGGTTTATGTGAATATTTTTGGGTTTTTGTAGTCTGTTATTCTAAAAAGTAGTCTTAGGTGAGAGCATGTTTGTACCTTGTTATGATTGGGTACCCTTCAAATTTCTTACCATCAAATATCATTCATATGAAATATTGTCACACTAAGTATATGACTACAAAGATCTTTTCCAAATCCTTTTGACAAAAGCTAAATTTGTTAAATTTCACACTTTGCGTGGGAGGGATAAAGTTATCATTGAGGAGGGATAATAGTAATATCCCTTCCTTGTTCCCAAGTAAAGATTAAGGGGGGGGTGTTAGTGCTAAATAAATATAAATTCGACATAGTGGCCAATATGTTAATGTTATTAATAAATTAATATATATTTGTTTGTGTAGCAAAAGGTTATTCCTTTTACTCTATTACAATCGAACATAAACATTGGATATTATTGAAATATGATTTGATATATTCAAGTTGTGCATATGATTTGATATATTCATGTTATGCAGATTCAAATTTTGATTGTAATGTTTAACACATACTTATACACAAATATCTCAAGCCCCAACTCTATGCATATTCTACCTCCTAGACAACCTCTTTATCTATTCAAACAAATAGTAAGAAATGGTGCTAGAGGTAGTCACATGATCAAGACCTCCCAATCTACGTTTATTGATACTCTGAATGATGATTATGCAATCCAGAATTTGATTCTAGTTATTGAATAAAAAACATAGGTGACTTACTAGTATTGTTTTGTATCCTTCCATTTGAAACTAAGATTGCATTTCAGTCATTTAGAATGCATTCAAGTTTTTTCAAATGGTATGTGCAATTTTCCACGCCAATAGTAGATAGAATTGATTGTTTCTACAAAAAATGTTTGCTTGTGCTTTCTTCGTAGGATGCTCATATTGGTCCTACTTCACAAATTTGATTCTTTCTCTATTCAATTCAACTAAAACATGGTTTCTCATGGCTTCTCTCCATATCTTGGATGGGTGCTAGTTATCTCAATGCTTGAAATATAAAAAATAACTTGTCATTGTTGGTTGTGATAATCTATTTAATGATCTTCTTCATGCCATATTTTAGCAAGTCAAATTATTGGTTGTCTGAAGATAGAATTTTGTATGAGGCTGGTTGTATTGATCTGGTACATTATAGAATATATACACCTTTTTTTGCATCATTTTCAAGCGTTATTTTATTTTTCCTTACTTATGAAATATTCCTTAGACTTCTTTGCACCACAAAATAAGGTTGTTGACAAAGTTTATGCACATTATGTGTGTTGAGTTGTACATAGATTGTTTCTTCATATATTTTCATAATGTGTCAGGGAACAATATAAAGATAAATATAGGAATCCCTAGCTTAGAGGTGCTAGAAAAATGCCCATATCTTTGTTCTATATGTGTACAATTCATTTTGTAAAAGTGGTTGTATAGGATCTAAAAATAGTTCTATCAACGCTGATGTCTGAGTTGAATCAAGCAACAACAAAGAAATTGCTTGCCCTTTGTTTTCTTTAATAGAGGCCATAGTAAATTGTTGTAGGTTACAGTCCATAGTTTAAATGCAAATGCTTTGTGATGTTCAAAATATGGATCCCTTTTAATGCCACTATATAAATAGAAATAGTTTCCATCTTGTACTATTCAAAAGATATAGAACAAAACAAGGGAAAAAAATACTCAAAGCAAATGACAATTGATGTTGAACGTGCAAAATACTTCTACACTGTGTATGTTGAAAATATATTGATATTGCATGTATTTTTTATAATTGTCCTCTCTTTGAAAATTTAACATATGTATGGAACACTCAAAGGTAAATATGCATTTGCACCACCTTTTCGATGAATTGGCAATCAATGTAAATTTCCAATGATTAAAAATGCCACTATCAGTGCATTTTGCAACCACAAAAAAACAACTACATATGAACACAATTTGGACTACAAGTATGAGATAGAGGACAGTCCCATCGAATGCACCATCCATGGGTCGCAACTAAAAGAATATTTCCCACTTGTCGCGAATGTCTCTTATGAAGAGTATTCAAATAGTGTTTCATCAACAATTTTCAACCTGGGCAAAGTTTGTTGTCAAGGACTGTTCGCTTTGGCAATGAACACTAGAATCATTGACATTACAAAAATTTGACCACGGGTTGTTGATGGATATGTAATTTCAGAATGTATTTCATTTATGTATTTCATAAATATTTATTGTACCCTTATAAGAGATGTGTTATTCCTCTATAAGGAAGTGTCGTCATGTGTATTGACAAGTGTTGCAAGTGTGTGTACTTGCTGATGGGTTATTAGACCACCATGTGTGGGGTCATCCCTGAAATATATATTATATTGTGGATGTACCTAGCTAGACAAGTCGGCCTCATAGTGTAATTGGGCAAACAGGTTAGTATAAATAGAGATCAGGAGATCTCTATTTTGATCACTCGGAAACTCACTCTTCTCTCACTCAGAAAGTGGCACACTAGTAAGGAGGAGGATCATCTACTACTAGGAGACTATCTCAGTGTATTTTGGTTGTACTTTGGTTGAGCCATTGCTCTCTCTATCTATGAGGAAGTTGTGGGGTTTTTCACCTTAGGGTTTTCCCCATGGAAACTCTGTGTCTCTCGTCTCTCATGCTTTTGATTCTTGTGATGCTTGTCATGCTTATTGTGATTGTTATGCATTGATATACTATATATGTTATTCTCTCAGTGAATATCCTAGAGTATTGAGATTTAATGCTCAAAATTTAACATGGTATCAGAGCTAACCTGAGAAGAAGACATTTTGCAGTGACGAAAACTTGAGTTTCTTGTTTATTGGGTTTCTCTCCACAGGTTTTGGAAAAGAAGTATAGTAGACTGACTCTACTCATCAAGGAGAGTCTATTTTTCCAATCAGAATTCAATTCTCAGATTTGTCCCTAAAAATTAGGGTTTCCACAAAAATAGGAATTTCTAAAATCTGAAGACATAGCTAGAAGCTCCTTGCAAAAATCGAAGGTAGACCTTTGGATCGAGATTTTTGTCTGGGTAGATCTCCAGGAAACTCAAACCCTAATTCAGGGCTCGCCCTAGTGAACTCAGGAGGACAAAAAGGAAAATCTAAAGTGTAAATATTTGCTGATCTCAAATTCTGAATACACCAGGCTGATCAGCTCATCAAGGCGCATCTTTCTATCCTTTCAGAAAGTTGAAATTCACATTTTGAATTTTTAGGTTTTTTTTCGACAAACCCTAATCTGGGACTAGATCCAGTTTTCAACATTTCAAGTGGTAAGACCTAAATCTTTTATATTTCCATTTGAAGTACTCTTTAATATGTCTCACCACACCAAGCTTGAGGATAATCTTGAAGGGGCTGATAACTTCCGAGCTTGGAAGTGTAGGATTAGGTTAATCCTGGAAGAGAATGAGTTGGACTCATATGTAAAAGAAGACATCCCTATCCTAGAGGATGAAGAGGCTAAAGTATTGCATAAGAAGAACTTGGTCAAGTCAAAGAGAATCATTGTTGATTCTATCAAAGACCATCTCATACCCCATGTATCTTCTCTAAAGACACCCAAGGAGATGTTTGACTCTTTGACCAAGCTATTTGAAGGGAAGAACATAAATCGGAAGATGACCCTATGGAACCAATTGAAAGGAGTAAAGTTTCAAAATGGAGAAACCATTCAATCTTATTTTTCTAGGGTCTCCCAGATTAAGGAACAACTGGAAGCGGTAGATGAAATGGTGGAGAATGGTGAAGTTGTCATGACCACTCTAAATGGCCTACCCAGGTCATGGGATTCCTTTATTCAAGGAATTTTTGCAAGGAAGAAGTTGATCTCCTTCAACAGATTGTGGGAAGAATGTTCTCAAGAAGAAGCAAGGCTTGTGTCCCGAGAAGAAAAGATGGGAAGTGAAGATCAAGCTCTCATAGTACACACCAAGAAAGGAAGGTCAAAGAGAGAGCACTCTCATGCCAAGAAATATTCACATTATCATCAACATAAAGATAAGAAAGATCTCAAATGCTTCACATGTAATGAGAAAGGTCATTTTGCTTCAGAATGTCCCAAGAACAAAAGGAACAACAACACCAAGAAGAAGAAGGGAAGTAGGAAAAGATATCATGCTCATGCTGCTGAAGATGATGAACCACCCAAGAAGAAGGCTAGGGCAGAAAGTGATGATAGTGATGATGACTCATCAAGTGAAGAAGAATATGTTCTAATCTCTGCTCTCACATGTACTATCTCCCATGGTTGTAATGATTGGTTAATTGACAGTGGGGCTTCCAAACACATGACTGGGTTTAAGGAATCTTTTGTGAATCTATCTGAACATGAATCACCCCATAAGGTGAAACTTTGGAATGATTATCAATACCCAATCAAAGAAAGTGGTGAAGCCTCCTACAACCTAGATTCTAGAAAATATTTGAAGATGAAAGAAGTCCTTTATGTACCTGGGCTCAAGAAGAACTTACTCTCCATCTCTGCATTGGATGCAAAAGGTATGAGGGTTTCATTTGTGGATGGCCAAGTCCTAATGTGGCCAAAGGGAAAGACCATAGATGATGCAGTAGTGATTGGAGAGCAAGAGGGAGGTTTGTATAAATTGAAGGGAAAACTTGAACAGGCCATGGTGCATGAATCCATGGAGCCAAGTGAAATTTGGCATAGAAGACTTGCTCATATGCAATATAGGGCACTTCCAATTGTAAGCAAGGCTGTAGAGGTTCTTCCTGAAATCAAGACCAAACATGAAGGTGTTTGCAAAGGATGTGCAAAAGGTAAGAACATTAAGAAGGCTTTCCCAAGCAGTGAAAGCAAGGCAAAGGATATCCTAGAAATCATCCACTCAGATGTATGTGGTGCTATGTCATCCAATTCTCTAAGTGGGTATGCTTACTATGTCTCATTTATTGATGACTTCTCCAGGAAGACTTGGGTATACTTCTTGAAGAACAAAGATGAGGTGTTTGATAAGTTCAAGGAATTCAAAACCTTGATGGAGAATCAAACTGACAAGAAGATCAAAACATTCAGATCCGACAATGGTGGAGAATTCACCTCAGGTGACTTCAAGAATCTTTGCAATGATTCAGGGATTAAGAGGGAGTTGACTTCTCCTTATAATCCTCAACAAAATACAGTTGCAAAAAGGAAGAACAGAACAATCATGGAAGCAGCAAGGGCAATGCTGCATGACCAAGATCTACCTATGCATCTATGGGCAGAAGTAGCTAGAACAGCTGTATATGTGTAGAAAAGAACACCCCACAAGATATTGGACAACAAGACACCAGAAGAGGTCTCTCCTGGTACGAAACCTGAAGTCAGCCATCTCAGAATATTTGGTTGTCTAGTATACACTCATGTCCCAAAGGAAAAGAGGACTAAACTAGATCCTTCAGGAAAGAAGGGTATCTTTGTGGGTTACAGTGAAAGCTCAAAGGCTTACAGAATATACTTTCCAGGGTTCAAGAAGATTGATGTCAATAGGGATGTAACATTTGATGAAAACTCAGCATTCATCAAATCAAGGAGGGCACCTATCGAAGTTTATGAAGAACCTAAGGAAACTAGATTTCAAGACACTACCATGACTGAAGCAATTCCAGAAGTTGTTCGTGAGTTTGAAGATCCGCAAGAACCTGTAGATCCACCCCGTGAGGATAACTCTCACAAGAGGAAACTTGCATGGGATAGAGAGCTCATTCAAGATGCAGAAATATTTGGCATTCCAGAAGAAGAACACAGAGCAAAGAAGAGAACCAGATCACATACCAGCTATGTTGCTTTACTCTGTGACATTATGAACAAAGAGCCTTCCGGTTATGAAGAAGCAGCAGAAAAGAAAGAATGGAAGGATGCCATGGTTGAGGAATACCAATCAATAATGAAGAATGATGTTTGGAATGTTTTCCCAAGACCTAAAGAGAAGTCTGTTGTGACTTCCAAATGGATCTACAAAATCAAGCATGTTGTAGATGGCAATGTAGAGAAATACAAGGCAAGATTCGTAGCTCGTGGCTTCTCTTAGAAAGAGGGAGTAGATTATGAAGAAACTTTTGCATCTATAGCCAGGTATACTTCCATTAGAACAGTACTTGCCCTAGCTGCAACAATGAAATGGAAAATACACCAGATGGATGTCAAGACTGCTTTCTTTAATGGTGTAGTTGAAGAGGAAGTATATGTGGAGCAACCACTTGGTTTTGAAATACATGACAGGGAGTCATATGTGTGCAGATTGAAGAAAGCCTTGTATGGATTGAAGCAAGCTCCCAGAACTTGGTATGGTAGGATGGACAGTTTCCTATCTAGCTTGGGCTTTACCAAGAGTAAAGCGGATTCCAACCTTTACTACAAGGTTGAGGAAGGGAATCCTATGATTCGACTTCTGTACGTGGATGACTTATTTGTAACAGGAGATGATAGATTAATTGCAGATACTAAAAGGAAGCTTGTTGCTGAGTTCGATATGAAAAATTTGGGAATGATGCATTATTTCCTAGGTATGGAGGTGTGGCAGAATGCAGGTGGGATCTTCCTTGGTCAAGGGAAGTACACAGTAGATATCCTGAAGAGATTCGGGATGATGGATTGCAAGACCATGGCCACACCCATGGCATCAAAGCTGAAGCTTCTATGTGATACTTCATCTGAGCCAGTTGATATCTCTATGTATCGTCAGATGATTGGGTCCTTGATGTACCTGACGAACACGAGACCAGATATTTGCTTTGCTGTGAACACATTGAGTCAGTTCCTGACATATCCGAGGAGTGTTCACCTGGTTGCTGTAAAGCATGTTCTGAGGTACCTGAAGGGTGTAGTGGATTATGGGATCAAGTATGAAGCGAATCAAAAGTTTAACCTGCAGGGTTATGTTAATTCAGATTGGGCAGGCAGTGCTGCAGATAGGAAGAGCACATCTGGGTGCTACTTCAGTATGGGATCAAGTCTAATCTCTTGGTTTAGCAGGAAGCAGTCCTGTGTAGCACTGAGTATAGATGAGGCAGAGTATGTTGCAACTTGTTCAGCTAGTTGTGAGGCAGTATGGCTATGGAAGCTACTGTCTGAGTTATTTGATCTCCTATTGGATGCTACTGGTATCTTCTGCGATAACCAAAGTTGTGTGAAGCTGTCTGAGAACCCAGTGTTTCATGAGAGGTTGAAACACATAGAGATCAAATATCACTATATCAGGGATGTGGTGTGGAGAGGAGCTGTGAAGCTCTTGTATGTTGCGACGGACGAGTAGATTACAGATGTGCTGACAAAGCCACTAGCTAGGGTGAAGTTTGAGTACTTCAGGGAGAGGCTGGGTTTTCTTCAGATCGAGGACACTTCGAGGAAGAAGTGATGGACACATTTGCTGAATCCATTCCAAGCATGTTGGAAGGAGGATCCTTCACATGGCTGTGGATGTAAGCGTTGGATGATGAGCATCAGGATGATGTTCTGGTTTCTGCTTTGTATGATCAGTTGGATCATTTATATATGTATGTACGCATCATGTTGGATGTTGGATATGATCAGTTGGATCATTTTTATGTATTTTTGTATATGCATCATGTTGGATGCTGGATATGATTAGTTGGACCATGTATCTGTATATGTATCAGGTGGATACATTGTATGATCAGGTGGATCATGTATGGTGATATGTATCATGTATTTGTATTTGTATCAAGTGGATACACTGTATGATCAGGTGGATCATGTATGATGATATGTATCAGGTAGATACTTGGTATGCATCAGGTAGATGCATTGTATGATCAGGATGATCATGATGACGAGCTTCAGGATGTTTCTCTAGATGATATGTACCAGGACGATACTGTGATGATGATCAGGATGATCATATGTATCAGGTGGATACAGTACATAATTAGTTGGATTATGTGTGATGAGTTCCAAAGACACAGATGCACAGTGCCTTTCCGATATGGTGGTAGATGCGTTCTCCCATGTGCGTTGATGTAAGTTCATTGCCTTTTCGACATGGTGGTAGATGTGTTCTCCCATGTGCATTGATGTAAGTGCAGGGCCTTTCCAACATGGTGGAAGATGTGTTCTCCCATGGTCATTGATGTAAGCGCTATGAGCCTTTCCGACATGGTGGTAGATGTGTTCTCCCATGTGCGTTGATATAAGTGCAGGGCCTTTCTGACATGGTGACAAATGTGTTATCCCATGGTCGTTGATGTAAGTGATGTGAGCCCTTCACGGATAGTGGTAGGTTGGTCCTCCCATGCCGTTGAGTGTAAGTGTTGTGTGTGTGTGCATTTGGTTTGTGCTTTGTGATACTCTATGGCCGTGGATAGGTTGTGCAGTAACATGTAAAAGATCCTGGGAGATCCGATAGGTTGAGCTGTGTGCTCATAATCAGTCCTGGGATGCTCTTTCGAGGTTTTGTTGACTCATGTAATTAGTCCTGAGGATTCCACAGTATGGCTAGTGATGATGAAGACCTACAGGTGGTGGGCCTACATCTAGTATGAAAAAGGACTGGCTCTGTAGAACTTCCTATGATGAGTAGAGTCAGATATTGGTTGAGATAGCAGTAGCAGTGATAATGATGATGACGATGATCCCAAGAAGAAGACTTGTCTAGCAGAACTGTGTCGAGAAATACCTTCCTAGTTAAGAGGGAGTGTTGATGTATATGTAACTTCGGAATGTATTTCATCTATGTATTTCATATATATTTATTGTACCCTTATAAGAGATGTTTTATTCCTCTATAAGGAAGTGTCGTCATGTGTATTGACAAGTGTCGCAAGTGTGTGTACTTGCCGATGGGTTATTAGACCACCATGTGTGGGGTCGGCCCTGAAATATATATTATATTGTGGATGTACCTAGCTAGACAAGTCGGCCCCATAGTGTAACTGGGTAAACAAGTTAGGATAAATAGAGATCGGGAGATCTCTATTTTGGTCACTCGGAAACTCACACTTCTCTCACTCAGAAAGTGGCGCACTAGTGAGGAGAAGGATCCTCTGCGACTAGGAGACTATCTTAGTGTATTTTGGTTGTACTTTGGTTGAGCCATTGCTCTCTCTATCTCTGAGGAAGTTGTTGGGTTTTTCACCTTAGGGTTTTCCCCACGGAAACTCTGTGTCTCTTGTCTCTCATGCTTTTGATTCTTGTGATGCTTGTCATGCTTATTGTGATTGTTATGCATTGATATACTGTATATGTTATTCTCTTAGTGAAGATCCTAGAGTATTGTGAATTAATGCTCAAAATTTAACACGGGTATCAAAACACAACCCTCTTTTTCTATATTTCTCCCAAATCTTAAATTTTCCCTCCCTTGGACTTGACAATGTATCACTCTACATTTCTGCAAAGTTGAAATTTTTTCTTGCACATTGCAATTGATTTTATTTCATTACAAAAAAAGAAGAAAGAAACATTATCTAAACCATACTTTTGTACATTTTTCTGTACCTACATTTCTTTGCTTTGCTTGCAAAAAAAATAAAAATGCAATTTTCTTCCAAAGTCAAAAAATCATAATCACTACTAAAAATTGAACGCAATAAATAAATACATTGCAATGTTCATCTAATGCAAAAAGAAAACATATGCTATACAACTTGTTCTCTTCCACTCTACTACAGACTTAAATCCTTCCTTCTAGTAAGCCTAGCAACATATTCACAAACATCTTTGTAACACATATTTTATTTCTCTTTCAAGGAATATTTGTTTCAAACCATGGTCAATTTGTTTCCATTACAAGAAATATTTGTAGATTTAAATTCTTGAAATTTGCAAATAGAAAATCTTCATTTAGATGTTTAAAAAAATCCACTTTATTACTTCGTCAGATTATTGTTTTTGTTTTTTACCTTTTAACAAGCTATTGATCATGTGTTAATTCACCACTGGCCTATGCCACTTCAACGGGTCATGCTCCTAGCCATTTGATTCTAAAGCAAAGATTTGATGCTCCTAGCCATTTGATTCTCTTCCTCTAGCTCCCAGGACATATCTAATCCTATGAAAAGGGGTTGTTAGGATATTCATATACTCCATCCTAGTCCTAGAAACATTTTTCATTATTTGCATTTTTAGTCATGCATGCACTTTTAGGTTTTGCATGCATTATTTAGGGTTTGCATGCATCCCAGTCATCAGTCCCAGCATCTAGCCCTCAGTTATCTAGCCCCTAAATCTTCCTTCCACTCAGTTTCAGCCATCCTAGAGCTTAGTGCACCCTCCTTTCACCTACTGCATGAGAAAGGTGCCCTTCCTTACCTACCATTCAGTAATCTTCAGTTATTTCCTTGATTTAAGGCTAGACTGACTCTCAATTGACTATATCAATCCGATGGACCTCCAGTGAGACTTGACTACCCATTCTAACTTCAGTTAGCTCCTCATGCGCCCTCCCATGAGCCTCCTTCATTCAGTTAGTTCCAGTTACACTCAGTTACACCTACCACACTTAGTTAGACTCAATTTGACTGATGGTTGACAGTTACTTGAGCATTGATGACTCCACTAATGATGAGATAGACTACTAGTTGTGCTCCGATGACACTCCAGATATCTTTTGATCACTCCATGAAGGCTAATTTGAATTGCCACCTTAGGCATTTGAATCCTCATGCATTGTACTGATTAATTAATTAGTGCGTGTGAAGTATTTTTGCTTCTATCAGAGTTCTACTGTATTATTATTCTATTGCTCACTATACTGCATTGACCACTCTTCTTCTATTTTCTTGCTTAATCAATTACTTTCTTGTGAGGTATACATCATCTCTTAGATCTACTGTGAGGATTTTCACATGGTATCAGAGCATGTTGAGAGTATTGTTTATCTCCATTCCTGAGAGTTTTTTTTAGGTTATTATCAAGATTTTGAGTGCAGCAGTTGCAGCAGTTTGTGCATTTATGCAGCAGTAGCAGTTACAGATATTCTCTATTATTTTTGCAGGTCTTCTACAGCTTCAATGAATTCAGAAGAAATCCCTCCTCTTTCTCCATTCAACTATGATGAATGGAAACCAAAATGATAGCATATTTGAAGAGCCATGATCTCTTTGATTGTTATTTTGAAAGAGAGTTTGAATCCTCTGAAGAGAAGATTGATTGTTTGAATAAAGGTGACAAAGCCCTTGGAAGAATGATGCTTGCTATGCCTCATTACATATTGTACCAAATCATTGATATTGTTGAAACTCCAAAAGAGCTATGGGCCCATCTGGATGAAAGATTCGGCAAACAGAATGGAGTATTTGGTCCAAGCCCTTTCAAGAGCAAGCAAAGTGATGCATTTGCCCTCCTTGATGATCTCACTGATCATGAACCAGTATCAAACACATCTCATATTGAAGTTGTCCACAAAGAAGAAGAACTTGTAGATTCTACACTCATGCTCCAAATTTCTTCTCTTTCTGTGCCAGCTCACACTCTAGATATTGCAGAAGGTCCTAAATCCTCTCTTGCACCAGAGTCTGTTGGTATGCATTATGATCTATTGAATGTTTTGAAGGTCAAATCAGCTATTGGAGGTAATTCATTTGCTCTCCTCAAGCAATCACCTCTTATTTACTACTATATGATCATTATTCCATGCTTTCAGAAGGTTATTGAATAATATGGCCATTGCCATTCGCTTGGGATAATTTCTCATGCACATAATGGTTTTGATCTCACCCCTGCTGGTTCAAAGGAGATCTCAAGAAACCATGGCCATTCGCTTGGGATAATTTCTCATGCATTTACCAGTTTGGATGTCACCTCTTATGGTTCAAAGGAGATCTCAAGAAACCATGATTCAAGTCTTGGATCTAATTTAGATTCTAAGCAATTACCACTTCAGATAATTTCTCATGCATATGATGGTTTTGATCTCACCCCTGCTGGTTCAAAGGAGATCTCAAGAAACCATTTATCAAGTCTTGGAGCTGATTTGGATTCCAAGCAATCATTATTATTTGATGGTTCTTTTTGGCATAATCTCACCTATGATGGTTTGAAGGAGAATATAAAAGACTATCTTCATATTCATGTTTTTGATCCTACCTCAACTTATTCGAATCACAGGTTCAAGGATCATCCTCATATTTTTGTATTTGTTCTCATCACATTCGATCTGAAGAGCAACTACAAGCACATGCTTTCTGAGCATGATCCACTTCTTCCCACGAAGAAAATACCTCCAAACATATGACCAAGCATCACACCTGCTTGAGTTTGGAGCATTTATTTTTGTGTGTGCCTTACAGTCTATTTTGACGGGGGGTATTTTTCCCATGAGTTTTTCCCCATTTCCTCAGTTTATTGACTGTTATTATTCATTTGTATTGGGTGACCTTTGGTCTTAGTTACCAGGGCCCATGATGGATTAAAGGGGGGTGTTATGATATTCCTATACTCCATCCTAGTCCTAGCAACATTTTTCATTATTTGCATTTTCAGTCATGGATGCACTTTTAGGGTTTGCATGCATTATTTAGGGTTTGCATCCATTTGCATGCATCCTAGTCATCATTCCCAGCACCTAGCCCTCAGTTAGCTAGCCCCCGGAGCTTCCTTCCACTCAGTTTCATCCCTCCTAGAGCTTAGTGCACCCTCCTTTCACCTACTGCATGAGAAAGGTGCCCTTCCTTACCTACCATTCAGTTATCTTCAATTACCTTCAGTTCTTTCCTTGATTTAAGGCTAGACTGACTCTCAACTGACTGTATCACTCTGATGGACCTCTAGTGAGACTTGAATGCCCATTCTGAATTCAGTTAGCTCCTCATGCGCCCTCCACTGAGCCTCCTTCATTCAGTTAGTTCTAGTTACACTCAGTTACACCTACCACACTCAGTTTGACTCACTTTGACTGATGGTTGACAGTTACTTGAGCATTGATGACTCCACTAATGATGAGATAGACTACTAGTTGTGCTTCGATGACACTCCAGTGATATTTTGATCACTCCATGAAGGCTAATTCGAATTGCCACCTTAGTCATTCGAATCCTCATGCATTGTACTATTTATTTGTCCATATTGTGATTAATTAATTAGTGTGTGTGAAGTATTTTTGCTTCTATCCGAGTTCTACTGTATTATTATTCCGTTGCTCATTATACTGCATTGACCACTCTTCTTCTATTTTCTTGCTTAATCAATTACTTTCTTGTGAGGTATACATCATCTCTTAGATATGTTGTGATGATTTTCATAGGGGTGACATCCTTCCACACCTATTTAGTATATGTGCAGCCCAGTACTGCCACCAAGATCTGAGAAAAGCTCTGAAGATATGTTTGATTTGTTGAGATTGGGGTTTCATATTGTTTCAAAAAGAATGAGCTCGTGACCATTGCAAGAAGACATATTCATAGACCCAATTCATCATGTTCAACTTCCCAATTCATCATGTTCAACTTTCTTGCGCTCCAGCCCTTGTTCCATCTCTCTTCCTGTTAAGAAATTGAGACTAGCACATTGATTTAGGTGAGAAATTTGAGGTGCAGAAGATCAATGAAACAAACCATAATGTTGTGCAAAGAGACCGAACAATATTAGTTTTGTTGCTCGTACAATGAGACAAACTTTATTCATTGTCATGTCTCTTCACTCTTAAAGAAAATTACAATAGGAAACTATAAAAAATTCAAATCCATACCTGCATATGCAACTGTAGCACTCAATGCCACTCTTCTTATAAAGCTCAATAAGTGATGAGGCCATTGCATCCCCTGAAATCTCAATAAGCGATGAGGCCATTTCATCATGACGGTTTCCTCTCCACCAAATCGATCGAGTTTAATGTACCTCGATACTACTAAGACTATTTTCTGCATTGCACGACACTGATTTGAGTTTTTTCTCCATCCATTAAACTTTATGCTCCATTGAATGACCCCAGTGCTCAAATGGATTCATGGAGATCAAACTACATAACAACTAAAACTAAAGAAAATAACACCTAACACCTATCAAATTAATTAATAATTTGATAAATAATTATATTTCAAAATCCAGCATTTTATATTATATCTATTTGATAAATAATTGGATTTCTAAAGCTAATCAATTTTCTACACCATATCTTTCAGTAAGAGATTTTTATTATTTATATGCTTAAGTATTTCCCATAAATCAATTTTCTTACTCATATGAGCAAATTGTAAGGTGACCCCAAGCAATTACACGATATACATGTGTTGCAAAAACAGTGAAACAAAATATGCTATGTCGAATTACAAAAGCTAATCATTATTTACATTTTTCAACCACTGGAAAGATGTCCTTACCTTGAGAAACAGTTTCTTATTATGACCAAAATAGTTTCTTGTTATGACCAGTTGCAACAACTGTAAGAATATATTTTGTAGCACCAATAGTGTTGGCCATGCATCAAAGAGGCTCTATCTAAGATTCCAGTCTTGGAGTTAGATCTCATACTCTTGAACCAATACTCATAGATCTCATACTTCTCTTGGTAAATTGACAACACAGATCTAGGAGAGTCTCCCTAGTTCTCACCAACTGCATCACTGCATATAGGAAAGAAAAAAAAACCAGATTAGTTAATGAACGACATTATATAGATAGTAGAAAAAGCATCAACACAAGATAACAAACACATTAGCATTTTAATAATAAGATTGCAAATCTGCAATTTGTCCACTTATAAGGAATTCCTTTAACATTGGTGTGAAGAGATTCTAGTTTTTTTTTAACATTCGATGTTTTTTGAGGGACAAATACAAGAACAAAATATTTCCATTCATGGAAATATGAGTATGTAATACTATACGTAGGTATGTAAAACTCTATATAGAGCCAAATGAAGCTACCAAAAGCCCATTTTTTTAAATAAGATAATTTTATTTGTCCAACAAATGACCAGAAAAGTAGGTCAATGAACTAAAGAAGTACCATCAGTTTAATTCAAAGTAGAAATGCCATAGCGAAGCCTAGATCTAAGCTAACAACAATGAGTAAAGGCAAAAAGATCTAAGTATGAAGCCATAGAGCTAAGAAACCATTCTGGGAAGGAAAATAGACATATACATGAAAAGAAATGACTTTCGTACATGAGAAAGATCATTAGTAAAGAAAGCAGTTTGTTCAGTGTTTTGTACATCTTATTCATGAATCTGGATCATGATACAATATTTGCTATATTTGAAATTTGACCAGGAAGAAAAATCTACTTAAAAAATAGGAAAACCCAAAAACAAAATAAGACCGGAATTCATACACACCCGTGCTCGGACAAAGTCGGAGAGAGAAAAAGTTGTGAATTGGCCAATGTATATTATGTTCTTGTCCAATTGCCCGATATTTAATTAAACCGATGCATGGTCCTTTGAAGTTATCAGTTGATTGGTTGCAAAGCTTTCAAATACATACGAATTCTATTTCTGTGAACCCATAACCCCACAAAAATAGAAAACAAAAAATACATTTCAGAAAGAAAACTCCTTTTAAAAAATAAGAATATCAAGAGCTACCATTTTCTTGGAATGTAGAGATCGATATTCTGTCCTTCTTCATTCTACATGTTGGTGGCAAATTAATGACCCCTTCAACAGCCTTCTACTTCTCTCTACCTCCCAGATTATTCGAGTCCTCATACACCAACATCGAGTCTTATTTGTGATAAATAAGGGCGAAGAAGGGCTATAAGAGCATTTTAGGGTTAGGGTTTTATAAAAATATCACTCTTATAACCAACAATAGAATTCTAGCATAAAAGAGAAGGGTGAAAGACCATTGGTGTTTATGCAAAAGATTCAGGGCTTTACCATCATCCACAAACCAATAGATATAAATAAAACCCCTTGAACAATGCTTCTTTGGAAAAAATTCTAAATCCTTTGCAGTTCCAATGGCCACAAGAGTTAGATCCACATATTCAGGTTCTAAATCTCAAAGACACTGGTGTCACAAAATTCCCTGAGAAAATAATTTAATTTGATCTGCAACTGGTGTCACAAAATGACACTGAATCACTAGCTTGACATACTGATGACAATTCTTACTATTTACAATCAAGTCCCTACACCTTGGACAAAGTTCCATAACCTTTCAGGAACCCAGTTCTTCAATTCTGTCACAAATGTGAGTCGTAGTAGATCGTCGTCTAGAAGATCTGAATCCATTTCCAAGATTTTCTTGCAACTTGAATACAAGTATGATCTGGATCTTGTGTATCTTCCTGGGAGATAGAGAGACCAGCAAATTGTTTCAAGAATGTTCGAGTTAGGGCATTGTCGATTTGGACCCTATGCATCAATGCCAAACCAATAACATGGCCACAAAACTTGAAATAGGATAGATGAATAGGATTCACTCGAGATGCTGCAAGAGGAAGGAATAAGATGATCAGATATTCGAGTAACCATACAAGTTCAAACTCAGGATGTGTTGATAAGAGAGGTAATCTCTAGAAAAGAGCACATTTGGGGATAGTTTATTTGTATACATCAAACGATAGTTTTGGATCATATACAAGATTTCATCCAATGGCTTGATAGATTGCAAACTTATCGAGTAATAAGGCAAGATCAAAGGGTGGAACATATTTATCCAGATTCCAACCATATTATCAAGCACAAGATGATAAAGGAACATTGAACAAAAACTGAGGACAAGTTGTCAAAGGACATAAATGCTTTCAAAACTACATCTTGGACTAAAATTCACTAAGGTCAATATTTACCTAATAATTGACAGCTTGTTAAAGGATATGATTGCTTTCGAAACTACATCTTGTTCACTAAGGTCAACATTTACCTAATGCTCTTACAGAGTCCATAAAACTGAAAGGGCACTATTACATGATATCTCAAACATTTTGTATCGCAATAAATTACAGAATTTAGTAGGTTAAATAAAAATATGATAACAGATTTCCCACTAATCAGGGTTGGGGAATAATCTTCGATGATCATTGGGGTAACATAAAAAGAGAGCATTTGCAGGATTAAAATTTTTTCTGCATATTAATGAAAACCACTCCCGCGAAACTCCTGGACCAGAAGCTTCCTCAGTCACAAACTTTACAGAAATTCCTCCTTGTAAAACATCGACTTCTGCATAGGCAAGTGGCTCAAATGAATCCACAAGAAGCTGAGGTCTGTGAACAACTATTTCATGTCATTCATCACAGTCTTCTTGTGGTCCTGACAGCATAACCATTACTAGATTCCTCTTAGACTCAAAATGAAGAAGGAAACTATGTTAAAGTAACCAAAAATGATCGTCATGCAATGGTGACTGTGGAATAAGATTATTTAAAGCTAACCGTAGTGTATTTAGCATCGATAGCAAATCTTCCATGTCATCTTTGGAAAGCTTGGAAATAGCATGATGCCCTTCACAATGAAGAGGAATGGATCCAATCCAAAAGGAAAATCCTCATGTGTGGATGGCCCGGGTTCAACAACGATATTTTCCACTGCCTCAAGCAAAATATCAATCTTATCGATAAGCTCCATCAATACTGTGTAAAGCCACTTATGGGATCTGATATCTACTGCCATCAAGGGATCTGGTTTAGAACAACTTGCAATGTGTTCAACTTTACTTGCATTTACATGAGATGCTATAGGGCTATCAATTGCCTCCATGGATTCGCAAAAGGTATTACAAAAGCCGTAAAATCCTGCACCTCTCTATCTTGCACGCATTTAACATGTTGCATCATGATAATAGGTTTATATAGGTCAATCCTGGGTAAGAGATGGCCTTTTTAAAAGCATTTGTTTCCATCCATAAATGTATTTTACATTAATAGATACATCAATAAACTCAACCAAAGAATATTTTGTATGGTACTCTATAACAAAAAATCAATAACAATTATAAGCACTAAGACTGAATTATAGTATAACTAGGGCTAGATATTTTCTAACTAGGGATAGGGAAATCCTCCTGAAATCATACTGTTGAAGAGGGTGACCAAAAATACTACCTCAATCACATCAAGAAGGCACTTCCACACTTATGTTAGCATATAAATAAACCCGTGACTGCTTTCATTACTTCTAAAAAAAAACTGCTACAAGAAAACAGTGAAAGGCTAACTGCTCGATAAAAAACTAAATAAATAAACCTATACCTCTGCCTTCTCTTTTTTAGAGCAGATCCATCTCAACCTTCGGACTAGAACACAAGTGGCTCCTGGTTTTTTGTGGGCTGAAAAGTCAAAATGAAAGTTAATATATCTATATATACAAGTTTGGGGACAAAATGTACCAAAAGTAATTAAATATTATCAAAAATAAATATCCATACCTGCGTCCCCTGTGGAAATTGTGAAACTAGAATTTCCTTAGCATCTATATTTGTGCCACTAGCCTCTGTTTCTTCCAGGTCAAGAAAATCTGTATCATCAAAGTTGTCATCATTCATGAATTTGGTATACTGCATAAATTTCATATAATTTATAGACATTAGATTAGGAGAACAAAAAAATTAGATTTCATATAATAAATTTCATATATTATACATACTTACGTACCATGCCTCTATTCTGATTTTGTCCAGCAATGACTCGCTTATAATTGTCTCTATAGTACATTTCATACTACTCAAGCTCTAATCGACTCATACTTTTTAAGCGATCATAATATTAATCATCAAATGGGTCTTCATCCATACTGGTTGAAGATGGCATATTATTTAGGCTGATTTCGACCCCTGCCAATGTAGCCCCAACACGCTTTTTTATCTCTTCCCTCACCCCTCTTGCTATTTGGGATGTCATTTCCAACTCCTCTGGAAAAGCAATAACTCTAGAATGTGGCTGTACTAACCGAGGCATGGGATGCCTATACTGAACATCTTGTCGTGCATCAGGTCGTTCATATGTACGACCTTTTCCAACACCATAGAAATTGGATCCCGTATCTGTATAGTCGGGGTCCATGTGAAACCATAACTCTGCAATCAACATCTTAACAAAATACTGAGGAACCTCATCATTATTTGGGAACTTCCCATATGCACATAGGAACCTCGAATAAATATGTGGTGCAATCAGTGGATCATTGAATCTTGTGATCTTTAGACTTTTTTGTCTTCAGGCCGCAAGTCAAAACATGAAAAGACGATTTCTTTTGCGACAACTTTTTTTATTTCTTCAAACTTGTGGTGACCCATCATTGACAATCGCCTCCTACGCATCATGTCATGAAAAATATGGGTTGATGGTCCAACCCCAAGATATGTCTCTATCAAACTATTCAGAATGTGTAAAACAATCTAGAGACATTGTTGAGTACCAAAATAGAGATTTGAACTCTCAAGTTCTACCCGCAATCTCGAGGAATGCTCCTTCATCTCTTCCATAGTCAGCATAGCGATGTTTTCTTCCCAAGGAGTCTCCTCAGGAACATCTCTAGGATGACTATAAAGAGGATCATATCTTTCGTTCCGAGCATACTAATGCACTTGTTGACCTCTCCTTGTCTGGGGAGGTGGATTAGGATCAGGAGCTGCAAACCCTGTAAGAAGTAAAATGCACGTGCAAGTATTAAAATCTATATATATAATTTTTCAATCAAATTATACACATTTAAATCAAATGTGTTCGTTATAATTACTTGATGGAACATTTGCATTAGCATGAACATTGTGCGAAATAGAAATAAAGTCTTTTGTCCCATCATTATTGTTAGAATGTCCAGAAGCCCCTGTAGGAAACCAAAAATTGGCAATCACATGTAAGTTTACACGAAAAATCATGTAAATTTTCACAAATAAAACAGTCATGTCAAACAAAAATTATAGGCAGAATGCATGTAAACAATCTCTACCTGGAGATGATGTATCTGAAGAATAAGACACTAAGGGTGTCATCTGTGGTTGTCCAACAGCCCCTGTAGATGCTCTCAGACAGACGTCTGTCATTGTGAGAGCCACCACTTGTGCACAACAAGATCTTAGAAAGATGTGTAAAAGAATATTTATGTTTATATAGACTTGAGCGTGAATTGAATAACAATTGAATTTACCTGATGATGACCTCAGGGAGTTTCGCTACATACTAGCCAAGATTGCTTCACCCCGAAGATATGAAGCTGTGCGTAAAAAGAATTTTCCACATATTAAAAAACATGTCAAACAAGAATTCTAGTCAGAATGAATGTAAACAATCTCTACTTGGTGATGGCGTATTTGAAGAATAAGATACTAAGCATGTCCTCTGAGTTTGTCCATCAACACCTGTAGACCCCTCAGATAGACGTCTGTCATTGTGAGAGACACCATCTATGCACAACAAGATCTTAGAAAGATGTGTAAAAGAAGATTTATGTTTATATAGACTTGAGCATGAATTGAATAACAATTGAATTTACCCGACGATGACCTCACGGAGTGCCGTTGCATAGAAGCCAAGTTTGATTCACCTTGAAGCTGTGAAGCTATGCATGATAAGAATTTTCCACATATTAATTGTTGTAGAAATTTCTCCCTACGGATAGGTAGAAACTCTCTTAGGTTAAAGTAGACTTAACTGACTCTAAACTAAGACAAAAAGATAACAAATGCTACCTTGAATTCCTAGATCTAAACAAACATCTCAAGATTATATTGCTGAAAGAAATGGAAGAGATCTAATTGACCTTCAGTTCAATTGCTCGTCCTAGTGGTTGCTCCAATCTCCAAGTCCTCGCGAATGAACCTGCCAGAATGAAACCAAGATACAATCATATACGATCTTCTAGCAGCTTGAAATATGAGTTAGAATCTAAATCTATAGCAGAAACAAATCATATGATTGAAACGAGATCAACATACATGATTTGGGAAACAAGACAAGTTATGTTTTATTACCAACTTGAAGTCACTTACAATGGTTGCTTGATGTCCAAGCCAACTCCCAGCTCCAAGTGCTTTCTCCTCTAGCTATCTCCACAAAGATTCAAGATCATAGGTTTGATGTCTCCAAGAGTCGTCCTCCTTTGCTCATGGAAGGCCTCTCTCTTATATTGTGTAGTAGGGTTAACCAACAAGAGAGAATTATGGATCTTGGGAGTGTTTAGTGGATCAGGCCCACTAATCTGAGAAAGTGAGTTAGGATGAAATCAGGGATACCAATCCTCAAAAATCTCTCGAAGATCAAGATTCCACAAGCCATGGAAAAAAGGCTAAAAAAGGAGTATCGTGCCCCTTCAACTGAGCATAGCGCGGTAGTACCACGTGGCATAGAAGGAGCATAGCACGGTAGTGGGGACGACCACTCCCTTAAGCTTGAGCAAGGTGCGGTAGTGTAGGTATATGAAGTCTCAGTTGGGTTGATTCTTGACGGGACGGGTTTGTCTTCAAGGATCATTCATCATTTTTCTATTCTTGGTGTTTTAAGCAGTAGGGGGAGTGTCATCAACAATTTTTATGGTGACGATGCGACACTGTGAAATATGGAGGTATAACAGATGCCCCCTAAAGTGTGAGGTCAGAAGGGAATGATGGTCGAAAGAATTTACAAATACTGTTAGGAGATAGCATCGAGGAGAGAAACAAGGAGCAAACAAAATGTCAGATATACCATCAAGGCGGTCATCCCCATGCTCGGAAACAATTGACTCAAAGCATGGCTGCCGACCAATACATTGCATATCCATGAGTAATAAGATGATATAGACTGTAGACAAATCATGGCTACTATGAACAAGCGTAGATCCATGAGACAGTAATGACATCGCCACGACCAATACAAAAGTGGATCTGTGTGACAATACAAAGGACATCTCCATCGCAACTTGGATGCAATCAAAGTACAAAGGTGCTTCTAGGGTCTTCTACTCAATCGCAAATGATAGGAATCTAGCCATGTGATTACAAGGTGTTGAAGTCGAACATGGTAGAAACCATTTGATTACCAGTCAATGATGTGAACCATTAACAAATGCAAGGGAAATCACCAATGATGACGGTGATCCCCAAGGTATCTATAGTACATCTCAATGAAATGTGAATGAATGAGTCGATGTCAAGCATTCGAGAGATCATTCGATCAGAGGTCAATGATGTAAACCTATTGTCGAACATGAGGAAACCTGCCATTGAGGCATGCAGGTACCAAGGTACTAGTGGTTGATTCCTAAGTCCGATTCCCGGATAGTGATTTGGCATCGACGGGAATAGACTCGTTGAAGGTGGTCCATAATGATTCCCACATCATCAACAAAAAATCGGAACAAAAGATAGTATAGGACAATGAAATGATAGAACATGTACTGACACAACGGAGGTCTGACACAATGAATGACTCTGAAAAATACAACCCTTTGAACATATAAAGACATGTAACAGGACCTGGAAGTAGAGATTATTGATAGCAGAGGATAGACACCGAACGAGTAGGCTCATGGCCAGAGAGACAACTCGGGATGATGACCATAACTCAGCGAGAATAGATACCCAAAAATAGACAAGGGACAGACGCATGCCATGTTCAAAGGTGACGACTGACAAGCTGCCAACAAAATAAACTCGACTTATTTCCCATTTTCCCCCGACATGATAGACGAGTACCTCTTTGTTGTTTTTCGAGCTTGAATAGGATAACAAATGCTCGGTATAGCTCATCTCATAGATGAGTCCAATCTCACATGTTTTACGAACTTGAGAAAGGAGGGGTTTGTCCCAAAGTGGGTCCTTCGATGTCAAATTTTAACGAGTCCAAGGAAGGAAAACTCGGTAGTTTTTCACATTTAGAGAGCCTGAAAAACTTAAAGAAGGCTCCAAAGTGTACTTTTTGTGAATTTAGTCCCTCGATCCCGAAAAAGTGTAAAACAATTCCCAAGAGAACACTCCCAGTCAAAAATTGACTGAGGTATACCTTTCTCGTAATTAGTCTAGACGGGCCCAAAAAGGGGTAACCTATCACCGAATAGACGACCTTTCAAATACTTTTACAAGTGTGAAAGAGACAAGATCACTTAGCAATCTTTTCAATTCTAGGGAGTCTGAAAAGAGCTTAACTATGGACTCCAATGGTCTTTTTCATAATTTTTAATTATCCTGGTCCCAAAAAAGAATAAAATACAGCCAGGATAATACTTTCCTCATTGTTTAATGAGCATGAGTAAAGCTGACTAAGCTCGACACCATCTACTTGAGTTTGACAAGCACGATACGGGTGTAAAAGCGCTTGGAATCTTTTTCAAGTTTTAATCCAGAGCACGAAAAAGATAAAGTAGGCTCAAAATGAAGGTCAAATAAATAAATGAACGCCAGTGTGAACATTTTTAAAGGAGACCCTGTCAACAAATGCTCATGGAACCAGATATTAGTAATGTGAAATGGGTTTTAATTTAACCAGATAAAATAATGAGTAAAAAATAAGTGAAAAAGTTATATAAGGAATAGGTAAATATGGAAAGTTACCATTTCACTTGTGCATTTGCCCAAAGAGGAAATTTTACCCATTGAGGAGTAAAAACTTCAAGAGTTCATATATAGAGATCTGGAGCACCGTTTCAACAGCCGTATGTGCAAGGTAAGAGCTTTCAAGCCCCTCTTTCATTTCATAGATTAAAAATTTGATTTGAGTAGGGAAAAATAATTTTTTGGGCAGGCCCTAATAGGCAATTTTTGCCTTTCATAGTACCGCGCGGCAGCTATGTCAGGAAACCCGATACTGTGCAACAGTACCGCTCTGTAGGGTTAAACAGGGGCACGGTACTGTGTAGTACCACGCAGTCGCATTGCCCCCAGGCACGGTAGTGGCGATTTTTAAGATCAAAAAATTGATTTTTCTCCAATGTTTAGCTGAGATCAAGTTATTAAATGATTAATGAATGTTTGCTATAACCTTTTGCAGGTGTTTGCAACTTGTTTGAGGCAAAATGGTCAGTTGGAAAGAAAGAGAGCATGAGGTGGATGATTTGTTGGCTGACGATGACCAAGAGACCTTGACTGCACTGCGGGAATGTGGCTTGTTGAAATTCTTCAAGACCAAAGGTATCCACAAGAAAGCCAAACTTCTCACCCATATTATTCAAATGTGGGACCCCGACATTCAAGCTTTCCGAGTTGGAGAACACACCCTCGAGATTGAACTTGAGGACATTTATTTCCTCACAGGCTTCTCAAAGAGAGGATCCCGGGTGATTTTTACTGGGTTCACAGCCTCGGAGGCGAGCACTGATGCTTTAATTGCTCGTTATTGTCGTCAATGTTTGGGGAAGAAAAGTGGTAAGGTGGTCATTAAGGATATTGTAGAACTTCCTTTAAAAATTGTGTTGTTCACCATCACAAGTGCAACAGGGAGTACGGGTCCCCATCAGGCATCCTGTACACAGATGAATCTTGCAGTGGATTGCATGGCAGGGACAGTGTTCAACTGGTGTGAGGCAGTATTGACCAGCCTCAAGGAGCAAGTGAACAAGTGTAGGCTTGGAGAGAACTCTCAGTTTGGTTACGGGAGCATTCTGGTCACCTTCTTCTTGGTAAGGGTGTCATTGTTGCGTCCATAGCTAACCATGCCCACTCGTCCACCCACCGAGCCATGGATGGCTCAATGGAGTGAGTATGCAGGATGGCTCGGGGGGCCATAGTGTTTGGATTTCGGTGAAGACTTCTTCTCATGGCTCGAGGAACAGATCATGATGATCGATGACTACCCCTATGCAGGGGTGGGCTTCCGCGACGACATAGATTTGGCACTGCCAGAAGATGAGGATCGGGACAATACAGGTATGACCTTCATTAATGTGTTTTTTAATTTTTTGAATATGTAATTTTTATTATTTTTTAGAATGTGTAAAAAATATTTTAATATATATAAGTGTGCATGTCGCAGATCGTGGACCACAGAGACCTGCAGGCTACTCACGGTTACGTCGTGGTGGTGTGGATCACCGAGCCGCTTCGGACGAGGAAGAATATGAGGATGAGGCGGGAGGGGTCTGGGAGATAGAGAGGAACCTACAGGGTTTAACCCACAGGGTCCCAGTTATGAGGATGGATGACATCCCTTTGCATCTCCAGCGGCATACTGTAGGTGTGCCTAGGTGTATTGGCCGACTCCTCCATAGGGTAGCTCGGGCTATAGTGTGCTATCACCAGTAGCATGAGGAATCTGAGGAGGAACATGATAGATCTCCCATATCTCCTTAGATGGTAGCTTTTATCTTTTTGCCGCATGTACACGATATGTAGGCTTTGAGAGCCAAATTTTTGTATGAGACTAGTTCCCAAATTTTGTCTTTAAAACACAAACTTTATGTATTGGAAAAAAAACATTTTTATATGCAATGATATGTATACATGGAACTACTTTCATGATCTATTTATTTACAATGACTTGTGTGTTCATTTTATGATGTGTTTTTATGTATGGACAAGATGCCAATCCAAAATGTAATTAGCTAATGAATTAGCTATACAATCGAATTGTCTTGTTATGTGTTGATATGAAATAAAATTAAAAGATCGTTCCAAGAGGCGTACCCTTCGAAATAAGCAAAGTAGGATAGGATCGCGAACTGTATAAACACGATTCAGATGAGAAACCACGAGTTGGGAGTCTAGAAAGACTGAAAGGGAGTTAATTCCAAGGGAAGCAACCTTTGTCAAGAGTCCAATGACTGCATGGTACTCTGCAATATTGTTGGTTGCGGGACCCAAACAATTGGCTCCTAAAGATAGCAACTCGCCAGTGGGGGAATAACTTACCCATGCTACGGAAGTGAGGTTCTGGGTATGTCGGTTCGCACCATCGGTGAATCCAAAGTAGGCAGACATCTGCGCATAAAAGCACAAGTCAAGGTAAGAATGGACACATGAGGTCCGTGCGTGCACACAAAAAATAAATGAATGCAAACTAGGTACATTATGTACAAAAAGTATCTCGCGCAGGATGATCCTACGCGTAGAAACATTTGAGGTATAGTTCATTACGGGGCTGTGCCAATGGTGTGCCATCACAATTGACAAGTTCATAGGCTCCTTTCTCCAAGACACGTTTTATAACAAAGGGGCCGTACCACATAGATTCTAGCTTTCCTTTTCCAAGTTTATCATACATTTGATCATATGTGAGTACGAGATCACCTTCATTGAAAACCCGAGGTTGAACGGATTTGTCATACTGTGCTTTGACGCGTTTTTTGTGAGCTTCGTTGGCTAAAGCAACATCTCGGCAAGTTTCATCTAGCTTGGCTAGGTATAGAAACCATTCCTCTTCGGAAGTGGTGTGGGGAAGTAGCTCTATGGCTATCTTAAGTGACAGAATTTCACATTCAATCGGTAAGATGGATTCCAGGCCGTACACCAGTTGGAATGGTGTGAACCCGGTAGCACTTTTTACTAAGGTTCGGTATGCCCATAATGCTGAAAACAGAGCTGAGTGCCAGTTAGACTTATGAGTACCCACAATACACTGAATCATTCGTTTCAGAACTTTGTTAATGGATTCGACTTGGCCATTAGCTTGTGGGTAGTATGGGGTTGAGTTTTCATGACGAAAACCCAAGTTGGCACTTAGTTTCTCAATCATATGGTTCCTAAAGTGGGAGCCATGATCAGTCACAATGGATTGTGGGACACCAAATCTAGCTATAATGTGATTGAATATGAATTGTGCCGCTGTTTTGCCGTCTTCAGCATAAGTAGGCATCGCTTTAGCCCATTTTGTGAAATAGTCGACAGCTACTATGACATAGCTATGCCCCCTGGCTGAACTGGGATTACAATGCATGAAATCTATGCCCCATTTGGAAAAGGGGCCAACAGCAATAACAGGATGGAGTGGAGCAGGATGTGAGCATGTCTTACTATGAAAGAATTGACAAGGTGGACATTTCTTAACTGTTTCGATGCAGTCTTTGAAAATTGAGGGCCAGAAATATCCCGCTCGCAGTATCTTCTGGGCTGTAGCCATCCCAGAGAGATGACCACCACATGCTCCAGCGTGGCAGTTGTTAAGAACGTGTTCCACTTCATCTAAAGTCAAACAACGTCGAAGAACAGTATCGACACCATGCCGATAAAGGGTATCGTTGACTATGAGGTAGTACTTGGCATGATGTCGAATACATCGACGTTCATCGCGGGTGAGGTCGGGACATAAACGTTGGGTTTGGAGATATAATAAAATATCCCCATACCATGGGTTAGACGTGCTAATGAGGAACAACAATTCATCAGGAAGAGAATCGATGGGCTCGTGTTGCTCGGTAGCACAGGGCAACTTACAAATCAACTCGGCAAAGACCAAAGACTTCTTGGACTTGGCTTTGGCAAATTCCAAGTGAAACTCTTTTAGGATGACGATCCAATGAGAATATTTTCCCCCAAGCACTTGAAGTGTGAGGATATAATACATTGGATTGAAATCCGCTATGACAGTGGTCCGGCGGAGTAGAATGTAATGACGAAACCTCTGGATAGAAAAAACTGTTGCCAGAGCCAGTTTTTCAACATGTGAATAACGAGTTTCGAAGTCGAGAAGACTCTTACTAAGATAGTATACCACATGTTCTATGCCGTTATTGTCTTCTTGGACTAACACCATACCGATGGTGGAAATCGAAGCTGCGAGATAAAGAATGTAATCTCGTATGTAATTGGGCAGTTGAATCATAGGATCTTTAGTTAAGTCTGCCTTTAGATGATCAAAGGAGCATTGGGCTTCGTCGTCCCATATGAAGGGAGTGTTCTTCTTTATAAGCCTCATATAGCCTTTTGTTATCTCGGAAAAATTACAAATGAAATGGCGTAGAAAGTTTGCATTCCCTTGCAAACTTTGAAGTTCTTGGATGTTCGTGGGGGAAGGTAGGGCTAAGATAGCTTCTACCTTCGCAGGATCTAAGCGTATACCGCTTTTGGAGATTATGAATCCCAAAAGTTTTTTGGCTTCAACGCAAAAGACGCACTTATGTGGATTCAAATGGATATTGTAGCGATGGAACCTTTCAAAAATGGCACCTAAGTGATCAGGATGGTCTTCCCGGGTCTGAGAATGAGCGAGAAGGTCATCAAGATATGGTTGTCCAATATGTTTGATATTGTGAAATGCATACGACATCGCCCGTCGGAAAGTTTCCCCGGCATTTTTGAGGCCAAAAGGTAACTTTCGATATGAAAAAATTCCCCATGGGCAGATAAAGGCTGTTTTATGTTGGTCGGCTGGGAGAATATCGATCTGATTATAGCCGGAAAAGCCATCCATGAATGAAAAGATGACACTCCCGGCATAGTTATCGATGATCTGGTCGATGAACGGAGTTTGGTATTTATCCTTTGGACAAGCTTTGTTCAAGTCACGGTAATCGACATAGACTCTAATCGTTCCCTGTTTCTTCGCTACAGGAACGATGTTAGATACCCATTCTGTCAATGGGACATGATAGATAAAACCAACACACAAAAGTTTATCAACTTCTGCTTTGATAGTGGCTACCTTACGAGGGTGGACGGGTCAGAGTTTCTGCCAGATAGGTCGGGCACCAGGAAAGGGTGGAATATCATGGACCACAATCAAGGGGTCTATTCCTAGCATCTCTTCATAACTCCAAGCAAAAACATCGCGGAAGGTTTTAAAGTAGGTAGTGTAGAACTCCATTTCGAGGGGAGTGCATGTCTTTCCAATATGAATGTTTTCCATGACACCAGGCTTCACTGAAATGTCAATGGGAGTGGTTTCCATAAGGTTGGCCAAGTTTCCTTTGGAAAATACTTCATCGAGGGAAGCGGGAAACTTGGTTTGGACCATTCCAAGTGAGGGCTGGATTTTGTATTGGGCTCAATCGTCTGAATGGTGGGGAATGAAGATCGATGATGGAAATCTCCCTATGGTGGTTGATCACCGCACATAACCTCCATAATTGATTCGTCAGTGGGAAAAATCAATGTGAGAGGATCAATAAGTGGTGGGGATGAATGAGTCTCAGACGAGAGTTGTGCCACGGTGTGATGGGTAGAATAATCGACCCAATTGGTGGCTGACTGGATTGCTTCGTATGCTGCGAGGTTCCCATTTAATGGCATGGAGTTGCCGTAGTTTTCAATCTCGGAGGGACTTGGGATCAGCCAAGAATCATTGGAAGGGGTGACATTCGTTGATATCATGTTGACTGGTTGAATGTGGGACCCCAGCTCTGGGAAAAATCCAATAAGGGAAGAATCCTTCATAAGACCAACGCCAACGTCTTGGAACCGGTACCGAGGCTGATCCAATAACGGGACGGTGTTGGTAGAGTTCGGATGAGAGTCTGGGATACAGTAATCAAGCTGATCTATGGTGAGAATTTTCCCTTCATGAGCAAATTGCATGATCCGAAAGATAGTAGATGCTATGGCGGTCATGGCGTAAAACCAGTTCCAACCAAGTAGAAGATTGTAATCTAATGGTGCATCCACGACTTCGATGTGTATAGATACTGTTTTGCCCCCCAGTTCAACACCAATTGCAGGAATGAGTCCATAAGGTTGAAAATCGTGTCTGTCAAATGCCCTGAGAGTAGTGGGAGACGTCATGACTTCGGGTGAGCCTAAGGCTCTCCAACAATTCAAAGACATAATTGACATGGAGGCACCTTCATCTAAAACAGTGTGATGGATGCTATTTCCATGGATTTTTGTATGAACATGGAAGACTAACTGGTGGGAAAGCCGAGGTTTGACGTACTCCAAGTTAAACATAATAGTGTTTGAAGTATCTGAGTCCATTGCCCCCAGTGCTGAAAGTAAGGTTCTTCACTGCATAGGGCAGTGTTGAAGAACCTCGAGCGTTGACATGGCATAAGGTGCTTCAGCTAAATCCTCAACAATGTTGTAATTCTGGGCAGCTTGTGCATTGGGATTAAATGTCGCCTTTCATTTGGTGCCCTTGGGTGGGTGTAGCACTATGTTCGTAAGCGGTCTCTCGATATGTAGATGGCCATTAGGGGGAGGAGTAGGAGATGGATCTTCAACATGAGACTTTCCTTTGGTTGTCTCTGATTGTTTGTTTGAACTTGGGGGGTTCTCATATGTCTTTGAACGAGTGGTTATGTCAATCTCTCCATTACTCGTCATCAGGATTTTGCAATTTGCGGACGTCTCTTCACGAGGTGGGTTACTCGAATTGCCCCCTTGTGGGGTTTCTTGGGAAACCATTTGTTGTTGCTACTGAGGGAAAGGGTCAGTTAACACTATCGGACGGGAGGATCCTTTAACGAATTTGTTGACTTCATCCTTGTAGGGATAGTCACGCATGTAGTGATCATCTTAACAAATCAGGCAAGGAAACTTAGCATTTCGATCTGGTTTCGGGTCATTGTGGGTGGGTTGTGGTTTGGGATTATCCTGCTGGTTCTTCTTTGATTTACCACGATTGTTCTTCTTCTTTCCTCCAGATGGTTGTGACGTAGATTGAACTACATTCACTTCAGAGGAGATAGAAGGAGAAGTAGAAGCTTTTGGAGCATCCTGAGATAGAGCGAGGGAAGCAAAAGCTTGTAGCCCCATTGAGTTGGTGGAAGGCTGGGCCTTGACTGAACCGACAATACAATCAATGGGGGGTTCAGTGGCAGGTTTAATTGGATCAGTGGTAATGCGAGTGGCATGGGGAAGAAGTTTGTGTAAAGTGTCGTATTGAGTATATACCAAATCCATGTACTGGGCTGCCGAAATGGCTTGTTCCTCCATGACCGGCCTGCGCATAGCGATATCCCTAGCTATGGGAGGCAGAAATGACTTTGTGAACAAATCAGCGAGTAGCTGATCCAGAATCGGTGCCTTGATAAGCTTGCGGCGTCGACGCCACTCATGGATGTGATACAAAATGTGCGTAGAAGTGGTTTGACGCAACAAGGTTAACAGTTCTGTTCCAGTCTCATACCAGATGGGGAGCTGGAAATGGGTCAGAAACTGCATAGCCAAGGTGTTAAAATCATGGAAAGAGTGTTGTGGTAGCTCGATGTACCATTTTGCTACCGTGCTGGTAAGCGTACGCTAAAAGAGCTGTAGTCGAATGGAATCGTCCATCAATGAGTTGGATGAACACCAAATATGGAAGGTCATCACGTGGTTCTTGGGGTCTTCCCCGAGCTTAGCATCAAACTTAGGAATGTCCGATGGAAGTTTGGCTGGAATAAGTGGCCAGTGAGGTTCATGCCATATAGGATCGTTAATGAGCCTCGACAAATCGGGTAAATCTAGCGTGGCCAGAAAAGGAAGTTGATGGTTGGTCTGCAGGTATGAGGAATATGTGTTTCCCGCAGGGTATTGCTGGAATTTCTGGGGGTAGTAGGCCATCTGGTTAACCAGTTGTGTGTTGGAAGTCATTACCTGACTAGGAATCATGGTGGTAACCGGTTGTTGGATGTTCTGCTGAGTGGGGATGGTAGGTATGGTACCCTGGGGTTGTTGTGTCCCAGGAATGGTTGCTGCTCCTGGTTGGGGAAAGGTTCCCTGGAGTTGTTGTGTCCCAGGAATGTTACCACTACTTTGAGGAAGTGGAGGGTTTCCCGTAGCAGGGTTGAGGGGTGGCTGTAACAGTGGTGTCCATGGAATATGGGTTCCACCTTGATGAAGAGGTGGGAATTGAAGAGATGGGTTCCATGCAGTTGTTGCATCTGAAGGATAGGGGAGGCCGAAATTCAATTTGGGGGGAATTTGAGATTGCCCCCCAGCTTGATTCCAGTTTCCAAACAATGAGTACCCCCCGCTCTGTGGGATTTGAGATCCCCAAGAAGGAAGCGTGCCTAACAAGGGATGTTGAAGATGAGGCCCGGTTGGGAAACTAATATAAGGTTTTTCCCTACCAGGTGTGTTGTACATACCATACTGAGTAGATGCTTCTAGTTGGGAGGGTTGTTGGATGGTGTCGATGGGTTTCCCTCCAACAGATGGGTTGGATGGTCCTATAGGAGTAGGTTGTTGACTAGGAATGGGGCTCCCAACAAAGAGTTGTCCTCCAGTAGGTTGGGATGATGGCCCGATGGGAGGCGGTTGGTGACTAGGAGCGAGGTTTCCAATAAAGGATTGTCGTCCAGTAGGCTGGGTTGATGGCCCACCACAAGGGGGTTGGTTGTTGGGATTAGGGGTCACAACAGTCGGTTGTCCACCTCCTGAAATGGTGTAGATAGTGGCCGAAGGTGAACCTCCAGTCTATATGGATGATCCAGTGGTATGACTTGGTGTTCTTTTGACACTAGAAAGGTAAGATAGTGTCAATTGGACAACGACACCAAAGGTGCCGATTTGTGGAGGGGGTCTTCAATATGTGACGGGCGGGGAAGGAGGACTATCGAAGACTAGGTTCGGGTTCATATCCTGCAAAGGGTGTTCGGGGTCCGACGGGAATAGAGGTATAGTAACGTTTGAAGTTTCAGAGCTGTCTGCATAGGAGTGATGAAACTCTATGCTAGACGGAACGTTGGGAGCCCGATAGTCAGGAGGACGGGTAGTAGGGGGATATCTAGAAGTCGACGGGAGCATTTGCTCTGTATCACGTTTAAACTGTGCCGATGCTAATGGGGAATTCGCTAGACTAACCAGACTAGACTAAATGGAGGCCATGATCTCGTGTCCCGAAGGGAGGTTGAGGAGGGATACTGTACGAGATATGTTATTGGAAGAACTGGTTTCCTGTGGATGAACACTGGATGGCGTCGTGGTAATAGGCAGAGGTTCTTCCTGGAAAGTGATAAAGCCATAGTCAGGTTCGAAAGGTGTATTAAGAAGTTGGGTTTCTTCGATAACTTCGATGTATCCACCCGGGACTGGAATCAAGTCAGATATATCTTGGTCGGATCCTTCGGTGGTGCCAACAAATCATTCTGTGTCATTGTAGAAAGTCTCTAGTGGAAGGGAAGTGTTGACATCGGGGAGGAGGATGGCCTCCGGTCTAGTATCTTGGCCTATACTAGATTCAGCCATTGTAGTGTTGTCCACTGTGGCAGATATATCTGGAATAACAGTGGGTGAAGTGACAGTGGGAGTCTCAGATGTGCTAGTGGTTGTAGAAACTGTAAGAGGTTCTGAGACCATGCTGTGAGTAACAGTTACAGGCAGAACTGAAGATGTAGTGCGTATTAGTGGTGGAATGTTCCCTTGACCAGCACCACAGCCAGAAGTAGTGGGAATATGTGATGCAGGTGGACCAGAGGTCCATGGCAGTGGTGGTGGTGGAGGACTTCGACCCTGTACTCTTTGTGATCTCCGTGGTGGTTCTGACATAATGGTAGGAATATGGAATCCGGGGGCAGTCTCATAACAAAGAAGTCAAAAACCCTAAGGCAGCCGAGTGTGCAAAAGGGGAGCTAGAAAAACTAAGGCTCGAAGGCCAAAAAAGAAATCTCTAAAATCTATACTGAGACTGGCATTCCAGTAAGATAGCTGAGAAAAACAATGGCCAGAACACCAACAAGCAATAACTAAAATGAAAAATGACCCTCTATTAAGATGAGATAACAAGCAAACTCCTAACTAAGAGCTAGAGACCTCAACAAGTTGTATCCTTCGTAAAGTGATGAAATCCAAGTCGAACAATACAATGTGAGAGACCAATATGAGAAGGATATCCCTCTACCAAAAGGGATCCTGGGTAAAAGAGCCCTAGTAGAAAAGTTACTAAACTACCTCGTTCATGACACGTTGGAAAAGGTTTTTGGCGCTTCTACCTTATCACCCTTGCATTATCAGTATGGTGGCCATATAACACAAGGAAGACAATGATAGATGTTTCCTTAGGGCTAAGTGGAGTGCGGCATTCCATAGAGTCCATCTGGTTCTCAATATCGTGGCAGTTTAACCCCTGGAAGTTTAAAACAATTAGGAGGCCCCTCACCAAACTGGTGTATGACCGTGTCAATAAATACTAGAGGATTTTAGTTCCCTAGAAGACAATGACTATGTCTTAGATGAAAATGACAAGAGGGAATTATTTGGATGCCTATCCTGGGTGTCCTACCTAACTACCAAATTCTTTTGATTTCCTCAAGTGACGTTAATGTTGGTTTAGTTAGGGAGATTAATTTTAGTGGTTGTATTACTCAATCGGGTAAATGGACGTGAAACTTGGTGGTGTTGTGACGACCCAAACCATGCAAGTGAGAATGAATTGAAATAAGCCTTGTATTCGATGAAAACTAGCTATGGAAGAGAGAGAGTTCTTCGATCATAAATGCATGAAACTTTCACAAACAATGAAAAACCACTTCAAAACAAAATTTTTGTTTTCTTTTTCTACGTAAAGCCAAACTGAAATAAACACTTCTTTCAAATTTCACTAATCTGCAACTAGAATGCTTCAAAGTGAGAATTTATTTGCCAAATTGAATGGTTCACTTCCTAATGCACCATAATACTGCTAGATCATTTCAATCCAAACAACACAAATGTTCTCCAATGATAATTTCCAATATAGATTTGAATAACAATAATGTAAAAGATGGTAGTTATAAGAACAATGTGATTATGAAAGATACATAATCCAGTAAGGGACGATAGTAGTAACAGTTTGGTTGTGATGGGAGGATCAAGCCAATGCAATCAAACTAAAGGGGTGAACCAATATAGAAATAATGCCACTAAATCATAAAATATTCAAGCTCACAGTGAGAAATAAACAAACCACAAAGATTGTGCAAGTGGACAGGATAGTAGTAAGCAATAGAAAACACCAAACTGAAGCAGAGAAAATAAAAAATTGACTCAGGAAACCAAATAGGAAAGAAAAAAATGAAAAAATGCAGAAACTACCGCGTGGGATGGACAAGCTAAGGCGTGGTACTGGTACACTACCGCTCTGGTAAGAGTGTTGGGTATGCAGTACTACCACACTATAGACAGTGATGGGGGCACGGTACTGCTGCTAAGGTTGAAAAAAATGAAACTTTTGAAAAAGAATTTGAGTTTTTCAGGGTTGTTGCAGACTCAGAGGACTCACTGATCACAGAGGGAGATAAGATGTAGAGAGGAGGGGTGAATATAGGTCAAAGAGACCAAAATTTATTACTGGTTTGAAGAGAATGAAGAATCACAATAAAAAATGACTTAAAGTGAAATAAATCAGTCAAATGGGGTTCAAACCAACAGAGTCGCCAATTTTTGATGTAGAAATTTCTCCCTACAGATAGGTAGAAACTCTCTTAGGTTAAAGTAGACTTATCTGACTCTAAACTAAGACAAAAAGATAACAAATGCTACCTTGAATTCCTATATTTGAACAAACATCTCAAGATTATATTGCTGAAAGAAACGGAAGAGATCTAACTGACCTTTGGTTCAATTGCTCGTCATAGTGGTTGCTCCAATCTCCAAGTCCTTACGAATGAACCTGTCATAATGAAACCAAGATACAAGCATATACGATCTTCTAGCAACTTGAAATATGAGTTAGAATCTAAATATATAGCAAAAACAAATCATATGATTGAAACGAGATTAACATACATGATTTGGGAAACAAGACAAGTTATGCTTTATTACCAACTTGAAGTCACTTATAATGGTTGCTTGATGTCCAAGCCAACACCCAGCTCCAAGTGCTTTCTCCTCTAGATATCTCCACAAAGATTCAAGATCATAGGTTTGATGTCTCCAAGAGTCGTCCTCCTTTGCTCATGGAAGGCCTCTCTCTTATAGTGTGTAGTAGGGTTAACCAACAAGAGAGAATGATGGATCTTGGTAGTGTTTAGTGGATGAGGCCTGCTAATATGAGAAAGTGAGTTAGGATCAAATCAGGGATACCAATCCTCAAAAATCTCTCGAAGATCAAGATTCCACAAGCCATGGCAAAAAGGCTAAAAAAGGAGTACCGTGCCCCTTCAACTGAGCATAGCACGGTAGTACCGCGTGGCAGAGAAGGAGAATAGCATGGTAGTGGGGACTACCACTCCCTTAAGCTTGAGCAAGGCGCGGTAGTGTAGGTATATGAAGTTTCAGCTGGGTTGATTCTTGACAGGACAGGTTTGTCTTCAAGGATCATTCATCATTTTTCTCGTCTGGGTGTTTTAAGCAGTAGGGGGAGTGTCGTCAACAATTTTTATGGTGACGATGCGACACTGTGAAATATGGAGGTATAACAAATGCCCCCTAAAGTGTGAGGTCAAAAGGGACTGATGGCCGAAGACTTTAAAAATACTGTGCGGAGATAGCATCAAGGAGAGCAACAAGGAGCAAACAAAATGTCAGATATGCCATCGAGGCGGGAATCACCATGCTCACAAACAATTAACTCAAAGCATGGCTGCCGACCAATACATTGCAGATCCATGAGTACTGAGATGATATATACTGTAGACAAATCATGGCTACTATGAACAAGCATAGATCCATGAGACAGTAATGACACAGCCATGACCAATACAAAAGTGGATCTATGTGACAATACAAAGGACATCTCCATCGCAACCTGGACGCAATTAAAGTACAAAGGTGTTTCTAGGGTCTTCTACTCAATCACAAATGATACGAATCTAGCCATGTGATTACAAGGTGTTGAAGTCGAACATGGTAGAAACCATTTGATTACCAGTCAATGATGTGAACCATTAACAAATGCGAGGGAAATCACCAATGATGATGGTGATCCCCAAGGTATCTATAGTACATCTCAATGAAATGCGAATGAATGAGTCGATGTCGAGCATTCGAGAGATCGTTTGATCAGAGGTCGATGATGTAAACCTACTGTCGAACACGAGGAAACTTGCCATTGAGGCGTGCAGGTACCAAGGTACTAGTGGTTGATTTCTAAGTCCGATTCCCGGATAGTGATATGGCGTCGACGGGAATAGACTTGTTGAAGGTGGGCCATAATGATTCCCACATCATAAACACGAAATCGAAACGAAAGATAGTATAGGACAATGAAACGATAGAACATGTACTAACACAGCAAAGGTCTGACACAATGAATGATCTAATCAATACAACCCTTTGAACATATAACGACATGTAACAGGACCTGGCAGCAGGGATTATTGATAGCAGGGGATAGATACCGAACGAGTAGGCTCGTGGCCAGAGAGACGACTCAGGATGATGACCATAACTCAGTGAGAATAGATACCCAAAAATAGAAAAGGGACAGATGCATGACATGTTCAAAGGTGACGACTGACAAGCTGCCAACAAAATAAACTCGACTTGTTTCCCATTTTCCCCCGACATGATAGACGAGTACCTCTTTGTTGTTTTTCGAGCTTGAAGAGGATAACAGATGCTCGGTATAGCTCATCTCATAGATGAGTCCAATCTCACATGTTTACGAACCTGAGAAAGGAGCGGTTCATCCCAAAGTGGGTCCTTCGATGTTAAATTTTAACAAGTCCAAAGAAGGAAAACTCGGTAGTTTTTCACATTTAGAGAGCCTGAAAAACTTAAAGAAGGCTCCAAAGTGTACTTTTTCGTGAATTTAGTCCCTCGATCCCGAAAAAGTGTAAAACAATTCCCAAGAGAACTCTCCTAGTCAAAAATTGACTGAGGTATACCTTTCTCGTAAATAGTCTAGACGGGCCGAAAAAGGGGTAACCTATCACCGAATAGACGACCTTTCAAATACTTTTACAAGTGTGAAAGAGACAAGATCACTTAGCAATCTTTTCAATTTTAGGGAGTCTGAAAAGAGCTTAACTATGGACTCCAATGGTCTTTTTCATAATTTGTAATTATTCTGGTCCGAAAAAATAATAAAATACAACTAGGATAATACTTTTCTCATCGTTTAATGAGCATGAGTAAAGCTGACTAAGCTCGACATCGTCTACTTGAGTTTGACAAGCACGATACGGGTGTAAAAGCGCTTGGAATCTTTTTCAAGTTTTAATCCAGAGCACGAAAAAGATAAAGTAGGCTCAAAATGAAGGTCAAATAAATAAATGAACGCCAGTGTGAACATTTTTAAAGGAGACCCTGTCAACAAATGCTCATGGAACCAGATATTAGTAATGTGAAATGGGTTTTAATTTAACCAGATAAAATAATGAGTAAAAAATAAGTGAAAAAGTTACCATTTCACTTGTGCATTTGCCCAAAGAGGAAATTTTACCCATTGAGGAGCAAAAAATTCAAGAGTTCATATCTAGAGATCCGGAGCACCGTTTCAACAATCGTCTATGCCAAGTAAGAGCTTTCAAGCCCCTCTTTCATTTCATAGATTAAAAATTTGATTTGAGTAGGGAAAAATAATTTTTCGGGCAGGCCCTAATAGGCAATTTTTGCCTTCCATAGTACCACGCGGAAACTATGTTGAGAAACGCAGTACTGTGCAGCAGTACCACTCTATAGGGTGAAACAGTGGTGTGGTACTGTGCAGTACCGCGCAGTCGTGTTGCCCCCAGGCATGGTAGTGGTGATTTTTAAGATCAAAAGATTGATTTTTCTCCAATTTTTAGCTGAGATCAAGTTATTAAATGATTAATCAATGTTTCCTATGACCTTTTGCAGGTGTTTGCAATTTGTTTGAGGCAAAATGGTCAGTTGGAAAGAAAGAGAGAATGAGGCGGATGATTTGTTGGCCGAAGATGACCAAGAGACCTTGCCTGCACTACGGGAATGTGGCTTGTTAAAATTCTTCAAGACCAAAGGTATCCGCAAGCAAGCCAAACTTCTCACCTATATTATTCAAATGTGGGACCCCGACATTCAAGCTTTCTGAGTTGGAGAACACACCCTTGAGATTGAACTCGAGGACATTTATTTCCTCACGGGCCTCTCAAAGAGAGGAGCTCGGGTGAGTTTTACTGGGTTTGCGGCCTCGAAGGCGAGCACTGATGCTTTAATTGCTCATTATTGTCATCAAGGTTTGGGGAAGAAAAGCGGTAAGGTGGTCATTAAGGATATTGTAGAACTTCCTTTAAAAACCATGTTGTTCACCATCACACGTGCAACAAGGAGTACGGGTCCCCATCAGGCATCCCGTACACAGATGAATCTTGCAGTGGATTGCATGGCAGGGACAGTATTCAACTGGTGTGAGGCAGTATTGACCAACCTCAAGGAGCAAGTGAACAAGTGTAGGCTTGGAGAGAACTCTTAGTTTGGGTACAGGAGCATTCTGGTCACCTTCTTCTTGGCGAGGGTGTCGTTGTTGCATCCACAGCTGACCATGCCCACCCATCCACCCACCAAGCCATGGATGGCTCGATGGAGTGAGTATGTAGGACGGATCGGGGGGCCAAAACATTTGGCTTTCGGTGAAGACTTCTTCTCATGGCTCGAGGAACAGATTGTGATGATCGATGACTACCCCTATGTAGGGGTGGACTTTCGCAAGGACATAGACTTGGCACTGCCGGAAGATGACGATTGGGACAATACAGGTATGACCTTCATTAATGTGTTTTTTAATTTTTTGAATATGTAATTTTTATTATTTTTAGAATGTGTAAACACGATTCAAATGAGAAACCACGAGTTGGGAGTCTAGAAAGACTGAAAGGGAATCAATGCCAAGGGAAGCAACCTCTGTCAAGAGTCCAATGACTTCATGGTACTCTGCAATATTGTTGGTTGCGGGACCCAAACAATTGGCTCCTGAAGATAGCAACTCGCCAGTGGGGGAATAAATTACCCATGCTGCGGAAGCGAGGTTCCGGGTATGTCGACTCGCACCATTGGAGAATCCGAAGTAGGCAGACATCTTCACATAAAAGCACAAGTCAAGGCAAGAATGGATACATGAGGTCCATGTGTGCACCAAAAATAAAAATTAAAACAAACTAGGTACATTATGTACAAAAAGTATCTCGTGCAGGGTGATCCTACGCATAGAAACGTTTGAGGTACAACCCGTTGCGGGGCCGTGCCAATGGTGTGCCATCACAATCAACAAGTTCATAATCTCCTTTCTCCAAGACACGTTTTATAACAAAGGGGTCGTACCACATAGATTCTAGCTTTCCTTTTCCAAGTTTATCATGCATTTGATCATATGTGAGTACGAGATCACCTTCATTGAAAACCCGAGGTTGAAAGGATTTGTCATACTATGCTTTGACGCATTTTTTGTGAGCTTCATTGGCTAAAGCAGCGTCTCGGCAAGTTTCATCTAGCTTGGCTAGGTATAGAAACCATTCCTCTTCGGAAGTGGCGTGGGGAAGTAGCTCTATGGCTATCTTAAGTGACGAAATTTCACATTCAATCGATAAGATGGCTTCCAGGCCGTACACCAGTTGGAATGGTGTGAACCTAGTAGCACTTTTTACTGAGGTTTGGTATGCCCATAATGCTGAAAACAGAGTTGAGTGCCAGTTAGACTTATGAGTACCCACAATACGCTGAATCATTCATTTCAGAACTTTGTTAATGGCTTCGACTTGGCCATTAGCTTGTGGGTAGTATGGGGTTGAGTTTTCATGACGAAAACCCAAGTTGGCACTTAGTTCCTCAATCATATGGTTCCTAAAGTGGGAGCCATGATTGGTCACGATGGATTGTGGGACACCAAATCTAGCTATAATGTGATTGAATATGAATTGTGTTGCTGTTTTGTCGTCTTCAGCATAAGTAGGCATCGCTTCAGCCCATTTTGTGAAATAGTCGACAGCTACTATGACATAGCTATGCCCCCTGGCTGAAGTGGGCTTACAATGCATGAAATCTATGCCCCATTTGGAAAAGGGGCCGACGACAATAACAGGATGGAGTGGAGTAGGATGCGAGCGTGCCTTACTATGAAAGAATTAACACAATGGACATTTCTTAATCGTTTCAATGCAGTCTTTGAAAATCAAGGGCCAGAAATATCCCGCTCGCAGTATCTTCTGGGCCGTAGCCATCCCAGAGAGATGACCACCACATGCTCCAGTGTGGCAGTCGTTAAGAACGTGTTTCGCTTCATCTAAAGTCAAACAGCATCGAAGAACAATATCGACACCACGTCGATAAAGGGTATCGTTGACTATGAGGTAGTACTTGGCATGATGTCAAATACATCGACATTCATCACGGGTGAGGTCAGGGCGAAAACGTTGGGTTTGGAGATATAATAAAATATCCCCATACCATGGGTCAGATGTGCTAATGAGGAACAATGATTCATCAGGAAGAGAATCAATGGGCTCGGGTTGCTCGTTAGCACAGGGCAAGTTACAAATCAACTCGGCAAAGACCAAAGACTTCTTGGACTTGGCTTTGGCAAATTCCAAGTCAAACTCTTGTAGGATGACGATCCAACAAGAATATTTTCCCCCAAGCACTTGACGTGTGAGGATATAATACATTGGATTGAAATCCTCTATGACAGTGGTTCGACGGAGTAGAATGTAATGACAAAACCTCTGGACAACAAAAATTGTTGCTAGAGCCAATTTTTCAACATGTGAATAATTAGTTTCGGAGTCGAGAAGACTCTTACTAAGTTAGTATACCACATGTTCTATGCCGTTATTGTCTTCTTGGACTAACACCATACTGATGGTGGAAATCGAAGTTGCGAGATAAAGAATGTAATTCCGTGTGTAATTGGGGGGTTGAATCACATGATCTTTAGTTAAGGATGCCTTTAGATGATCAAAGGAGCATTGGGCTTCGTTGTCCCAGATGAAGGGAGTGTTCTTCTTTAGAAGCCACATATAGCCTTTCGTTATCTCTAAAAAATTACAAATGAAAAGAAAGTTTGCATGCCCTTGCAAACTTTGAAGTTCTGGGATGTTCGTGGGGGAAGGTAGGGTTAAGATAGCTTCTACCTTCGGAGGATCTAAGCGTATACCACTTTTGGAGATTATGAATCCCAAAAATTTTCTGGATTCAACGTAAAAGACGCACTTGTACCGACGACACCTTTCAAAAATGGCACCTAAGTGATCAGGATGGTCTTCCCGGATCTAAGAATGAGCGGGAAGGTCATCAAGATATAGTTCTACAATATGTTTGATATCGTGAAATGCGTATGAAATCGCCCGTTGGAAAGTTGCCCCGGCATTTTTGAGGCCAAAAGGTAACTTTTGATACGCAAAAATTCCCCATGGGAAGATAAAGGTTGTTTTATGCTAGTTGGCTGGAAGGATATCGATCTGATTATAGCCGGAAATGCCATCCATGAATGAAAAGATGACACTCCCAGCGTAGTTATCAATGATCTGGTCGATGAACGGAGTTGGGTAGTTGCCCTTTGGACAAGATTTGTTCAAGTCGTAGTAATCGACACAGACTCTAATCGTTCCCTGTTTGTTGGCTACGGGAATGATGTTAGATACCCATTCTGTCAGTGGGACAGGATAGATAAAACTAGCATGCAAAACTTTTTCAACTTTTGCTTTGATAGCGGCTGCCTTACGAGGGTGGACGGGTCGGAGTTTCTGTCGAATAGGTCAGGTGCCAGGAAAGGTTGGAATCTCATGGACCACAATCGAGGGTCTATTCTTGGCATCTCTTCATAACTCCAAGCAAAAACATCATGGAAGGTTTTAAAGCAGGTAGTGTAGAACTCCATTTTGAGGGGAGTGCATGTCTTGCCAATATGAATGTTTTTCACGACACCAGGCTTCACTAAAATGTCAATGGGAGTGGTTTCCATAAGGTTGGCCAAGTTTCCTTCGAAAAATACTTCGTCGAGGGAAGTGGGAAACTTCGTTTGAACCATTCCAAGTGAAGGGCTGGATTTTGTATCGGGCCCAATCGTCTGAATGGTGGGGAATGAAGATCGATGATGAAAATCTCCCCATGGTGGTTCATCACCACACATAACCTCCATAATTGATTCATCAGTGGAAAAAATCAATGTGAGAGGATCGATAAGTGGTGGGGATGAATGAGTCTCAGACGAGAGCTGTGCCACGGTGTGATGGGTAGAATAATCGACCCGATCAATGGCTGACTGGATCGCTTCGTATGCTACGAGGTTCCCGTTTAATGGCATGGATTTGTTGTAGTTTTCAATCTCGGAGGGACTCGAGATCACCCAAGAATCATTGGAAGGGGTGACATTCGATGATATCATGTTGACTGGTTAAACGTGGGACCCCAACTCTGGGAAAACTCCAATAAGGGAAGAATCCTTCATAAGACCAATGCCAACGTCTTGGAACCGGCACCGAGGCTGATCCAATAATGGGACGGTGTTGGCAGAGTTTGGATGAGAGTCTGGGATACAGTAATCAAGCTAATCTATGGTGACAATTTTCCCTTCATGAGGAAATTGCACGATCCGAAAGACAATAGATGCTATGGCGGTCATGGCGTAAAACTAGTTTTGACCAAGTAGAAGATTGTAATCTAATGGTGCATCGACGACTTTGATGTGTACAGATACTGTTTTGCGCCCAAGTTCAACACTAATTGGAGGAATGAGTCCATAAGGTTGAAAACCGTGTCTGTCAAATGCCTTGAGAGTAGTGGGAGATGTCGTGACTTCAGGTGAGTGTTAACACCCAAAAAGTGCTCACTACCTCATCTACCCCATCACATGACTCATTTGTCCATTTTCCTACCATATTTCCCTTAAAAACCCTGAAAATCCCACTAAAAAGCCTCCAAAAGGCCTAAAATGCCTCCAAAAGGCTAAAAAACCCCTTTTCCCTCCAAAAATATCCAAAATTCCTCCAAAATAGCAAAAACCTCTAAAAAGGGAATAAAAAATAAAAAATAATGAGGAAAAAGAGGAAAAAAGGAGGAAAAAACCCTATACAGCTGACCTAAACCATATGGTTCCCAAAACCATGGGCCAGCACTCCACCACCAAAAAACTATAAATAGATGATGGAGACCCCTCATTTCATATCCACAATCAAGTATACCCTTACTCTGCCAAAATCTCTCTTGAAGCCCTAGCTCACCCTTGAGCTACTTTCACCATTGAGAGCCCCTTTTGGCCCATTCCCAACCATTTGGAGAAAGAGAAGGAGCAAAGCTGGAGTTTGGAGCAACCCTGTTGGACAATTGCAAGAACTTCACCAACCTTCACATTGGAGGTAAAGCTTTAATACAAAAAACCATTTACATTATCTCTTGTCTTTTTATGTTTCATGCACATGCTTAGTATAATTTTCATTTTAATTTCTTGTCTTTTAATTACTTTTTATTGAACTACTACTAAGGAGTCCCTTCTCCTTAGTAGGTGCTCATTAGCACAAGTTAGGGTGAAAACCCTAGCTACAGTTTTGGCGACTCCCCTAGGTTTGAATTTCTGGTTACAATTTTTAAATATCTTTTCTGTTCGGCTGTCCCTTTCGGCCGCTGTAAACCGCATCTTTTCCCCCTGCAGTCGCGTTCCGACTGCGTCTTCCAGGCACTTAGCTGCGATCTGACCGCGGCTCTCAGACTGTTTCCGGTGACCTGCCAGCCGTTTTCAGTCTGTTACCTGCGATCCGACCACGGCTATTAGCCTGTTTGGGACGGTCTGACTGCGGCTATTACCCTGTTTTCTGCGTCCTTCCTGCGGCTTTCGGACATTTTCCCGTGACCCGCCGGCACCTTTCGGCATTTTTCCTGCTTCCCGCCTGCTGCTTTCGGACATTTTCCCGCGACCCATCGGCGTCTTTCCTGTGTCCCGCCTGTAGCTTTCGGCCATTTTCCCGCAACCCATCGGTGCCTTTCGGTGTTTTTCCTGCGTCCCGCCTGCGGCTTTCGGCCATTTTCCTGTAACCCGCCGGCGCCTTTCAGCGTTTTTCCTGCATCCCGCCTATGGCTTTCGGCCATTTTCCCGCAACCCGTTTGTGACTTTCGGTGTTTTCCCTGCGTCCCGACTGCATTTTTCAGCCTAAAACTCGCATCCCGACTGTGACTGTTGAGCTGTTTTCCGCGGTTTGACCGCTCAGTTTTGCCCAAAACCCACGGTCTGTTTTCTGCATTTTTCTCTGTTTTGAACCCAACACTTTGCTGCACTATTTTCTACACCAAAAAAGCCATCTGTCTTACCTGCAGCCACCCTTCCTTACAACCTTTTTCTGCAGTTTTTATTTCTGTTTCATTTACAGAATCGTTTTCACATTTTCAGCATTTTGAATTTGAAAAAAGAAAATTGTACGTTTCAAAGGTTAATTTCTATTTTGTTATTGCTAGTTAGAAAGTTGCCCACCCTATTGGCACTTTTTAATTGGGTTCATCATCATCTCACAAGCACACACTCTGTCACCTAATTCAAGTGAGCCTTAAAAAGTACTTAACACAACCAACATTCTAACCCCACTTGGGGAACACATAAGAATTTTTGTAGTTAGGTAGGATCGGGGGGATAGGCATCCAAATAACACCCCTCGGTTGCTTACACTTGAGACATAGTTGTTGTCCATTAGGGAACCAAAATTCCCTAGTATTTTTTGGCACGGTCACAACCAGTTTATCAGAGGGCCTCTCCCCTAGGAGGGTTGAAGTCGTCAGATTGGTTCTGGAGGCCTGAGTGGAATACCGCAATCCATTCAGTAACCGAAAGGCTACCTTTCGCAGTTCTCGAAGTATCCCTGTATGGGGGTACTGTGGTAAAAGGACCAAACGACAGATTCACCTTTTCTGGACATGTCATGAACGGGGTATCTTAGTTGCCTTTCTTCTAGGATTGACTACCCGGTGTCCCTCCCGGTAGGGGGATATCTTTAGCCACTTGGCTCTCCTATCCATATTGTCTGACTTGGATTTCATCACCTTGCAGAGGATATGTCTAGTTGAGTGAGAATACTATTTAGTTAGGTGTTTGCATGCTCCCTTACCTCCTTTTGGTCTAGTGAGTCCACCATTTTTATTTTCTAGGAAACCTGCTGCTTGTTGGTATTCTGACCATTTCTGTTGATACTCCACTTATTGTAGCACAACTATTACAGTAGGTGTTTTGAGTTGGTTGTTGGCCTGAGTGCCATATTTTTTGAGCTCCCCTTCTGCACACTCGGTCGCATTAGTGTTTTTTGAGCTATTTTTCACTCAATACAACCCCCAAATATTTGACACCATCTGTCACCATTGAGTCCCCGAGACATTCTTGGCTCCTCAGGGGCGAGCCCCCACAGCACGGTTCACTTGACCCCACCTGTCATAGACTTAGATCATCATCACTTGATACCACTCATCATAGATCTTGAGCCTTGTCACTTGACTCAACTCGTCAACGGCATAGGACTCCGTCACCAGATATTGACGCCCCTTACTTTACCTCCTATTCTGAGGCAGAGTCTGAGAACCCCATTTACACTACCCCTACTAGCCCCATGGCTGGCATGAATTCCACTCCTTTCTTTGTAGGGACCATTGGTGGCACATCCAACACTACACCAGTTACCACACCTGTTCTAGGTATGCCCTCGATAGGGGCCACGTCCACCATTCCGGTCACCATACCCATTCCAGTAGCTGGCGTACCTATCACCACTCCATTAGTGACTCAAAGTACCCTTGGTGGTGCAGGACCATCCTATACCACCTTCGTTCCCCCCCTTGGGGGCAACATCCCGAACCCTGCCCCTCCACTTGGGGGCATTGGCCCCAACTTGGTCACACCCGCTAGTATGTCACATCCTTCTACTAGTTTGTCGTTCATGGCTAGCCTCAACCTACCTGATCTAGCCAGACTGACTAACGATCCCATTAGACACGACCCTGCGTGGCCTCACATGCCCACCAAGATCCCCTCTGACATCCCTAAGTTTGAGGGCAAGGCCGGTGAGGACCCCCAGAACCACATTATGTCCTTCCATCTATGGTGTTCCTCCAACTCCATAGTGGATGACTCTGTCCGCCTCCATCTGTTACAGTGCACCTTCACTGGCTCTGCAGCTAAATGGTACATCGAGCAACCCCATGGGACCCATGCCACCTTTACTTCCCTTGCCTCGACTTTCCTGCAGTTCTTTCAGTTACCTGTCCGCTATGACGCAGGAGTAGAGATCCTACCGTCTTGTAGACAGAACATGGCTACCCACATCACTGACCACATTCATGAGTGGCATCGACGCCGCAGCCTCTGCAAGATCAAGTTAGACAACCATATCTTCCTAGATTGGTTCCTGAAATCCCTCCTTCTTGTCATTTCCAAGGATGTGGCATCCGAACAACCCCAGTCTGAAGAAGAAGCCATCCTCAAAGCCCAGCAATTTGACCTCATATACGCCCAGTCGGGTTACCTTTATACCATTATACCTGATGCCCCTCATGGCGATTCCTCCCAGCACGATGCACTGGGGGCATCCCATGCCGCAGATGGCATCATCGACTGTATTGCCTCACATCCCCAACCATTTTCCATAGCACGTCCTAGCCATGGCCCCGAACTTTTGCGGGCTACATCATAGTCCGGAGCTACCAATTCGTATGCTCCCATGGCACATCATCACCATTCCCATGGACCCTCATGTCCACCTCAGTGTTTTGGGCACGCATCCCCCACCAATGCCCCCACGGTCGCACCTCAGCCGTATTACCATCCACAGGCTGCACCAGCTCCTGTGACCTCTCAAGCCCAACCTGCTTATTACCCGCCACAGGAAGCCCCTACGGCCAACGCACAACCCGCTCCGCCAGATATATCAGCATCCCCCACAAGTTTCAGCACCTGCGCAACCTCCACCTACATATTATCCTCTGCAGACTGCTCCAACACCTGCGCAACCCCTGAACCCACCTGCTTCCCAAGGGCAAGTATACGCCCAACAAAATCAGTAGCAAAACCAAAACAACCAGCGCCAACAGGGCCAGCAAAACCGTGGAAAAGGCCGTAACCATGGGAACAACGCTCCGCCAGACCAACGTAGTCAACCTCCCAATCCCCCAGACAACAATAATGCGGCACCTGCCAACCAAAACCCTGATTAGCCACCCAAGCAGGCCAAAAATCCTAACTTGCGAACTAACCATCCTTGTTCTATTTGTGGGGTCTATGGCCACTACACACATGCTTGCCCACATTTGGAGCGAGCTCGACAACTTTGGGTTGATGATGCCCATCGCCAAGGGCATGCAGCTCCTCAAGCACTGCCCAACCCCCCACCTCCTCAGCAGCCACCTTTGGTACTGCAAAACCCCTTACAAACTCAAGGCATAGTGAACACTCAGACGTTGGCTCCCCCTCAAGGCAACGCGCCACCACAACAACAGATCACCTATGCCGCTCCTGACCAACCCATGTTCGACTCAGGTACTCACCACTTGTGGATGATGACATCCGCTGATGTCACCCTCCAAACCCGTCGGAACCAATATGGCTCCACCCCTGAAGCCCCTCCCTCCGATAAAAACACTAACACTCATCCCACTGATCAGACGTTACGTATACCTCCGGCTCCACTAGATGGCGCTGCCAAAGCACTTCGCTTCCCACTTCGTCGAATCAATAATAACCCCAATGCTCGCGCTGCGTCAAATTACAACATCGTTGATGACTTAGCCCAGTCTCCCATAGCCATGTCTGCATTGGAAGTCTTGAAAAACTGTCCTTCACAATGCAAGACTTTGCTCTCTTCCATTGGTGCTATTGACCCGAATGATTCACAACTGATGGCATTCGATTTGGACCACTCCGAACCACGCTTGCCTTCCACTTTAGCATTCCAAGTTTCTGTTTCTGTTCGGAATATTGTCATCCATTGGTGCATCATCGATGAAGGTGCCTCTACATGCATTATGTCCACATTCGTTTGGCAGAAGTTGGGATCCCCTACTCTTCAGTAGTCCACTACTACGTTGCGAGCCTATGACGGCTGCTCGGCTCAACCCCAAAGCCTATTAGCTAACGTCCCCATCCAGCTGGCTGGTAAAACCGTTCTCATCAACATCGATGTCATCAATGCCCAACTTGATTATAACCTCTTACTTGGCCGCAGCTACATGTATGCCATGAAGGCGGTTGCCTCCTCCGTTTTTTGCACCATGATGTTCCCCCATGATGGACGCGTGGTCAAGGTCGACCAACTCACCTACTACGATAAAAATGCCCCCGCTGCACCCGAAAATGTTCTCCCCATGGTTGAACAACCTGTTACTAGTGCCGCTACCTCGTTTGTTTCCTCCTTGGGACCTGGAGTTTACTCAGATCCGCCGATGACATCTACCTTCCAAGCCATTCCTCCCCCGTCATCTGCGCCCGAAGTATCTGACTTATGTACCCTTTCACACGATACACAAACACCTAACAATCAACCTCCCTTGTTTCCTAAACCACCGTTGGTACCTAGCCACATTGGTGTTACACCTATCCACACAATCCCCTTCCTAGTCCCTCCCTCGAGAGTAGTAAGCGCCCCGGTCATGGCTACCCTTAGCCTCCCTGGGTTAACCTTGGTATTACCCGTGTGGTATCTTTTGCCTCCCGCTCCCCCATCGACACCAAATGTCATCCTACAACCGATGCAACCCATGGCTACTACCAGTCAACCACCTACTGGTGTCACTACCCCTTCGTCCTCTATGAATCCCCCCCCTCTTATCAAGCACACTGGGGGCAAAGGCCCACAACCATACACTATTGTACCTCCTCCCAAGACAGTTAAACCCCCTCCCGTTTTTCGTGCTCCACCCAAATGCTCATTGTGCGATGAGTTAGGCCATTCGACTCACCAATTTCCACAGTTACCTGCATTACAGGAACACATGCAAATGCTTGACGATGACCCCAATATCTTAGTTGTCAAACTAGATCCAACCCCTAAGCCTCGTGATAAATCATTACGCACTAATCACCCTTGTGCAATATGCGGTGTTTATGGCCATTATTCACATCACCGTCCTGATCTCCCCGATTACAGGGCAGCTCTCTATGAGATGAATAATGTGGATCTTAAGACAGCACCTCCCACCATTGAGGAGATTCACCCACCAATCTCATCCCCATCCGGAGAGATCAACACCATTTATATGATCTCTTCAACTACCATTCCCTCGTCAACCGATTTGACATCCCAAAATTTCCGCAATGATGAGGAGATCCTTGAGGCTCTCACTGCCTCGGATTATCCCTGGGATGACATGCACCATCGTTCCTATTTCCTCCCAGAAGAATCTTCCTCTAAAACAGCTACCCAATTCGCGGTTGAGTCCAAAGATTTCCTTCCCACTAAAGTCGACTGGTTTAAGGATCCTATTCCTGCTCTTGATGCCTTTGAGGAAGGTAACATGGCCAGCATCTCTCCCGTTATCCACATTGATATCTCTGACCCACCTGGTGCTCTGAAATCGGTTTGCATGCCACATTGGCCGTAGCCCATTTTTTATATCTTTTATATCATCGGATTCATTTGTCCGAGCCTGTGATGATGCTTGAGATCATTTCTCGCTCTCACCCCCAGATTTTTTGGGTATTTTTCCAAAACGTCCCCCATCGCCTCGGTTTGCGTGCCACATCAACTGTTATCCATTTTTGACACTCTTTATATCGCTGGATTCATTTTTCCGAGCTCGTGATGATGCTTGAGATCATTTCTCGCTCTCACTTGGTACAGTTTCAACATTGTGTCTCGACACCTTGCTGCCTCGGTTTGCGCACGACATCGGCCGCCATCGGATTGTTCCACTTTTTTACATGAGCCATTCACTCCTGTCATACTGCAACTATTTCATTATTTTTCCACCATTCATTACCCCGCAAGGAGGACCACCAGTGTTCCCCCCCACTCTCGTTCTTGGTCATCATAAATGTTCCTTGATTGAGCACTTCCTACTTGCATGGCCATTCCTTTTGTTCGGTATAATTTTATCCCTTTTTCGGGCTGGACAAGTCCTTTATGAAAAAGGCACTTAGGGAGTTTCTATTAAGCTTTTTTCTGACTCCTAAAACAATGAAAAGATCACCGATCAATCTTGCTTCCTTTCATGCTCGTTAAAGTACCTGAAAGGGCGTCTATCTGGTATAAGTTTACCCCTTTTCCGGACCTGGTAGACTAATTACAAAAAAAGAATACTCTAGTCACACCGGCTAGAAGAGTTCTTCATTGCATCCTTTTATGCTTATTTGGGCCTTGGAGACTAACAAACGAAAAAGCAACCCCCTGGAGTCTTCTTATCGCTTTCAGACTCTCTAAAATTGAAAGCAACCATGAGCATGAACTGTTCTGGGCTCGTATAAATCCACACGACAGTACCATTCCATTATTTCAGAGTCTTCTTATCACTTTCAGACTCCTTAAAATTGAAAGAAACCACGAGCATGAACTGTCCTGGGCTCATACAAATCCACACGACAGTATCATTTTACACACACTTCTCCTAGTCCCTTACCCATGGAGAAGTTCCCCCGTGCCTCTCGGCACTATGATCGATCATCTCGGCAGCACCCCCAATCAGGTCGCCTTTGTTCAGGGTAGTTTGTAGTCTCCTGCCATGTTACACCAGCTTGAGTATCCCTCATCCCAGTCACTATCCTTGATCCATTACAGTTATGATCCCTTTCCCATCAGTCAGTTTCATATGCTGCTCGATCATCCCCGCCATCATACTCTGAACAAAGGAAGTTTGAGTCCACCCACTCTACTTGCCCAGTTATCCCCCACAGTTTGTCAGTCCTACCATTAGTACTCTCACACTTCGGTTCTCTACCTAGCGCTCCTATCAAGGAAGCATCATTGCCTTGCTAGTTGCAGGTCTCCCTCTGTCAACGACAGCCCCTCTATTCCAGAGGATAGACCCAGAGGTCCCTGCGCCTTGGACCCATCACCATCAGTGGTGAGTGCCTACGGACCATTTTGAGAGGAGTCATCATTGCCTCTCCGGATGGTTGTTTCTCACATGCTCGACTTCAGCACCTTGATCGCATCGTTGAGAATCGCGCAGGGTTTATATCCCTTCCATTTTTGGTCGAAGACCCTGGATCTCCCCCGACTCTAGCACATTGGTGAGTCACTTCGGAACGCCTAGTTCTATGTTCCTGTGGATGTCCAGGTTGCATTGGCTATTGTATTCGGAATCCATCGAGTTATATGCTTCCTTGAGTACCCAATTCAGTCCCAGTTGCGTCCCAGTTCAGTGTACCATTCAGAGTATGACCCCTTGTCACTCTGATCTAGCAGCTCATCAGTTCCTTTGGTACCACACTCAGTAGCACTGTTGTCATTCCAGTGTATCAATACTTCAGCTTAGACATGGTCAGCCCAGCCATATGTCCCAGATTTGTGTCCTCTCTGGACCCTTATGATATAACAGTGGTTCTCTATGTATCCTACAGGTCCCCCTTTTTCGGGCCTTACAGTTATTTTTATGTATCTTGATACGAGCATGGGTATGCCCACCTCGTCCATATATTGAGATTCTTCCTCATTCCTTATTTAAGGTCATGTATATGTCAGGTCCCCCTCTTTTGGACCACATTTTTATTAATGTTTTATATCTCGATCCGAGCATGGGAATGCCCGCCTCGTCCATGTGATCAGATTGTTCCTCATCCATTATTGAGGTTATGTACTTTTAGTTTTTGCAGTTGGTTCGGGATCGTTGTTCCGGGCTCCAGTTTGTTTCTTCTCTTCTCCACACCCCAGGAAAACCATACAGGCCTTATGATGTCTGTCGGCCATACGATGCGCTCCTGCCCTCACACATCAGGGGGCAATCTGTTTACACCCAAAAAGTGCTCAATACCTCATCTACCCCATCACATGACTCATTTGTCCATTTTCCTACCATATTTCCCTTAAAAACCTTGAAAATCCCACTAAAAAGCCTCCAAAAGGCTAAAAAACCCCTTTTCCCTAAAAAAATATCCAAAATTCCTCCAAAATAGCAAAAACCCTCTAAAAAGGGAATCAAATATATAAAATAATGAGGAAAAAGAGGAAAAAAGGAGGAAAAAAGGAGGAAAAAAACCCTATACAGCTGACCTAAACCATATGGTTCCCAAAACCATGGGCCAGCACTCCACCACCAAAAAACTATAAATAGGTGATGGAGACCCCTCATTTCATATCCACAATCAAGTATACCCTTACTCTGCCAAAATCTCTCTTGAAGCCCTATCTCACCCTTGAGCTACTTTCACCATTGAGAGCCCCTTTTGGCCCATTCCCAACCATTTGGAGAAAGAGAAGGAGCAAAGCTGGAGTTTGGAGCAACCCTCTTGGACAATTGCAAAGAACTTCACCAACCTTCACATTGGAGGTAAAGCTTTAATACAAAAAACCATTTACATTATCTCTTGTCTTTTTATGTTTCATGCACATGCTTAGTATAATTTTCATTTTAATTTCTTGTCTTTTAATTACTGTTTATTGAACTGCTACTAAGGAGTCCCTTCGCCTTAGCAGGTGCTCATTAGCACAAGCTAGGGTGAAAACCCTAGCTACAATGAGCCTAAGGCTCTCTAACAATTCAAAGACATAATCGACGTGAAGGCACCTTCATCTAAAACAGTGCGATGGATGCTATTTCCATGGATTTTTGTATGAACCTGGAAGGCTAACTGGTGGGAAAGCCGAGGTTTGACATACTCCAAGTTAAACATAATAGTGTTTGAAGTATCCGGGTCCATTGCCCCCAATGATGAAAGAAAGGTTCTTTGCTGCATAGGGCAGTGTTGAAGAACCTCGAGCGTCGACTAGGCGCAAGGTGCTTGAGCTAAATCCTCAACAATGTTGTAATTCTGGGCAGCTCGCGCATTGGGATTAAGTGTCGCCTTTCGTATGCTGCCCTTGGGTGGGCGTAGCACTGTGTCCGTAAGCGGTCTCTTGATATGGAGATGGCTGTTAGGGGGAGGAGTAGGAGACGGATCTTCAACATGAGACTTGTCTTTGGCTATCTCTGACTGTTTGTTTGAACTTGGGGGGTTCTCATATGTCTTTGAACGAGTGGTTATGTGAATCTCTTCATTACTCGTCATCAGGATTTCACGATTTGTGGACGTCTCTCCGCGAGGTGGGTTACTCGGGTTGCCCCCTTGTGGGGTTTCTTAGGAAACCATTTGTTGTTGCTGTTGAGGGAAAGGGTCAATTAACACTGTCGGGTGGGAGGATCCTTTAACGAATTTGTTGACTTCATCCTTGTAGGGACAGTCACGCGTGTAGTGATTGTCTCAACAAATCAGGCAGGGAAACTTAGCCTTTCGATGTGGTTTCGGGTCATTGTGGGTGGGTTGTGGCTTGGGATTCTCCTGCTGGTTCTTCTTGGATTTACCACGATTGTTCTTCTTCTTTCCTCTGGATGGTTGTGACATAGATTGAACTGCATTCACTTCGGAGGAGACAGTAGGAGAAGTAGAATCTTTTGGAGCAGCCTGAGATAGAGCGGGGGAAGCAGAAGCTTGTTTCCCCGTCGAGTTGGTGGCAGGCTGGGCCTTGACTGAACCGACAATACCATTAATGGGGGATTCAGTGGCAGGTTTCATTGGATCAGTTATAACGTGGGTGGCATGGGGAAGAAGTTTGTGTAATGTGACAGATTGGGTATATACCAAATCCATGTACTGGGCTACCAAGATGGCTTGTTCCTCCATGACCGGCCCACGCATAGCGATATCCCTAGCTATGGGAGGCAGAAATGACTTTGTGAACCAATCAGCGAGTAGCTGATCTGGAATGGGTGCCTTGATTACCCTATGGCGTCAACGCCACTCATGGATGTGATCCGAAATGTGTGTAGAAGTGGTTTGACGCAACGAGGTTAACAGTTCTGTTCCAGTCTCATACCGGATGGGGAGCTGGAAATGGGTCAGAAACTACATAGCCAAGGTGTTAAAATCATGGAAAGAGTGTTGTGGCAGCTCGATGTACCATTTTGCTGCCGTGCCGGTAAGCGTACACTGGAAGAGCCGTAGTCGAATGGAATTGTCCATTAATGAAGGTCATCACGTAGTCCTTGGGGTCTTCCCCGGGCTTAGCATTGAACTTAGGAATGTCCGATGGAAGTTTGGCTAGAATAGGTGGCCAGTGAGGTTCATGCCATATAGGATTGTTAATGAGCCTCGACAAATCGAGTAAATCTAGCGTGGCCAGAAAATGAAGTTGATGGTTGGTCTGCGGGTATGAGTAGTAACCATATGGTGCAGGGAAACCTGGGGGGGCCTTCATTACATATTGCTGCGTGTTATACCCATATGTGTTTCCCTCAGGGTACTGCTGGAAGTTATGGGGGTAGTAGGCCATCTGGTTAACTGGTTGTGTGTTGGAAGTCATTATCTGACTAGGAATCTTGGTGGTAACCGGTTGTTGGATGTTCTGATGAGTGGGGATGGTAGGTATGGTACCTTGGGGTTGTTGTCTCCTAGGAATGGTTGCTGCTCCTAGTTGGGGAAAGGTTCCCTAGAGTTGTTGTGTCCCAAGAATGTTACCACTACTTTGAGGAAGTGGAGGGTTTCCCGTAGCAGGGTTGGGGGGTGGCTGTAATAGTGCTGTCCATGGAATATGGGTTCCACCTTGATGAAGAGGTGGGAATTGAAGAGATGGGTTCCATGGAGTTGTTGCAGCCGAAGGATAGGGGAGGCTAGAATTCAAGTTGGGGGGAATTTGAGATTGCCCCCCAGCTTGGTTCCAGTTTCCAAACAATGAGTACCCTCCGCTTTGTGGGATTTGAGATCCCCAAGAAGGAAGCGTGCTCGATGAGGGATGTTGAAGATGAGTCCCGGTTGGGAAACCGGTATAAGGTTGTCCACTACCAGGTGTGTTGTACATACCATACTGAGTAGATGCTGCTGGTTGGGAGGGTTGTTGGATGGTGCCGATGGGTTTCCCTCCAGAAGATGGGTTGGATGGTCCTATAGGAAGAGGTTGTTGACTAGGAACGGGGTTCCCAACAAATAGTTGTCCTCTAGTAGGTTGGGTTGATGGCCCGATAAGAGGCGATTGGTGACTAGGAGCGGGGTTTCCAACAAAGGATTGTCCTCCAGTAGGCTGGGTTGATGGCCCACCAGGAGGGGGTTGGTTGTTGGGATTATGGGTCACAACAGTCGGTTGTCCACCTCCTGAAATGGTGTAGATAGTGGCCAAAAGTGAACCTCCGGTCAATATGGATGATCCAGCGGTATGACTTGGTGTTCTTTCGACACTAGCAAGGTAAGATAGTTTCGATTAGCCAATGACGCCAAAGGTGCTGATTTGTGGAGGGGGTCTTCCATATGTGACGGGCGGGGATGGAGAAAATACTGGGTTATCCCTCATTGAATGTGCGCCAAACATGCGTGATGGCAGTAAATGTGGGGAATTTAACCTAGGGGTGTCGGGGGTGTTGTCCATAGCGTCTTCAACAATAGGAGGACTATCGAAGACTGGGTCCAGGTTCGTATCCTGCAAAGGGTTTTCGGGGTCCGGCGAGAACAGAGGTATAGTAACATCTGAAGGTCTGGAGCCATCTGGATAGGAATGATGAAACTCTGTGCTAGACGGAACGTTGGGAGACCGATAGTCGGGAGGACGGGTAGCAGGGGGATATCTAGAAGCCGACGAGAGCATTTTCTCTGTATCACGTTTAAATTGTGCCGACGCTAATGGGGAATTAGCTAGACTAACCATACTAGACTGAATGGAGGCCATAATCTCGTGTCTCGAAGGGAGGTTGGGGAGGGATACTGTATGAGATATGTTGCTGGAAGAACCGGTTTCCTGTGGATGAACACTGGATGGCGTCACGGTAACAGGCGGAGGTTCTGCCTGGGAAGTGATAAAGCCATAGTTAGGTTCGAAAGATGTATCAAGAAGTTGGGTTTCTTCAATAACTTCGACGTATCCGCCCGAGAGTGGAATCAAGTAAGATATATCTTGGTCGGATCCTTCAGTGGTGCCAATAGATCCTTCCGTGTCATCGTAGAAAGTCTCTGGTGGAAGGGTAGTGTTGACATCGGGGAGGAGGATGGCCTCCAGTCTAGTATCTTGGGCTGTACTAGATTCAGCCGCTGTAGTGTTGTCCACTGTGGTAGATATATCTGGAATAATAGTGGGTGAAGTGACAGTGGGAGTCTCAGATGTACTAGTGGTTGCAGAAACTGCAAGAGGTTCTGAGACTGTGGTGTGAGTAATAGTTATAGGCGGAACTTAAGATGTAGTGTGTATCGGCAGTGGAATGTTCCCTCGACTGGCACCGTCGCCAGAAGGGGTGGGAATACGTGATGCAGGTGGACCAGAGGTCCGTGGTAGTGGTGGTGGTGGAGGGATTTGGCCCTGTACTCTTTGTGATCTCCGTGGTGGTTCTGACATAATGGTAGGAATACGGAATCCGAGGGCAGTCTCGTAACAAAGAACTCAAAAACCCTAATGTAGATGAGTGTGCAAAAGAGGAGCTAGAAAAAGCAAGGCTCGCAGGCCCAAAAACAAGCTCTAAAATCTATATTGAGACCGGCGTCCAAGTAAGCGAGTTGAGAAAAACAATGGCCTGAATGCCAACAAGCAATCACTAAAAAGAAAAATGACCCTCTATTAAGATGAGATAACAAGCAAACTCCTAACTAAGAGCTGGAGACCTCAACAAGTTGTATCCTTCGCAAGGTGATGAAATCCAAGTCGAACATTACAACATGAGAGACCAATATGAGAAGGATATCCCTCTACCGAAAGGGATCCTGGGTAAAAGATCCCTAGTAGAAAAGTTACTAAGCTACCTCGTTCATGACACGTTGGAAAAGGTTTTCGGTGCTTCTGCCTTATCACCCTTGCATTATCAGTATGGTGGCCATATAACACAAGGAAGACAATGATCGATGTTGCCTTAGGGCTAAGTGGAGTGCGGCATTCCACAGAGTCCGTCCGGTTCTCAATATCACGGTGGCTTAACCCCTGAAAGTTTAAAACAGTCAGGAGGCCCCTCCACAAACTGGTGTATGACCATGTCAATAAATACTAGAGGATTTTAGTTCCCTAGAAGACAATGACTATGTCTCAGATGAAAATGACAAGGGGAAATTATTTGGATGCCTATCCCCGGTGTCCTACCTAACTACCAATTATTTTGATTTCCTCAAGTGAGGTTAATGTTGGTTTAGTTAGGGAGATTAATTTTAGTGGTTGTATTACTCAGTCGGGTAAATGGACGTGAAACGTGTTGGTGTTGTGATGACCCAAACCATGCAAGTCAGAATGAATCGAAATAAGCCTTGTATTCGATGAAAACTAGCTATGGAAGAGAGAGATTTCTTCGATCATAAATGCATGAAACTTTCACAAACAATGAAAAACCACTTCAAAACAAATTTTTTGTTTTCTTTTTCTAAGTAAAGCCAAACTGAAATAAACACTTCTTTCAAATTTCACTGATCTGCAACTAGAATGCTTCAAAGTGAGAATTTATGTGGCAAATTGAATGGTTCACTTCCTAATGCACCATAATACTGCTAGATCATTTCAATCCAAACAACACAAATTTTCTCCAATGATAATTTCCAATATAGATTTGAATAAAAATAATGGAAAAGATGGTAGTTATAAGAACAATGTGATTATGAAAGATACACAATCCAGTAAGAGAGGATAGTAGTAACAGTTTGGTTGTGATGGGAGGATCAAGCCAATGCAATCAAACTGAAGGGGTGACCCAATATAGAAATAATGCCACTAACTCATAAAATAATCAAGCTCACAGTGAGAAATAAACAAACCACAAAGACTATGCAAATGGACAAGATAGTAGTAAGCAACAGAAAACACCAAACTGAAGTAGAGAAAATAAAATATTGACTCAGGAAACCAAACAGGAAAGAAAAAATGAAAAAATGTAGAAACTACTGCATGGGATGGACAGGCTAAGGCGTGGTACTAGAACACTACCACTCTGGTAAGAGTGTTGGGTACGTGGTACTACCGCGCTGTAGACAGTGATGGGGGCGCGGTACTGCTGCTAAGGTTGAAAAAAATGCAACTTTTGAAAAAGAATTTTAATTTTTCAGGGTTGCTGCAAACTCAGATGACTCACTGATCATAGAGGGAGAGAAGATGTAGAGAGGAGGGATGAATAGAGGTCAAAGAGACCAAAATTCAGTACTGGTTTGAAGAGAAGGAAGAATCACAATAAAAAATGATTGAAAGTGAAATAAATCAATCAAATAGGGTTCAAACCAGTGGAGTCGCCAGTTTTTGTTGTATAAAATGCTTCCTACGGATAGGTAGAAACTCTCTTAGGTTAAAGTAGACTTAACTGACTCTAAACTAAGACAAAAAGATAACAAATGCTACCTTGAATTCCTAGATCTAAACAAACATCTCATGATTATATTGCTGAAAGAGATGGAAGAGATCTAACTGACCTTCGGTTCAATTGCTCGTCCTAGTGGTTGCTCCAATATTCAAGTCCTCGCGAATGAACCTGTCAGAATGAAACCAAGATACAAGCATATACGTTCTTCTAGCAACTTGAAATATGAGTTAGAATCTAAATCTATAGCAGAAACAAATCATATGATTGAAACAAGATCAACATACATTATTTGGGAAACATGACAAGTTATGTTTTATTACCAACTTGAAGTCACTTACAATGGTTGCTTGATGTCCAAGCCAACTCCCAGCTCCAAGTGCTTTCTCCTCTAGCTATCTCCACAAAGATTCAAGATCATAGGTTTGATGTCTCCGAGAGTCGTCCTCCTTTGCTCATGGAAGGCCTTTCTCTTATAGTGTGTAGTAGGGTTAACCAACAAGAGAGAAGGATGGATCTTGGGAGTGTTTAGTGGATCAGGCCCACTAATCTGAGAAAGTGAGTTAGGATCGAATCAGGGATACCAATCCTCAAAAACATCTCGAAGAGCAAGATTCCATAAGCCATGGCAAAAAGGCTAAAAAAGGAGTACCGCTCCCCTTCAACTGAGCATAGCGCGGTAGTACCACATGGCAGAGAAGGAGCATATCACTGTAGTGGGGACTACCTCTCCCTTAAGCTTGAGAAAGGCATGGTAGTGTAGGTATATGAAGTCTCAACTGGGTTGATTCTTGACAGGACAGGTTTGTCTTCAAGGATCATTCATCATTTTTCTCTTCTGGGTGTTTTAAGCAATAGGGGGAGTGTCGTCAACAATTTTTATGGTGACGATGCGACAATGTGAAATATGGAGGTATAACATTAATAAACATGTCAAATTTAAATTTACCAAATTTAACATTGTGCACCTGTGCATGATGAGAAATTCTCACATTAAAATCATGTCAAAATGTGTTAAACAAGATAAATATATTTCAGATTAACAATCGAATATACCTGACTACATCACATGTCTTGGTCTAGCATTGATGGTAGATGTCTCTGGACGATCCATGTGTCCTTGTTAATACAAAATGAGAAATCAAACATTTTATAAATATCTCCAGGAATTAGAAAATGCAATAAATATCTCTCACCATTTTAAAGGAAAATAAGATAAAAAAATTATCAATAACACCAAATACTCCTAACAAGTTTTTAGCAAATATAACATCCCATAAAATACCAATTCATATTTTATAAGATAATATAATTAGTAAGCCTTCAATTGTTTGAAATATCCAACAATAACTCAAGCAATGGCTTTTCCAATCCAATTTATGCTACTTGTCATTATGTGTATATGCCAAGGAAAAATTTCTATAGGCCCTTACATGTCTAGTGGAGGTTTCATACCATGCTCCATTTATTAATAGGATTCATAAAAATTTATGACTCTAAATTTCTTACTTAGCCTATAGGTCAGGTTGTTTATAAGATAAAAGTATGGCTGAAGTGAACAGCTGACTAGTAGTTACTTGCATATAGAATATGACCAAATCCAAAGTACACTCAGGCTCTTTATTTTCCAAGAGTTTGTCCAATCACTGAAGCAAAGGAAAAGTGATTACTTAGATTATACACTTTAGTTTTTTATTTTATTTAACTTTTAATTTTTTTCAAATTTAATATATGACCAATGTTTATAACAATTTTTATTATTTTTTAATATCAATATTTATAAACATATAGATTCCTAACAACCAAGTTTCTTATTGGTCTGAATAGGTCAACTTGTCCATGAGTTAAAAGCATGTGTAATATGAATCGCTGACTAGTTGTTGATGGGATATATGACCAAATTCAATGTACACTAAGGCCCTCTATTTTCCAAGAATTTGCCCAATAACTAAAAGCAAAGGAAAGGTATCTATTTCTACACTTTACTTTTGTTTTATCTCAAGTGCCAGTATCTTCAAACTAATTATTTTTAAATGTCTACAAACAAACTTTTTTATTTTATTTAAGATGCAAGTCTATAAACAAAGATGGGAAACGAGTTAATACAACGTAGTAAGGTTGTATTCTTGTAAAAAACCCTATGCTTGGGATAGATTGGCTTGTGGAGGAGAATGATGTTAAGTGAATAAGAAACTATGCTTGACATGCTTTGGCATGTGGAGGAGATCTAAGGTTAAGTAAATAAGAAACTATGCTTGAGATAGTGAGGTTAAGTGAATAACAAGGAATAAAATTGTAAAATATAATTCCCTACACTCGTTACTCTAAATACAATTAGAATATGTGATTTCCATCCTTAACAGTGGAGAGCAGGTAAAGTTGTGACAAATCATCCTTGTTTACTATAAAGTACCATCATTTCTCTAAATAAAATTAGAATATGTGATCTCTAAATACAATTAGAATATGTGATCTCCATCCTTAACAGTTTGAGAGCAGATAAGGCTGTGACATACCATATTTATGTGCTTTTGATTATATATTCCATGATGGGTTTAGTTTTAGAACACTTCAGAGATGTTGTAAGAGAGATCTGGAGACAAATCCATGATGGAAGAGAGACATATTGGGGTCCTTTCAACTTGAACAGAGAAAGTTAAAAGAAATTTCCGAAAGGATGCAAAAGTTTGTTTGAAAAGATCTTTTGCACCAAATATTAAAAAGGTTGTCAACAACATTTTAAAATTCAAAGGTTTTGATTATGAATGTAGAATAGAACAGTCCTCTAATTCCATGATGTGTTTACTTTTAGAGATGTTTTGACAGAGATTTGAGACAATTCTATGATGGCAAAGGGGCATATTGGAGTCCTTTCAGATCAAACAGAGAAAGTTAAAAGAGATTTCCAATAGAAGGCAAAAGTTTGTTTGAAAAAATCATTCTCCACCAAATAAAAAAGTCTGTCAACAATATTTTTAAAATTCGAAGGTTTTGACTATGGATGCAGAATAAAATAGTCTTCTAATAAAGTACTTAACTGCCAGGAATTTAAAAGGAAGGTGGGTCTATTTAAAGTGATATTCACCTGATTTGATGAACCAAGAAATTCCACTACAAAAACATGGGATAGTCCCCCTGAGCTAACTGAGCATGAAAACCCATTACAAGATCACATGGCATTCCCATGGATCAATGAATCCATGTGGCATTCTAGAAGTTTGGTTTTATTTGGTATTGTTCTCAAGTTGGGAAGATTTGGAAAATCATGGTTTGCTTTGTTTTGTCATAAAATTAATGGAAGTGGTAGAATTAATGGAAGTGGTTTTTAATATAGAGTTTGGGAATCATGGATGACCATGAACATCTAGGGAATTGTGCTATATGTGAATGCATGGGATAGAGGAAGATAATTAGAGCTCTAAGTGAGAAACCTGATGGTCTTCAGACCTCTATTCAATCATTGAATGATAGAGCTTGGTATTACATTGATTCTCAGGAGGTCAGGGTTGGCATATTGGAAATAAAAATGGAAGAACATTCCAAAAAATTAGGTGACCAAATGGAAGATTTGGATATGCATCACAACGTAATCATGGGATTCACCCAAAGCTCTCAAATTTTAGTGGAGAGACCCTCAGTATTAGTGGGTTCAGACTTAGAGGATTTGAAGGAGGAAAATATTGTTCAACAGGTGGAAAAAGAAGTAGGTAGTCAACCTCTTCATGACTTAATGGATCAGAGGGATGTATTGATATGCAAGAAGCTCAAAGTGGAAATGCAGATAAGCAACACACTGATCATGTTTATTCTTCCATGTGTTTTGTGTTATGGATAGGAAGTCGATTTATTAGAATATATAGTTGTAAGGTATTTTGTCTTCCAATTACTCTAAAAAAAGATGTACTCTAGTTATGGTTTGTCTATGAAAGACTTTTTAGAGCTCTCTTGAGACTCTACATTTTTTAAAATTTGATTGTATATCTCGATTGGATGGATTTTGTCCCCAATATTTTTTACAAATTAATATCAATATATCCATTAATGTTAAAAAAAACTTGTCATTTTAAAGAAATGAAATTGTCTAAATATTATACAATATCAACTGATTTTGGTTGTATATTGACCAACAATTTTGTTCATATATGGTCCAAATCATATAATTTTAGACTACTCATAAAAAATTATTTTCATTTTTCACTATTTTAACATCACAGTAATTACATGTTCATTCATTTCATAATATACATCCATTAATTATACGGGTGGTAGGCCTGAGGGGTGTCCTTAACCCCAAAGGAATTTAAGAGGCTTCCTTCGCATGGGGAATCGGTGAAACAACAAATAAAAAGGGAAAGCATTGGCCCTATAGGAAGGAATCTTGATTATGAATAGATAAGGCATTATTAAAAATATGACAATAGTAGGAGATTCAATGATTGTTATTTGTCATATGGTTTACAAAACACTTCCAAAGGAAACACACTTGAACAAATTGCTCGAGCGCATTGGAAAAATGACACGAGGCATGGAAAACATCAAGTTTTATCACTCCTCGAGGAGGCTCAACTCAATGGCATATGCAGAGGCCTATATATCTTAACACTAGAAATGCTTTCGAAAAATTGCATAGGAAAGGTTATTAGTAACATTCCCTAAATTTTTACCACATAGCTCTTTAAAGCACATGGACAAGTGGAAATCCCACAAAAACATGCAATGTTATATGAACAGAGAAACCAGATGTTGTCCTCTTTACTTGACCTCTTAGGGTATCACCTTAATGAAGTTTGGTGGGATGGGATGGTGTAGAGAATGTGGTTTAATCCCTTCAATTTGGTTGGATACCTGGAATGTTTGGCTCTAGCTATAGATAAGAGGCATGAACATTTTTCTCTTGTTGTTGTACTGGAGCATCATTCCTCTGGAAGAAAGAAAAGGTCTTGGATATGGTTGTAATATTTCCATTGTTTATGGGTGTGGCTCCTCTTTTCAGTTCAAATAGACACTGATTCAAGAGTCTCAAGAATCTTGGTATCAAGATGAGGATCTAGACAATCACTCGGTCATTTGTAACAATTGTTGTGGATATAAGAGAAACTTATCTTCTCTTATGAAATTTAATTGGCTACAAGTTTGGGGGGCTTGAGAATCTTGGTATCATCCTCAAGGCCAAAATCCAAATTAGGAATTGATTCCATGTAATTACTCAACAATTTGCAATATTTTATTCATGTCTATTTGAGGTGTCTACCAAAGTATGTTGGGACAAATGTTGTAAATTTGAACTAATGTCTATTTCTAGGAGGTTATGTTAGCAATTCTTGGGTACTTCATCCCTCTAATATATACTAGATAAATTTCCTTCCGAGTCACTCATTTGGGAAATTCACTCAAGCCTCGGTTTCATGGACCACCATGACCACCCAAAGCGTTGTACCTTTTGTGAACATTCTACCCTTTGTGATTCAATTTGAAGGTCTGAATGCCACAATGATGAAAGTTAAGAGAAATGAATTTGGAAATAAGAAGAAGGGAGAATTGTAAGAAAGAAAGGGAATAGAACTATGTTAGGGACCTAAAATAAATTAGAAGCCAACTAATGAAGATGAAAGCATATTTGGAAAAGCACAAATAAATGATAGACATGTTAGAAATTGGAGAAGAGACCAATAGAGAGAAATTGGAGGAAGATGAGGACATAATAAAAGAGATGCAAGAAAAATTCCAGCACTCGAAATTGACACAAAAATAGGCTTTGAGGATTGAGGAAATATGCTTCTCCAACTACGTCAGTTGGTTCATTTGGACAAGACCAAGAAACGATCATGGAAGAAGACATAGTCAAGAAACAGATAGAGCAAGCAAGGAATACAAGCCCCTCTCTATTATCTTCAACTAAGGAAAGGAGAAAGTATACTCAACTAGGGCATGGACATAAAAATGTTTAAACTCTTATGATGTGTGGTACTTGTGATGATAATGAATTCTGAGTGTAAACATGAACCTACACAATTTCTACAAAAATATTCAGTCACAGGCTTACACAAACAGCAGCACCATAAGCATATCAGTTTGATAAATATTTCAGTGGTATCAAAGCATGGAATCTAATTGTTTGACAAAAGTCTCAACCAGTTATACAAGTAGTTAACCAAAAGGAATCAGTTAAGATTTTGGCTAAGGGTCATTCCAGTGGAATCAAAGTTTGTAGTTCAAGTGTGCACTTAGGGAACTGAAATCCCTAGTTAGGGTTAAAAGATGAAACTCATGTCCTTTAATTGCAGAGGGTTGACAAACCCTGCAAAAAAAATCGTCATTGAAGCATGACCAAAATTCCATATTTCATTTTCCAGGTTATGTATCCAATAGCAAACCTAGTTCCAGGTTAAGTTGACCCACCGGCATCCTCCATTGGAGAGATAGTTTCTTAGCAAGTTGAACTGTAACCACTAATAGAAAAGGGAGAAGGTATAAAATGTTCATTTCCGGTTGCTGTAGGATGTTTAAAGTATGGAAAAAAAAGGTGATGTTACCAGCTTTCTTAAAGAGTATAACTACTAAAAGGTTATCAGGAAGGCTGGTAATTGGGAGTTATTTTAATTTCATTAATAGCAGAAGAAAAGTGTGGGGAGAAGCTGCCAGAGTTTATAGGCTTGCATATAACTTATCACATCAGATTTAGTTAGTGGAACTGGTTGATGTATAGCATATCTAAATGAGGCCGACTGGGTTTCATGGGTTTGGAGAAACCATATGTCTAAAGGAAGAGGGTATTGGCTCTTTGTATTGAGGGAAATCGTAATAACTAAGATTGGCTAAATTGGTTTCATGCTGCCAAAATGAGATATGAAGTTATTAAAAAGAACTCGTTAAGGATACAATTTTGAAAGGCTCTAGATAGATTTCTTTTAAAACCCCACAAAAATCATTTATAGGAATTTTTTGTAAATAGTCGTAATTGATTATAAGGGCTTAGGCTAATTTGAGAGTAACTGATAGAGTTATGAGTCTTTTTCGGTTTTTAAGAGTCAATCCCCACATGCCAAAACCAAACTCATAGAAACAATAGAATATATTAGAACATAACCCGGATAAAGAGTTTACAAGTCAATTACCTGTGTAAAGAAAGGGTTCCCTTCGTCTTTGTGTGTGCCAATCCGTTCCTTCAACCCTTTGTTGCCGTGGTCGTTCCCCTAAGTTTCTGTGGTCATTCCCCACCCTACGATTTTTCAATGTCCTCTACGTTTGAACGACGGAGAGCGAAAATCTTTCAACAATGACACACACCGACGGGCGTGGGAAGGTTTGTTCGCATTTATATACTTAAACATTTCTCTACCGAGAGTTTAAAAGGAATCAAAACTCTCGGCCGAGACACTTGTCCGAGAGTTTAATATCAGAAAAGGGTTATAGTCTCATATGAGAAAACTAAATATTCAAGCCGAACAATTATCTAAATATGGAAAGACTCTTGGACGAGAGAAGTTTAACCGTGGTTAATTTCTCATTCGATAAATTCAACAACTCTCGCCCGAGAAAATATATTGACTTTTTTCTTGAGCAAGAAACTCGAAATTAGAACAAAAAAAAGCAAATTGTCACGAAATTGTTTCCCAGCTTCGCGTTTTCACCCGATTAAGTATCGATTTTTTAATATAAATTAATAAATGTGTCATTTATGTTTTCTTATGTTTCTAATTTAGTATATTTGATATGCTAACTTAAATTTAATTGAAATATATAGGAATTATCAACATTAAAGATGAAATGTTGCAAAACATCGATAGCGATAAATTGAGGGTCAAAAAAGATAATCATATTATACGATATCATGCTCAACGGATTTATGAATATTATCTCGAAACTGAATTAGTGGCAACACAAACTCAATTTTTGAAATGTTTGTTAATGTGCAAAAAAGTTAAAATAATCTACATCATTATTGGGTATTCAAAAGATTCAAATATGAAACAAAATATCTGTAACACCCTGTTTTTTACCCCAGTATGTAAATATGTAAATATTGATGAAATGGCTATAAGTTGTATATGAATGGTCTAGCATGACCAGACTATGTAATTATGTACATTTTCACTTTTTAATATAAAATCTATGACTTCCTACAGGGGTGTAGCACAACCGTCGATTCGCTTGATATGAAGGAAATGTTGTAAATGGAAGTCACGAGTTCAAATCACCCCGGCTTACCCGTGCCCCATGCTTGCGAGCTGTGTGGGTGCACCTACGGGTATAGTGGTAGCAAACAGGATTGGATCCCTGGACTCCATGTCACACGAGTACCGGCCCCTTCCTAGTTGTCGATTCCCCTAGTTACAATATATATATATATATAATCTATGATTACTGCAGACTAAAGGACGAAGAAGAGATGGAGGGCTATAACTCCAAAAGAGTGAGACTAAGAAGGCAGTTAAAAGGGAATTTACCCTAGTGACTTATGAGTTAAGTCATTATCCTTAATATTCATTTTATCCTAAGCTTTATCAATCTCCCTTTATAAAAGTGCATTAGCCATAATCTTGGGTAAATTATCCTAAGCTTGGGATTAGAGGGGAAAAAGTGTCAAATACCATGTATGTCATTTTTCCAGTTCCTATCATCCTTGCATGCCACTTGGCTAATTCTCAACATGCATATAATTATTGAGAAATAGTCCAGTATGCCATCATTCTCCCGTGATTGGGCCATTAGTTGTTATCAGAGATGAACCAACATCACCTGTACTATAAATTGGACCCATACCGAGAACGACTAAGTTCCCTGGAGTACCATCATGAAGGGTTCCTAACTGACCTATGCTAGAGCCCTGGAAGGGAATTGGGGTAAAAAACTTGAGATTTTGTTAACTAAAAGAAGGGAGCTCCATTCCTTGGGTTGTGCAGGATGATGGGGAAGGGAGTGCCAGTGGATTGGGATAGCTATAGTGGGAAAACTCAATACCTTCTTGTGGTTTAATAGCCCCATATTGGGGGTGTCCTGTCAAAAAAAGATATGCTTGAGATAACCTATGGCTGGGAGGAACATCCTTGGTTTGCAGTCAGTTGGTTTATATTTTCATATAGGTCTCCGCCTATGTATAAAATGTGTTTTGTTTAACGTAATTACCGTTATATGATGATTTAATTGCATGGAATTATTGGCATTATGTGACTGCATTCATGTAGAAATTGCCTGCAATATCTTTGTCTGTGTGTGTGTATAAAGTGATCAGTTATGTATTTAATTCCATTATAAATATTTAATTTAAACAATGGAAAAATGGAATTGAGTATCAAAGGAAATTTTTGATAGTGATTTGAGTATCTCGTGGTCCCAAAGACATTGTGAAGTTATCCGGTGCGATAAAAACTTTTGGAAGATCGGGAAATAAAGATACTAGCATTGCATATAGAGCAATATAAACAACAATGATTTCATCTAGTACAAGAAAAAATATTTGACAAGACAAATGGCCAAAGCAAAAGGAACCTCACAAAAAACATTGTACAAATATAACAAATTCTGATTGCAAATAGATGAAAATGATGAGCTTTCTTGTTGGGCGATTATTTGTAGACAACCCTACAAAGGTAGACTTGGAGAAAATGTTAAAGATTTGGTACATGAATATTGGGTGACAAATTCTTGGGTTTCACCAAATGTAAGTGACATGATACAACGAAGAGTATCAAGAAATGAGTATTAAACCCATGCAAAACATATATTGGAGATGACTCAAATGCAGTTGTTCAATAAATTCAAAGAAGATCATAGTGAAGTTAATATGTCGATCAATACATTTGTACACCAAAATCCATGGTTAGGCTTATCACTGTCTGTGACACATATTGTTGTTGTTATCATGTGGTATTTGTATTATATTATTAGAATTTTCTTCAGTTTGGTAAAACGTTTTGGCCAAATCCACTTCCTCCTTCCACAATCCATGCTTTCATATCCGAAATTCTATGAGAAAGAGAAAATGACGAGTTATTTTACCATAAAAATGTGTCAATGGAAAGAAATGTGGTCATTGTGAAAATCTATCTTTATTCCTATTCAAATATCATATTAATAATGATCATTCGTTGTCAAATCTAATAGTTGATTGGAAGATATATGAATATATTAATTATGCTCTAAATGCTACAAATTCTACAAATGCTCTTTCCAAAAGGATTGGTTTGCAAGAGGATAAAATACGTGTGACATATTTTTTGAAGAAATTTATAAATACACCAAGCATTCACATAGAGCACAATGGAAAGACCTACCATTCAAACAATCTTGTGAATTTTTTCCACCAGGGACAATTTTATCGATGGTTGATTTTGCAAAGAATCACACATTTGTTGCACAAAAAGATATACAAAGTGAATATTATCATTTCGACCAAGTTTCTATCTTTTTCCAAGTTCTATATAGACATGCTCAAAACAATGTCAATAAGACAGTCGACATGTGATCAAAGAATATCACTTTTATATAAGTGATTATTGTACAAATGATACACATTTTGTACAACATTCTTTTGATATTTTTTATGGTTCATTGAAAAAACATGGAGTTAAATTCAATGAACATTGGATATGGTCATATGGATGTGCATGGACATTTAAATATTCACAATCATTCTTTTGGTTAGGTCGCCTTCATAGAAAACCAAGCATTAAACATTGTTGGAATTTCTTTAAGACCGGTCATGGAAAAGGAGAGTGTGATAGTGCAAGAGCATGTGTAAAACGAGCACTTCAAAGGTTGTTGATGAACCATTGTGTTGAGCAATTTGTATCGGTTTCTCAAGTTGTTCAATGGTGTCATTTAAATCTAAGCGATGAATATAAGAAACTAAGTCCCAACTATAGCATCGTGGATAATTTGGCCCAGTCTCCGGCAATAATGTCTACTCTAGAGGCGTTGTGGAATTGTCTAGTACAACATAAAACATTGTTGAATTCTTTAGGTTCAATTGATAGATATGATTCTCACTTGATGACTTTCAATCTGGACCAAGAAGAACCCTGGATGCCTTCATCTATATCCTTCCAAGTCCCCATCAAGATTAAAAACTGGGTTATCCATCATTGTATCGTGGACAAAGGGGCCTCCACCTGTGTTATTCCCACTCATGTGTGGTAGAATCTCGGATTCCCCCAATTGGTTCTATCCCCTATGAATTTACATGCCTATGATGGGTGTGCTTCTCAACCCCGGGGTCTTCTCCAGAGTGTCCCTACAAAGTTAGCTGGAAAAACCATTTTGATTGATATAGAGGTTGTCAACGCGAATTGGATTACAACCTCCTCTTAGGTCATAGTTACAAGTATGCTATGGATGTTTTTTCCTCATCAGTATTCATACTAAAGATGTTCCCCCACAAGGGGTAGATCATAAATCTATATCAGCTAACTTGCTACGATCCTAAAGGTCCATCTTTCCCAAATGATGTCTTATCGATGGTCAACAATAGTCCCACTAGCATGACCCTTCCCGCTTATTCGAATATTGCACTAGGTGTTTTTCATGACATCGTCATGATAGGAACTTTCCAGGATTTACCACCCCCTTCCCCTAAAGTTGATATATCAGAGTTATGTACTATTTATTCAGGGAAATCGATGATCCCTCCCCAACCTATTCCACCTCTTAGCTAGTTACCTAGGAATCAGTGGGGAGCCACACCCATCCAATAGGTCCCAATTTTGTTCCCACCATCTGAAGTGGTAAGCACACCCATGATGGAAACGTTTAATCTATCAGGACTCATGCTAGGATTCCCTGTTTGGTACCTCAATCCACCAAACCCACCCCCTACCCCAAAGGTTGTCTTGAAACCTATGCAACCCATCGGTACTTCTGATGCTCCTTCTCTAGGATTCGTTACAGAAGCACCTCCAACTAACCAACCCCCTCCCAATAAAAACGATAGGGGTAACTCTAAAATTATGACTACTTTGGAAAAGCCTACTCAAGTGGTGATACCCCCTCCTAAAGATAACACACAAATTCCTCCGCATTGTTCCATATGTGATGTTTTGGGCCATGCTACCCAACAATGCCCATATTTTCCCATCCTACAGAGTACTTGCAAACACTCAACAATGAATTTGATGAAAAAAATCCATCCATTCATCTTCTCGATGTCCCTAAAATGAAGAAAAAGTCTTTGTGAACCAATCACCCTTGTGCATTGTGTGGCCTTTACGATCATTACTCACATAATTGCTCAGACTTGCCAAAGTACCAATCTATACTTGCTGATCTAAAACGTCTTTCAATTGATTCTCAAGTCACTATTATTGAGGATGTCCACCCTCCAACTTCATCATTACAAGAGATTACCACTATTTACTATATCTCATCATCCTATTTCATCATATATGACGTTGTTACTGTGTCATTAGACCCAATCCCTACTGATTTTTCAGAACAAGTCTTCTACAGTGATGAGGAAATCCTCGAAGTTATCACAACACCAAATATTCCTTGGGATGATATGCACCATCATGCATACTTCGTACCTGATGAATCTGATCCCTCCATGTCATCTTCGAATCAATTTTTTGTTGAGTCCAAGGACTTTTTTTTGCACGGAAATTTCAATTGGTTCAAAAACCCAATTCCTACCCCTAACTATTTTGAGGAAGGTAACATGGATAACATCCCCCCGATGATCAAGGTCAACATCTCCATAAAACCAAGTGTCATCGAGAATATCCTTTTAGCACCTTCTTGTACTCCCGAATAAGTCACTGCCTGCAAATCACCTTTTGAAAGAGTTTCGTTACGTATTCACTTGGTCTTATGTTGAGATTCCTATCATGGATCTTGCCATCATTGAGCACCACAATTATACATGGCTCGATGTTGCACCAGCCTGCCAAAAGCAATGGCACATTCACCCCTCCAAAGCATCAGTCATCAAAGTGGAAATTGAAACGTTACATAAATATGGATTCACTTATCCAGTTGCATACACCACATGGGTTTCTAACCCAGTACCGGTCAACAAGAAGCAAGGCACTTTGTGTGTTTGTACTGATTTTCACGACTTGAATTTGTATTCTCCAAAAGATAATCACCCCACCCCTTTCATAGACCAAGTCATTGACACATGAACTGAGCACGAGGTCATTTATTTTATGGATGGATTCTTGGGGTATAACCAAATTCAAATTCAAAAATTTTAGTTCTAAACCTAATTAAGTGTAAAAATGCATACAGTTCTTAAGCATAAACAAAAAGTAAAACAATAGGGCACACACACATTACATAGACATTTTACCCTAGAAACCCTTAGCCAAGAAAACCATCTTAACTAGAGCTTCACTGCTCTTTTTTTCTTTCATTGTGTTAAATCAACCATTTACATTACAATATATAGGTCTTTACCAACATCCAAAACCCTAATTTCTAAATCGGAATTAGAATACAATGGATCAAAAACCATTGGCTGAAAATAGCATCGCCTGAACCCCTGCCAAAAGGTGAGTAGTCATGTAGAGAATATAAAACAAACCCAACATTCTCCCATTTGTTGTTTTCTCTACATACATGGGGAACAATATTTTATTGGATAGGAAATCCAAGTCACGAATTCCAGTTGCTTCTTTACACCAAGAGAACTTCTCAATGCTCATAGATTTTGTCAATGAATCTGCAACATTCTTCAAAGTGTCAACTTTCTCCAATAACACCTTCTTTATTTTAACCATGTCTCTTACAAAGTGATATTGCACATCAATATGTTTCTTTTTTGAGTGATAATTAAGGTTCTTGGTCAGGAATATTGCACTCTGATTGTCACAATCTAACATCATGGCTTGTTTTTCAAACCTAAACACAATATCTACAACCATACAACCTCATTACTTGCATGAGTGGCTTCCATTATTCAACTTATGTAGTTGATAGTGCCACTATAGCATGTTTCTTACTCATCCAATTGATAGCACCTCCAAATAGGTTAAATACATTCCCACTTGTAGATATTATACGATCCAAATCTCCAACCCAATCAACATCAGCAAAGCCATGTACATTCAACACTTTATCATGTCCAACTCTTCCTTGATAACAAATTGCAATATATGTAGTTCCACTCAAATACTTGAACACCATCTTCACAGCTTTCCAATGCTCCTTTCCCGGGTTTTACATATACCTGCTCAAAACTCCCACTGCATGAGAAATGTTTGGTCTAGTACATACCATGGCATACATCAAACTTCCAACTACACTAGCATAAGGAACATGAGACATGTCTTATTTTCCTTCTTCAGCCTTGGGACACTATTCTACAGATAATCTTACACCTACAGGAATTGGGGCTTTTATTGGTCTACATTCCTACATATTAAGCCTATGAAATATTGTTTCAACATATTTTCTCTGGTTCAGCCAAAGTTTCCTTTCTGCATGATTTATCTTGATCTCCATCCCCAAGATAAATTGGCAACACCGAGATCCTTCATGTTGAACTTGGAGGATAGTTGTGTTTTCACCTCCTTGATAACCTCCATGTTGTTACCAACCAACAACATGTCATCGAAATACAATACTACATAAAAAAAATGTTTTCCAACCTGCTTGCAATAGACACATTGATCATCTTTGCTTCTCACAAATCCTAGTCACAATATGTATGTGTCGAACTTATGGTGCCACATCCTTGGAGACTATTTTAGACCATAAAGGGACTTCTTCATCTTTCAAACTAGATCCTTCTTACCCTTTACTATAAATCCTTCAAGTTGCTTCATGTAGATTTCTTCTTCTAGGTCTCCATGTAGGAACATTGTTTTTACATCCATTTGTTCTACCTCTAGATCAAATATTACAGAAAGAGACAATAGGAATCTAATGGAATTCAATTTTGTAACAGGAGAGAGTATATCACCAAAGTCAATTACCTCTACCTTGAGAATAACCTTTTTGCTACCATTCAATCCTTGTATTTCTCAACTTTTCCTATTGAATTCAATTTCTTTTTGAACACCCATTTGCTACCAATAGGTTTCCTTGGTAATTCAACCAAATCCTAGCCTTATTTTTCTCCAAGGCTTCCATTTCTTCTCCCATGGCCTTCTTCCAATGTTTTCACTCTTCAGAATTAACTGCTCTAAAACATATTTATTCTCATCATTAAAAGAAGACATATCAAAACCAAAACAAAAATTAGGTGGACTATACCTTTCAATTGGCCTCCTTACACAGTCAGATCTCCTCAAGTTTGGATTCTATAGTTCCACCTAATCATATGATTCAAATGATTCTTCCTCCTTAGTTGAATCAGATCCTTCATTCTTTATCTTGAACGCCATTCTCTCTGGTCCTTTCCTATTGATTCGTATTCATTCCTAAAAATGTTCTCAACTTCTCTGAAGACCACATCTCAACTGTACATTGTTTTCCTTGCTCAATGATTCCACATTTTGTAACCTTTCAGACCATCTTTATATCCAATAAAGATATATTTCTCTAATTTATTATCCAGCTTTCTCCTTTTCTCCTTAGGAACATGAACAAAAGCATCACACTAAAATACTCTAATATATGCAACGGAATGCTTCTTACCAGACCATACCTCATGAGGAGTCTTGTTGACCAATGTTGATGTGGGTGATCAATTCTCCAAATAACATGCAGCGCCGATAGCTTCAGCCCAGAATTCTTGTGCTAATTCAACACCCCTGAGCATATTCCTCGCCTTCTCCATCAGCATCATGTTCATCCTTTCTACAACCCCACTTTGTTGGAGTCTATGTGGATTTGTATTTTGTCGTTTGATACCATATTGCTTGTGGAACTGGTAAACCCTTTAAGGAAAACTTCACCTCCATGGTTAGTTCATAGAACTTTTATTTTCTTTCACGTTTGGTTTTCCACAAGAGCCTTGAACTCCCTGAATTTACTGAAAACCTCATAATTATTTTTAGGAAGTAAAACCACGTATTCCTCAAGAAATCATCTATAAATGACACATAATACACAAATTCTCCCAATGATGGAACAGGTACAGGAACAAACACATCACTGTGTATTAACTCTAGGATCTCCTTTTACCTTCTAGCACCTGAAAGGAAATTTCACTCAATTCAGCTTGCCATATAAGAAATGCTCACAGAATTTGAAATCTAGTTTGCAATTGGACACACCTTCAACCATACCTTTGTTAAGTTTATACTAATTTTACTAGCAAGATCACTGCAAGAAACACAATCACAAGATAGACAGATATTTTATGTTGGGAAACCCTCATGGGATAGAAAACCCAGCAAAGCTTTCCTCAATAAGATGATCAACCAAATACAAGATGTAGTCGAAGACTAGAGCTCCTTCTCTACCTCCTATGCAGACCTCTCTCTCACTTGTGTGCTACTTTCCGAGTGATGGAAGAGTGAGATAAGTGAGGAACAACCTCCTCTACTTATACTTGTTTCCCGACTGACTTTTTACCCTATGGGGCCGACCTCTCCTAAGAGAGTGTAATAACCCCTAATAAATTAACTCAGGGCCGACCCCCACATGGGAGATCTAATAACCCTAGTTACCATAATCCTTCGGAGGAATAAACATCTCCGGATACATAATAAAGTCCCATCGGAGGAATGAAACATCTCCGGAATAATACAAATATAATATTCTTAGAAGTTACAATATTTCAACACTCCCCCTTAACACGAAGGATATTATAACAACATCTATAGGAGCAAGGAGTCATGGACTACATGATACATGATACATCTATAAATCATTGGAAGCTTTCTTTATACATCATCATCAGTAACTCAGACAGTTACTGGAACATAATCAATACTGGAACATCAGCATCATCAGTATTGATTCTTCATCTTCTGCGGCACTCGATCAGCTACAGCATCATCATCTGGATCTACCGATCAATATCATCATCTAGATCCTCACGATCAATAGCATTGTCATCACGATCAGCAGCATCGTCATCTAGACCATCACGACCACAGCATCATCATCTAGATCATCATGATCATAGCATCGTCACCACACGATCTGCATCATCATCATCACACGATCTGCATCATCGTCATCAACTGGATCCTCTCGATCAATAGCACAATAGTAGCATACCCTACAACACACCTGATCTATTTAAGACACCATATCATGTCTAGGGACGATGCAGTTCACTCATCAACTTAGACAAAGTCTAAGGACCACTTCTCGGAGACATATGTCTACGGATCAATTTAGGGACCGAAGTTCGGGGACGAAACAATCCCCTCACTCTCAGAGACATATGTTTGCAGATCAATTTAGGACTAAGATTCGGGGATGATACAATCCCCTCACTCTCGGAGACATCTGTCTGTGGCTCACTTTAGGACTAAATTCCAAGGATGATACAATCCCCTCACTCTCAGAGACATCTATTTGCGGCTCACTTTAGGACTGAAATCCAAGGATGATACAATCCCCTCACTCTCGGAGACATCTGTCTATGGCTCACTTTAGGACTGAAATCCAAGGATGATACAATCCCCTCACTCTAAGAGACATCTGTCTGCCGCTCACTTTAGGATTGAAGTCCAAGGATGATACAATCCCCTCACTCTCGGAGACATCTGTCTGCGGATAACTTTAGGACTAAAGTCCATGGATGATACAATCCTCTTACTCTTGGAGACATCTATCTGTGGATCACTTTAGGACTAAAGTCCACAGATGATACAATCCTCTTACTCTCGGAGACATCTGTCTGTGGATCATTTTAGGACTAAAGTCCACGGATTATACAATCCTCTTACTCTTAGAGACATCTGTCTGCGGATCACTTTAGGACTAAAGTCCATGGATGATACAATCCTCTTATTGTCCACTTAGACAAAGTATAAGGACCATTTCATTGACCTCATCGTCGGAATAGGAAACCTCATCATCAACCTCATCGTTGGAACAGGTAGCCTCAATATCATCAATACAAGTATCCACACCAATACAAGTATCCATATCATCAATACAAGTGTCCACACCAATACAAGTATCCATATCAAATACAAGTATCCACACCAATACAAGTATACATTATCAAATACAAGTATCCACACCAATACAAGTATACATCATCAAGTACAAGTATCCACACCAATACAAGTATACATAGGTATCCTTAACATTGACCTTACCATCAATATAGGCAATCTAATCATCGATACAGGTATCCACATCGATACCAATATCCAAATATTATCATCGACCATATCACTCCCCCTTTCGAGGAGGGTCCTTCTGAACTACACTAAGCTTGTCTCGGAAATACTCAAACTTTACTCGAGACAGAGGTTTGGTCAATACATCGGAAACTTGTTCATTAGTGCCTACATACTCGATCTTGATAGCTCCTTTTTGCACCATGTCCCGTATATAAAAATATCGGATCTCTATGTGCTTTGACTTATCATGGAACACTAGATTCTCTGTCATCTTGACTGTAATGTCCCTTGTTAGGAATTTTATTAAAATTGCAATTTTTCACTTTTTTCCTTGGTTCGACCTTGGACTAGTTTCGATCTCTAGGTCCCAAATTTGCCCCAAATGATCCCAAATCTTCTGAGAAGGTATATGAATGATATTATAACATAAATATGTGTTTCAGGGATGCCTTTGTACCTTTAAAACACTTCTGCAAATACTCTTTCAATTCTGGTCAATGTAGGTAACTTTACTAGTGATTTCCCTTTGACTAGTATTGGTCTCTAGGTCTTAAATTGACTCCAAATGCCTTCAAATCTTCAAGGAAGGTTTATGAATGATATTAGGAATTGAATATGATGTTCAGGGATAACATATGGCCACCAAAAGACCTCTGCAAACTCTCTTAAGATTCTGGACCAAGTATGCAATTTTACTAGTAATCTGGGGTTCAAATCCCCCTGAGGTAAGTACTGAAAATGGCTTCCCAAATGCCTCCAAACCCACTCAAATTTATGAACAAAGGTATGTAATGTGTTAAGTATGTTATTAAGGTCTCATATGCACCATTAATGTTTTATTACAACTATTCTCACCCTCTCCCATTCAACTGCAAAAATCCCCAATTCGACCCTTGGGGAAATGGCACTATTTCACCTCCCAATACAACTAAACTGAGTAAAAATGCTTCAAATGCTCAAGTACAGTAAATGAAACTTGTAGAAGACATCCATGGCAGTATATTGATCACAAATATATCAGATAATCATCCATTCATTCGAAATCATCATCAATACATTGGTTCACAACAAGGTAGTGGGGAAATGGCATTGTTCTTCCATTAAAAATGAGATTTATACATTTCTACTTGGAATTTCGACCTGAAACTTCCTGGAGATGAAGAACAGAGTATTTACTTCATATTAAAAAATAAATGGGGCATTAGAAGCTCCCCCAAAGAGTACAATAGCTCACCAAAAACGCCCTCCCTCAAGGATCAAGAATATGCCATCAAAACTGGAAATGGTTGAAGGAGTGAGCTGCAATAGAAGAAACCATGAGCTGCCCTGTAGCTTACACCTGCAAATAAAGACTCCATTAAAGCTCCAAATGAAAGGTCTGAATGGCCTTTCCAATTACCAACTTGGATGGGAATCTTTCACCCTCGAAATTGGTTAAGGCAAGAAACTAGTCATCCACTAGCTCTCCCTCTTCACAAATGCAATTGCAAATTCTACAAATGATCAAAAGCTGGTTTCATTCTTTTTTATTGACATTTATAAAGTTCTAATGGCCTCCATGGGTCGAATTCCTTCCAAGAGACTCATGCCAACTCAAGTTGGGAAGAGATTCCAAAGAACGCCACTTGTACAACAATTCCTAGTCTCCCACTTCCACCAAATCACATGTGGAAGCATCTTAGCTGCCCTAACACCCTTGAGCGCCCTCTTGGAGTCTATTTTTATCCCTGACATGTCATATATGTCATATGTCAGCCTTCAGGTCTGATTTGTGTCATAGGTGTCATAGCATCTTCATCATTGTTGTCATAGAGCTAGGGAATCTAGCCCAAGTGTCTCACTAGCTCCAAATTGTCTCTTCCTCTTCCATGGGAGTTACTCTTCCTCTATATTTCGACCTTGGATGAGTTATGCCATGAATAATACCTTTTGGACTTCCCCAAGTATGTTACCATTCACCTTGAATTCGAATTGGTGAGAGAATGATGCCAAATGTAGTGGGGAAATCTAGCCATATGTGGGTCCCACTTCCTCCATGTGTCTTCATGATGAAATGCCACTTTGATTTTCACTTGTATATATTTATTTAGCTCCTTTATTAAATATTTATGCCATTCTAATGTTCAAACATCATTTATTATCCCCATTATTCCAAATCCCAAAGCTTCCACCCCAAACCTAGGAAACTAGTAATTTTCCTCCTTGGCAATTATTTGACCCTTAACATCAACTTTGCAAACTCTAATGAATAGGGCCAATGTGATTAGGCCATTGTGACCCAATACCAAATTTGGGACATGACAAATCCTCCCTTCCCAATATTGCTTGTCCTCAAGCAATTTTAAACATGGGTGTTGAAGAACCTGCTTTCTGTATAATTCTTTGAAGTTGCCATTGAATTGCCCAACCTTGAGTCTTTGAGTTTCCATGAAGATTTTAGAGAGGAACCACCATGCTTGCTGCTGCACTACTCTGATAAAAATCACTTTATTAAGTGGGGAAATCCATATCCCATACTGCTTGTTTCCCCAAAAAATTTGAAACCAATGAGATAAAAATTATTCCAGGGTCCCATTGCTTGTATTGCACCCCAATAATTAAGGGTGCTCTCCAACCTACACCATTAGATAAGAGGATTCCTGGATCCCATTTTCTTGTATGCATTATTCCAAACATCATGAGTACCAAATATATATCATCAAAGTACATAACAACATAATGAAAATGTACATCAAGGATATGCTTCATCAAAGAGTCATGAAAGTGCTTATACCTCCAAGCAAGTAGACCACCATTTTCCAAGTGCATACAAGCTTCAAGTGACCAATCAAATCTGCTCCAATGACATAGGTGAGGATCCCATGTCCTATAATGCTGCTCCAAAAGGATGTGATATGTATCAAAATATTCAGCCATGTATTCTTTCATCCAAGAAGTGAATGAAGAATCTCCACTAGAATCTGAACCAAATAATGAGCAGAAAAAACAAGGAGACTTCAAATGACTCAAAGAAGTCTCACCCATACATCCATGAATGTGATAACCATAAATATGTAACAAAGTATGTGGCTGCCAACAAAAATGTTCTCCCATCATAAATCTATTCATCCAAGTGTTGGATGAAGTTCCTCTAACATCAAATGAACCCAGTGTTGAGCAAGAAAAACCATGAGTATTCAAGTGACTCAAATCCATATCATAGGTGCATCCATGTAGATGTGAATCATCATAAAGTGACAAATTATGCTGCTGCAAATGTGAATAAGAATGTGCTCCAACCATATCATCATAAAAAGTAAATCTAGGAGTTCCATACTCCTCATGTGGCACCATCAAAAAGAACCCTTTCACCCATACTTCATTGAGACTAATGTTGCAAAACATGGAATTGTAGGATGTAGGAGAATGAACCAAATCACCCAAATGATCAAAAAGTACAGAAATTTCATCATGGGGAGGATCCATATGGGTAGTATCATGCAGCTCCTTCAAAAGTGTGAACTCTTTGTCATAGTTTGGTTCCAATGTAGAGGAATCATGCTCTTCTTTAAAAATTGCACAACCTTCATCAAGAGGCAATTCAAATTCCTCTTCCACCACATCAAGTGTTTGAATCTCTTCAAGTTCATCTTCAAACACATCAAGAACATTCAAATTTTCACATTTCTCATGATCCACCATGTCATGAGAATCCTCCAAACAATCTACCATTTGACAATCTGAAACATAGGAGGAAAAACAAGTATCTTGCAACTTTTCAAGAAGTTGCTCATTTTGAATTGTGAGCTTATGAATATCCTCATTATTCTTCAAGTATGCATCATGTAACAATTCATTAAGCTCAAACAAATGGTTTCTATCAAAAAGCAAAGACATGAAATTACCTTTGATGTGGCACATTGCTCTTTGAATCTTCTCCATGTCTTCAAGGAAGGATGTTTCCTCCAATGAAGTAGCTCTCCAACAAGAATTTGACACCAATGCTTGAGTGTCATGGAGAATGCTGAGGGACTCTTGGATCTTATTTTCATTCATCTTTAAGGACCCTTCAAGAAAATGAGGCTCTTGCAAATGAACCTCCTCATCTTCAATTTTGCTTGGACCAACTTCATGAAGCTCAAGTGGTGATGGGGAAGTTGATCTTGGTTCTTCTTCAACTGCTACAAGGTCTTCATTATCATGCTTAATGAAACTTGTACTTGTAGAAACACTTTCAAAAGTGATCTCTATGTCACCAACATAGAGGTGTGAGCACCCATCAGTAGGTACTCCTTCATAGTTTAAGCATCCATCAGTAGATGCTCTTTGGTTCATGTCTAAGCTAGAAGGTGTCTCGAAATGATCTTCCATATTTTCAATAGAATCTTCTTCATGCTCTTGTGATGTCTCTTCCTTTTGCTCCTTAAAGCAAGCTGATTCATTTTGCCCCTTGTTTTCCTTAGGATCAATATATTTGGAATCTCTTCTTGAATAAATCTCAAATGCTCTCCTCAAGGAGGACATCATTTCATGCACACATATATGATACTCGCTCCAAGGGTTTTTACAAGAAGGGCATAAACCTTTCTTCACTAACTCCACATCTTCATTTTTGGGCCTATTTTCAAAAACATGTTCAGCATAGTACTCAAAAGACATGGCATTTTGTGTATTTTTGCTAAAAGCAAGATATTCTTGATATTTTTGATATTGTTGGGGCAAGGTTTTATATTTTGCTCTCCATCTTTGGAACTCACTCATAGAATTATCCTTGGTTGGTGTGACACACTCATATTCATCAGATTTAAAGTCATAAGAATAATCTTCATTTCTCTTGAAATTGTAAGAAGTGTTGCATGATGGCACCTCTTCCTCATACCATTCACATTCTGCTTCATATTGCTCATAAGCATCTGCATATTCCTCATAAGAATTGTACTCATAGGATTCATCATAATAGTAAGACATGGCTGCCAATTATTCTTGAATGTATGTACCTAATACACAGGTGCAAGGACCATGCTCTGATACCACTGTAATGTCCCTTGTTAGGAATTTTATTAAAATTGCAATTTTTCACTTTTTTCCTTGGTTCGACCTTGGACTAGTTTCGATCTCTAGGTCCCAAATTTGCCCCAAATGATCCCAAATCTTCTGAGAAGGTATATGAATGATATTATAACATAAATATGTGTTTCAGGGATGCCTTTGTACCTTTAAAACACTTCTGCAAATACTCTTTCAATTCTGGTCAATGTAGGTAACTTTACTAGTGATTTCCCTTTGACTAGTATTGGTCTCTAGGTCTTAAATTGACTCCAAATGCCTTCAAATCTTCAAGGAAGGTTTATGAATGATATTAGGAATTGAATATGATGTTCAGGGATAACATATGGCCACCAAAAGACCTCTGCAAACTCTCTTAAGATTCTGGACCAAGTATGCAATTTTACTAGTAATCTGGGGTTCAAATCCCCCTGAGGTAAGTACTGAAAATGGCTTCCCAAATGCCTCCAAACCCACTCAAATTTATGAACAAAGGTATGTAATGTGTTAAGTATGTTATTAAGGTCTCATATGCACCATTAATGGTTTATTACAACTATTCTCACCCTCTCCCATTCAACTGCAAAAATCCCCAATTCGACCCTTGGGGAAATGGCACTATTTCACCTCCCAATACAACTAAACTGAGTAAAAATGCTTCAAATGCTCAAGTACAGTAAATGAAACTTGTAGAAGACATCCATGGCAGTATATTGATCACAAATATATCAGATAATCATCCATTCATTCAAAATCATCATCAATACATTGGTTCACAACAAGGTAGTGGGGAAATGGCATTGTTCTTCCATTAAAAATGAGATTTATACATTTCTACTTGGAATTTCGACCTGAAACTTCCTGGAGATGAAGAACAGAGTATTTACTTCATATTAAAAAATAAATGGGGCATTAGAAGCTCCCCCAAAGAGTACAATAGCTCACCAAAAACGCCCTCCCTCAAGGATCAAGAATATGCCATCAAAACTGGAAATGGTTGAAGGAGTGAGCTGCAATAGAAGAAACCATGAGCTGCCCTGTAGCTTACACCTGCAAATAAAGACTCCATTAAAGCTCCAAATGAAAGGTCTGAATGGCCTTTCCAATTACCAACTTGGATGGGAATCTTTCACCCTCGAAATTGGTTAAGGCAAGAAACTAGTCATCCACTAGCTCTCCCTCTTCACAAATGCAATTGCAAATTCTACAAATGATCAAAAGCTGGTTTCATTCTTTTTTATTGACATTTATAAAGTTCTAATGGCCTCCATGGGTCGAATTCCTTCCAAGAGACTCATGCCAACTCAAGTTGGGAAGAGATTCCAAAGAACGCCACTTGTACAACAATTCCTAGTCTCCCACTTCCACCAAATCACATGTGGAAGCATCTTAGCTGCCCTAACACCCTTGAGCGCCCTCTTGGAGTCTATTTTTATCCCTGACATGTCATATATGTCATATGTCAGCCTTCAGGTCTGATTTGTGTCATAGGTGTCATAGCATCTTCATCATTGTTGTCATAGAGCTAGGGAATCTAGCCCAAGTGTCTCACTAGCTCCAAATTGTCTCTTCCTCTTCCATGGGAGTTACTCTTCCTCTATATTTCGACCTTGGATGAGTTATGCCATGAATAATACCTTTTGGACTTCCCCAAGTATGTTACCATTCACCTTGAATTCGAATTGGTGAGAGAATGATGCCAAATGTAGTGGGGAAATCTAGCCATATGTGGGTCCCACTTCCTCCATGTGTCTTCATGATGAAATGCCACTTTGATTTTCACTTGTATATATTTATTTAGCTCCTTTATTAAATATTTATGCCATTCTAATGTTCAAACATCATTTATTATCCCCATTATTCCAAATCCCAAAGCTTCCACCCCAAACCTAGGAAACTAGTAATTTTCCTCCTTGGCAATTATTTGACCCTTAACATCAACTTTGCAAACTCTAATGAATAGGGCCAATGTGATTAGGCCATTGTGACCCAATACCAAATTTGGGACATGACATATCCACATCGATACCAATATCCAAATATTATCATCGACCATATCACTCCCCCTTTCGAGGAGGGTCCTTCTGAACTACACTAAGCTTGTCTCGGAAATACTCAAACTTTACTCGAGACAGAGGTTTGGTCAATACATCGGAAACTTGTTCATTAGTGCCTACATACTCGATCTTGATAGCTCCTTTTTGCACCATGTCCCGTATATAAAAATATCGGATCTCTATGTGCTTTGACTTATCATGGAACACTAGATTCTCTGTCATCTTGATACAACTCTGGTTGTCACATAGAATCATAGTGGGGTCCATCTCTAAGTCAAACAATCCTGATAATAACTTCCAAAGCCATACCGCTTTGCAACTAGCAGAGCAGGCAGCTATATATTCTGCTTCAGTTGTGCTGAGAACCACACTTGACTGCTTTCTGCTAAACCACAAGATCATGGCAGATCCTAGACAATAACATCCACCCGATGTACTCTTCCTGTCTGATAACTTCCTTCCCAATCAAAATTTGTGTAGCCATATAATCTGAAGTCATGATCTCCACGATAATAGAGACCAAAATCTATCATACCTTTTAGGTACCTCATCACATGTTTTGCAACAATTAGGTGAACTCGTCTAGGTTCCACTAGATACTGACTCAGAGTGTTCACCGTAAAAAAATGTTCGGCTTGGTATTCGTCAGATACATTAATGACCCAATAATTTGTCTATACAAAGTCACATCCACTAACTCTGAAGAGTCATCAACTAATAGCTTTAAGTTGGAATCCATGGGAGTGGCCATGGCTTTGCATTTCAACATATCGAATCTTTTCAGGATTCCCACAACATACTTACCTTGGTTGAGAAAGATTCCATTTGGTCCTTGCCATACTTCCAGACCTAGGAAGTAGTGCATCAATCCAAGATCTTTCATCTCAAAATCTGATGAGAGCTTCTTCTTGCACTCGATAATTTGTTTCTCATTTCCAGTCAGAAATAGATCATCCACATATAGCAACAATATGACAGGTTCATCATCCATAACCTTGAGATAAAGATTAGGATTAGCTTTACTTTTGGTAAAGCCCAAGTTTGTCAAGAAACTGTCAATTCTTCCATACCAAGCTCTGGGAGCTTGGTTCAACCCATACAAGGCCTTCTTCAGTTTGCATACATGGGTTCTTCCATCTTCCACCTCAAATCCTTGTGTTTTTTCTATGTACACTTCTTCCTCAATCACACCATTCGGGAAGGATGTCTTTACATCCATCTGGTGTAAATCCCATTTCATCATGGATGCAGGTGCCATGATGGTTCTAATGGAAGTGTACCTTGCAACTGGTGCAAATGTTTCTTCATAGTCAATTCCCTCTTTCTGAGTGAATCCTCTGGCCACAAATCTTGCTTTATATTTTTCAATGCTACCATCCGCAGCATGCTTTATTTTGTATATCCATTTGGAGGATACCACACTTTTGTCATTTGGCTTGGGAACTGTATCCCAAACATCGTTCTTTATTATTGACTAGTATTCCTCTATCATTGCCTCTACCCATTCTTTCTTATGAACTGCCTCTTCATAACTAGTAGGTTCTTGATCTACAAGATCACACATCAAAGCCATATAGTTGGAGAATGGCTTTGGTTTCTTGCTTACTCTAGTTTAGCCTTCAGGAGCTCCATACTTTTCTGCTCCTAGTATAATATCTCTTGCCCATGATAGCTTTCATTTCCTTGAAATGTTTGAAAGGGGGGGTTCTTGTGGTTCTATCATATCATGGTCTTCTGGTGTTACATCTTCAGCGATGGATACAGCCTCTGTAGTTCTGGGAGGTGCATCTTCTTCATATACTTCTTCATACTGGCACTTCCTAGATATCTTGAGAGTTGCTTCTTCATCAAATGTCACATCCCTACTTATTTCCATATGATGAAAACTTGGGATGTAAATTATGAATGCTTTGGATGCTTCACAATATCCAACAAATATTCCCTTCTTCCTAGAAGGATCTAACTTGGTACTCTTTTCTTTTGGAATGTGAATGTACACTAGATATCCAAATATCTTGAGGTGACTTACCTCAGGCTTCTTTCCTGTGAACACTTCTTCTGGAGTCTTGAAATCAAGAGCACTATGGGATAGTCTATTTTGCACATAGACTGTTGTCCTAGCTGCTTCAGCCCATAGATACATAGGTAGGTCTTGATCATGTATCATTGTCTTTACAGCTTTCATGATGGTTCTATTCTTTCTTTCTGCAACACCACTTTGTTGGGGATTGTAGGGAGTGGTTAGCTCCCTCTTGATTCCAACTTCCTTACAGAAATCTTCAAAGTCCTTTGAAGTATATTCTCTGCCATTATCTGTCCTGAGTACTTTGATTTTCTTTTTTGAATGATTCTCTATCAAGGCTTTGAACTCCTTGAACTTTCCAAAGACTTCATTCTTTCCTTTTAGAAAGTATATCCAAGTATTCCTTGAATAGTCATCAATAAATGTGAGATAGTATTCATATCCACTCAAGGATGTGGAGGGAATTGGTCCACATACATCAGAATGAATTAACTCCAAGGTACTCTTAGTCTTTGTTTCACTCTTTGGAAATGGGTTCTTGATATTCTTCCCTTTTGCACAACCTTTGCATGTGCCATCATGATCAATATTTAAGTCTGGCAGACCTATAACTACATTTCTTACATGAGGTAGTGCCTTGTAATTAATATGAGCAAGCCTCCTATGCCATAGCTCATTTGGGCTAGTGGCTTCACGTACAAGGGAAGCTTCTGGATGGCCCTTGAGCTTGTATAGACCTCCTTCCTCTTCACCAATGACAATTGCATCCTTAATAGATTTACCTTTGGACCACATTAATACTTTTCCATCAATGAATGCAACTCTATAACCTTTCTTATCCAATGCTGAGATGGAAAGCAAGTTCTTCTTCAATCCTAGTACATACAATATTTCCTTCATCTTCATGGGGGTTCTAGAATAAAGCCTATAGTTTGCTTCACCAATTCCCTTGATGGGATATTGATAGTCATCTCCTAATGACACTTTCTGTGGGGAGGTCTTCTCTTCCAATTTTGAAAGAGTTTTCTTTTGTCCAGTCATGTGCTTTGAAGCACCATTATCAATAAGCCATGTATCTTCTCCAGGTGTTATAGATCCAGAGAGTGCAGAGAATAGAACATACTCTTCTGCATATTCTTCTTCATTTCTTCTAGATCTTCTCTTGAAGAAGGGAATTTCTTCCTCTTCTTCTTCTTTTCTAGATCTTTTCTTGTGAGGCCTTTCTTCATCTTCTTCTTCTTCTTATTCACTATCATCTTCTACAAGATGTGCTTGATGTCTTCTATGGTGAAGATATTTCTTCTTCTTTGAAGGACAATGTCTAGCAATGTGTCCTAGTTTGTGGCAATTGAAACATTGGAAAGAAGAGTGTTTTCTTCTTCCTTTCTTCTGAAATATTTGTGGAGATTGAGACTCCTTGTGACTGTCCTTCTTGAAGTAGGATCGATTCCTTCTTATTTTGGTGTGTGTAGCCAAGGCTTGGTCATCTTCTTTGAGCAGGGCTTCTCTGTTGGAAACCCTAGCTTCTTCTTGGGTGCAATCTTCCCATACCACATCAAACTTCATGCTCTCCTTTCTGGCACACATGGTTTGGATAAATAACTCCCATGGTCCAGTGAGACCATTTAGAGCAGTCATGACTAGTTCATCTTCATTAAGGGTATCTCCAATAGAATCTAGTTGTTCCTTGAACTGGGAGATCCTTGAGAAATAGTCTTGAACAGATTCTCCTTTATTCATCTTGTGCTCTTCAATTGAGCTCTCAGATTCATCTTCCTATTGATGTTCTTTCCCTCATTTATTATGGAAAGGGCATCATACATTTCCTTTGGAGTCTTCTTGGATGCCACTAAGGAGAGGTGAGGGGGTTGTGGGATGGAACCCTAAGCTTCCACATGTCCATTTGTGAACCCATTTGACTCCTATGCTGACATTTAATTATGTTGTAAGAAGGTAGTTGAGAAGGAATATTCATGAAGTCAATGGGCTATGGAGAAGCTCTGTAATCCGTATGGCAGGGTATGGATTTGTTCTGCTTGCTCCATAAGCCAATCCACCATACCATGGGGTTACGTGTTCCTCCATCCCGAGGCTGTTACAGACCACCCGAGAGAGATATGGTAGGGTAAGAGATGCAAACATCAGTGAGACCCTTACGCGACCTAGGATACCGGGGGACAAAGAGGCGGGGGAACCAGAAATCGCAATTATGTGTAAGCCTGAATTGGCAGAGTCGAAAGCACATAGAAATCCTATGTAGGAAGTAAAATGGTTGAAATATCCATGGATCAGACCCCGAGGATAAGTTATAGAGGGTGAGCGGCTTAGAGAACCCGTGAAAACACCTGGATCTGATAATAAAGGACTGAGTTGCGGGACAGAGCTTCAGCCGCAACCTTGAGAAGATTCCAACTAGAATAACAGAGAAGAAGGTTAGACATAGGTTGGATATGCTTGATAAACCAATTGTATGTTGTCTTAGCATTGGGGTGGAGCCCTGACTGTGAGATATCATATTTATCCCTACTCAATGGATAGATAGCCCCAGCTCGGGGGTGGTCTTTGAGTGCTGAAATAATACAGGCTGGGTAGAGACCTATGGTTGGGTTGGAACGTTGTAGTCCATATCCATTTTGCTTGGGGATTTCAATAAAGATATAAGTATTCCATGTGCTTGATTGTTCCCATTTTACATCGATGCATGTGTATCTAATTATGTATGAATGCACAATTGAGCCAACTAATTAATAGGGTTGGATGCCCATGTATTTTGGTTCATTCTATTGTGCATGTTATTGATTGATGAATGCATGACAAATTGTGTGTGGATGATGTTTACTTTAGCTATATTTGTTGAGCATATGCATGCATCTACTTGATTATGTGAATGGTCTATTGATGAATAGGACTATATGCCTATGCATGGTGTTTTAAGTCTGTTGTGTATGTTGTTTATCTTACTTCTACACTAGTTCAATTAGTAATGACTATTATTGATGGAATATGTGTGTGTGAACAAGGTCTCATTTCACTATGTGTTATTATGACTAACTTATATTGTGTGTGTTTCAATTGCATTGTTCTTGCACCTTTATATTCTCATCCTTATGATGATACTCATATGTATTCATGCTTGAGGAATAAGGCTAAGCCTCTGCATGCTTTCATCAATCTTCCTGGGAGAAATATGTTGTATGTAGTCCATTCTATGGGAGTGGATAAAGACTAAGTGTGAGGCCGAGAGGTGCAAAGTACTTCAATCATGGTTGGGGGAAATAACATACCCCTATGGTGTTCATGGCTCTTTAGTGGATCAGAGGAGGGGAAGTGACATGGTAGAGTGGGGCAGAGCTTCTTGCAAAGTGGTGGAAAGAGCCTAAATGGGGATTTAAGTCACCTTTTGGAGTGAAATAAGGGAAGTATCAATGTTCTCAGAAGTGGATGAAGACCCTGCATTTGCATATATATCTCCAAGATATTTCCAACGTTACAGTACTTGTCCAATTCGGTCTAGGGATGAAGAAGTTGTGCAGTGGGAGCTTTTGCATTTTCGAGTTCCGTAATGCAAATTGCGGATTGCGGAAGTGAAGTTTTCTGGAGCAGTGGAAGTTGGGATTCTTCATTTCCGAGTTCCGCAATGCGGATTGAGGATTACGTAAGTGAAGTTTTCTGGAGCAGTGGAAGTTGGGGTTCCGCATTTATGAGTTCTGCAATGCAGATTACGAATTGCGGAAGTGAAGTTTTCTGGAGCAGTGGAATTTGGGGTTCCGCATTTCCGAGTTCCACAATGCGGATTGCGGATTGCGGAAGTGAAGTTTTCCAGAGCAGTGGAAGTTGGGGTTCCGCATTTTCGAGTTCCACAATGTTTATTGTGGTGAGGTTGATTGTGGATCGAAGGCCATTGCAGATCAAAGGACATTGCGGCTGTGTGAAAATGGAGAGAATGGTTGGGAAATAAAATGCATCAGGTTGTCTCCCACCACCTATGAAGGGAACCGAGGTGACGGGGGATGTGATAAATGGTATCAGAGCCCAAGTTACAACACTGGGGATTCTTGGGCCGAAGTTGAAGCTTGCAGGAATTTTAGAGCTGCTGAAAAACAACAATCGAGGCCAACGGCCTTGTAGTATCTCGCTGGGTGAGACCTGACAGCCAATAGGGGCTGTTTGATCAGCACATAGAAGCTGTTCGGTTCCAGCTAAACATCTATCCCTTTTACCAGGAATCAACATTGAACAAATGGAAGCATTCATAAGTGCAGAGAAGTCCAAGAAGGGCAAAGTTGGACATGACCACGATTTTTGAAGGAATTTGGAACATCTAGGAATTGGACTAGCTATGATATGGAAGAGGAAATCCCATACTTGATAAGGGATTGAAAAGGGATAAATCCTTAACGCCTATCATGTTCTTGTATTTATTTTTTGTGAGATTTATGTACAGAAAATTAGGGCATGAGAATGCCAAAAATGCAAGTGATTAAATAGTTGAAGTACATATGCACTAGTGGGCATGCTTCTAGCTATTGCATGAATATGTTGTGTATGTATATGATGTTGCATGTTGGTAAAGCAAGTGTATTTTTGCATATACAGTGAGCTAATTAGAACAATCATTGTGGTTAACAATCACTAGTGATGTTGGTATGGGTGTAGGACCAAATACAACGGAGGCATGGCTAAAATGTACATGATGTTGTTGCATGTGATCAACAACCTTATGAGAAAGGTTAGTGCAACAAATATGTGATCATGAGGATTGATGGAAGGACTGTGTATTCCTTGGTAAGAGGCCATATTGATGATTTAACACCAAAGATGATAATGGGAGCCATGCAGGTATGTTTTCTTTGTGAAAATGGTACAAGTGTTGAATGGGGATGGGGTAAGAATCCCTTGAGCCATGCTTAATAATTGTGAAATTGTATGCATGTAAGATGGATGCATTTATGTGAATTCCATACCACCATGGTATGGTGGAGTATGGGAAGTAAGGTAAAAGGCCTCATCCCATATGACTGTTTAAAAATTTAGAATGCATTCCTATGAAAGTAGATCGTGCCATGTGTATGTTGGTTATGGGTTGAATAGCCAAAGAAAGTGAGGGATTATAGTCCTGTTGTGGTAGTGCTTTATTGCTACACAAGAAACCCATGAATTCCCTATTGGTGTTAAATTAGGATGAAACCTCCTTGCCAACAACCCATGGAGTGAGAAAACTCATGATGTGTTGATTGGAGAAGGAAGACATCAAATAGACCACCAAGTGATTGGGGAGATGGTTGGGAATGGTGTTGGAGCATTGGCTAGAATGTCCAACTTACCATGGTAGGAAATTTGTGTAGGCACAAGGATGTTGTTCTTAATCAATGTTGTAGTGCATTGGGTGCATTGGGTGCATTGGGTAAAGGTAAATTAAAAAATATTTTGTAAATATTGTGGTTATGCATTGAGTGAATGCACATGAAAATTTTTAGTAAGTGTTGTGAATGTGCATGCATGTGTGTAGTTGCACATGTTGTGATGCATTGTGTGAATGCATGATTGGGATGTGTATGTTTCATTGCAAATTAAATAAGGGATGAATTGATGAATTGATGATAATTCTAGAATCATTTCATGAGCTGCTATGAATGAAGGAGAAAGATTGTAGGAAGGTAGTAATGTTTGATGGGCTTCCAGAATGCTCTGTGGAAGGGCAGAGTTGTATAAATGATATGGTTGTGAAGTAATGAGTATTTAAAGTTTCATTTAAATTGCATAAATGATGTGACTGTACCTTGCAATTTTAGTATGATAATGATTCACATGAAGTAAATGTGTTTTGGTGATATAGAGATGTTAACAGTTGGAAGTGTTGGCTGATTTAAAATTTCAGATTTCAGGTAGATTGTCTTGGACATGGAAATGTGGGTAAGCCCATGATCAAGGCTGGAATCTACCATGTGCAAGAGCCAAATCTTATGAGAAGGGTCTCATGGGAAACAGAGTTTAAATTTTGGAATTACAAATTTTGCAACAATTGCTAATGATTGTGTGGCTAATCCAGAATTGTGTCAAGGGACATGTTGTAGGTGGTTGGTTGTGTTATGGAAGCAAGCATAAAACCCTAATGGAGAAAGTGGTTCCACTTACAAGGGCCAAACAATATGAAGATGTCTCAACTGCACTGCATGTTGGTAAACCATGTGAGTGAAATGGTAAAATTATGCCAAGAGGGCATATGTGGGTTATGGAACGTGAAAAGATTGGGGTGGAAACCGAGGGACTATTGACTCAGAGAAGGTGTTGATGTATATGTAACTTCATAATGTATTTCATATATGTATATTGTACTCCTATAGAGATGGTATTATTCCTCTATACGGAAGTGTTTGTATTCCTATAGAGATGTTATTATTCCTCTATACGGAAGTGTTGTCATTTATATTGTAAGTGTCGTAACTTATACTTGATGGGTTATTAGACCACCTTGTTGGGGTCGACCCTATATAAGTCATGTGGGTCGAAGGGTTATTAGACCACCCTATTGGGGGTCGGCCATGTGGGTCAAAGGGTTATTAGACCACCCTATTGGGTGTCGGCCCAGTCAGCATTATGTTATGTGGTTAAGTTAAGGCCGACCTAGTAAAGGTTATTAGGCAAGTCAAGTCAAGTATAAATAGAGTGCGGGAGGCACTCTATTTCATCATTATATTCTCTCTCACACTCTCGGGAGAGTGACGCACTTGTGGAGGAGGAGAAGCTGCTGCTAGGAGATGTCTATCTCTTATGCTTGGGTTGTATCATCGCTCTATCTATCTCTGAGGAAGTTATTGGGGTTTTTCACCTTTATGGTTTTCTCATTATTGTTGTTCTCTTAGTTAAGATCCTAGATCAAATTGAAGTAAATTCTGAAAAATTAACATGGTATCAGAGCTAGCCTGAAAGAAGGCATGGTATGGCATGTATGGCACTTGTTGCAATTGTGAATCTAGGGCTTGATATAGCAAAAACCCGTCATCATAGCACTTTCACTATAAATAAATTTTGGCAAGGTTTCAGGGTCTGAAAATTGTACAGGGAGAAGTTGTCCAAAGGAAAACCTCTAATTCATTGTACTTTGTGATTTATGATCTGTACAATATAGGGTTTCTGCCTCTTCCAAATCTCAGTCATAAACAGGTGACCTTGGAAAAAAGGTCATAACTTGGGATAGAAAGTTCCAAATGAAATTTCGTAAAAAGTGACAGGTATTGAATGGACTGTACTTTCTCAAGTAACTTTTTCATAGGCCTAAACGGAACCAGTGACACATGGCCCACCGTACAAGTTCGCTCTTCTGTTTTATCCCATAAACAGGTCACATTACGACACTTAGCATAACTCTCTCTCAGAGAATCCATTTGAGGTCAGACCTATGGGGTTGGAAAGATGACAGGTTACGTTATCACAGGAAAATTTTTCAGACCCTGTGGATCGGAAAGTTTGGAGTTACACTAGAAACTATCAGGTACATATTTCTGTCAAAACATAATTATTTTTTAGCACCTTCATTCATGGCTTCCGGAATTTAGGTTTTTGGAGAAAGTTGGAATTTTTGTAATCAGAGACTACGACTAAATGCTACTCATCAAAACAGAAATTTAGAGACCAAGATCAGAATGTTTGGTTGGGCAGAAGGCCAGGCTGGATCAGACCCTAGTTCGGGACTTTGATCGGAAAAGTGGAAAATTAGGGCTTCTGCAAAAATGGAAATTTTTGAAATCTGTGACCATGGCTGGAAGCTCCTCAGAAAAATAGAAGCTTAGAGCTTTGGATTGAGCCTTTTGATTGGGTAGAAGGGTGGCTTTTTCAAACCCTAGTTCGGGGTCATGTCCAATAAATCTAGAAGTTTCAAAGGCAAATTTGAGGGGTGAAACTTTGCAGTTTTCAAATTATGAGTATACCAGCTTGATCAACTCATCAAGGCACATATTTCTATCATTTCAGAAGTTTAAAATTCAAAGTTTGATTTTTTAGGGTTTCTCTGACAAACTCTAATCCAGCTCTAGATCCATTTTTTGCAAATCAAATGGATTGGTCACCTGCATAAGTGAAGAAGTTCCTGTTTCAGAGGGAGATGAGGTTAAGGCCTTACATAAGAAGATTACAAGCAATCTCGACAGGTATGACTCATCCAGGTATGTTTCGAGATTTGTTCATGATTAAGTTTATGGTATGTTTGTCTTCATGTTATTATGGTTAGTACAATCCTGATTAAATTTAGGCTTGTCGTATCACCTTAATAAAATTATGAATGCATGATAGAAGATATTCATTGATTAGGGTGTTGACACTTATGATTGTACTAATGCATTATGGTGTTGTATGAGGTTTATGTTGTCCGCTAACATGAAAGGTACACCAAGAAAGACAAATCGTGTTCTAGTTCAAGAACATATGATCATGATGACATGAGGACAAAGATTGATCCATTGTCATGAATCACTTAGAAGATCTATTTGCAAGGTATGTATAACTTGATTCTATAATGGTTAACCTATGAGATATGCAGGTTACTAGCACAAGTCATTGAAGAGAACAAGAATACATCATGTGGGTATGTTAGACATAACTAGCTAACATACCAATCCAGGTATGTTTTTCCTATATCAAGTTAGAATCCTACCTTGTGTTAGGATCCCTTATATAAGTATACTTGGTATGATTGGTTATGTTTATTCATAAATTTAGAAATGTAAGTAATCAAGGGTTTATTCATTTTATGTCTCTTATCTTGATTGATGATTTAACTAACCAGAAGAGTCCTATGATCAAATAAGAATATGCATGAGTAAAAGAAGACTTCCCTGAAACCTTGAATACTAATGTTTATTATCTGTGTTTGAAATGATCATGACTATACATGTTTAAGATTATTATGTTTTGATAGTATTAAGATTATACTAATGAATGTGTGATTATGTATGAGACCTCGAGGATAACACAATGATGATACTAATAAACATGCATAGTGATGGATATAAGTTCAAGGATAGGTAATCCAGGAAGCAAAGATCAAGAGGGATCACACTCAAGCTGTGTCTGCAAGGAAGCAAAGATCAAGAGGGAGCACACTCCAGTTGTTCCTACAAGGAAGCAAAGATCAAGAGGGAGCACACTCCAGTTGTTCCTGCAAGGAAGCAGAGATCAACAAGGAGCAAACTTCAGTAGTTTCTGCAAGGATGTAGATATTCAGAGGGAGTTGACCACTTCTCACAATCCACATCAGAATGGAGTTGCAGAAAAGAAGCAAAGACTGAGAGGGAGTCAACCCAATAAACAAACAAAGATAAGTATTTGAATTATCATTCCTTGCATATTTTATTGTTTAAATAATACTGTTCAATAATGTATATACTCATGTTCCTAGAATTAGGTTGTGTATTATGCATATTAGAATAGTTGCATTGATGAACAGTATACTACTAATATACATGGGTAAGTGGCCTATGGCACTGTACAACATTCCATTACTACTTATCTAGAATGAAACCTCTTTGCTGACATGTTGGGAGTTGTGCACACTCTTAACAATGTTCTGGTAGAGATTGGAAGGCATCTAGAAAGTTACGGGATATGGATAAATGTTGTATTGAAGCACTGGCTAAGATAATTGCATGACTGTATGACACATTTCTTTATGTGTAAGAATTTGTTCTAAAAACTATGAGATGTTTTCTAATCATGCAATTTAACTTGTTGTGTAGGAAAGATCATATACCATCACCTACAAAAGAAGAAATACAACATTTGTTCAGCAACAAAGTTAACTATTGAAAATATTGAAGATATTGAAGTTCCCAGGATCTCAGAAGAATGCCATGATCGAGGAGTACCAGTCGATCATGAAGATGTTTGGGATGCAGTACCAAGACCTGAAGGGGAGTCTGTAGTGACTTCCAAGAGGATCTACAAGATCAAGCATGTTGCAGGTGGTAGCATAGAGACTTTTGCTCCTGTAGCCAGATACACTTCCATTAGATCCATACTGGCTCTAGCTGCAGTGATGAAATGGAATATACACCAGATGGATTTCAAGATAGCTTTCTTGAATGGTGTAGTTGAAGAAGAAGTGTATGTGGAGCAACCACTTGGTTCTGAGACACATGACAGGGAGTCATATATGTGCAGAACTTGGTATGGTAGTATAGACAACTTTCTATCTAGTTTGGGATTTACCAAGAGTAAAGCGGATTCCAACCTTTACTACAAGGTTGAGGAAGGAAATCCAGTGATACTACTTTTGTATATGGATGACCTATTTATTACAGGTGAAGATAGATTGATTGTCGACACGCAGCGGAGGCTTGCTGCCGAGTTCTAGATAAAGAACTTGTGGATGATGCACTATTTTCTAGGTATGGAGGTGTGGCAGAGTGCAGATGGAATCTTCCTTGGACAAGGGAATTATGCAGTAGAGATCCTGAAGAGGTTCGGGATGATGAATTGCAAGGCCATGGCCACACCTATGGCATCAAACCTGAAGCTTCTGTGTGATGCTTCATCTGAGCCAGTTGATATCACTATGTATCGTCAGATGATTGGGTCCTTCATGTATCTGACGAACACGAGACCAGATATTTTCTTTGTGGTGAACACATTGAGCCAGTTCCTGACGGATCCGAGGAGTGTTCACCTGGCTGCTATAAAGCATATTCTGAGGTACCTGGAGGGTACAGTTGATTATGGGCTTAAGTATGATGCAAATCAAAAGTTTAACCGACAGGGTTATGTTGATTCAGATTGGGCAGGAAGTGCTGCAGATAGGAAGAGCACTTATGGGTGCTGCTTCAGTATGGGATCAGGTGTGATCTCTTGGTTTAGCAGGAAGCAGTCCTGTGTAGCACTGAGTACAGCCGAAGCAGAGTATGTTGCATCTTGTTTGGCTGGTTGTGAGGCAGTATGGCTTCGAAAGCTACTGTCTGAGTTATTTGATCTACCACTGGAGGCTACTGGTATATTTTGTGACAACCAGAGTTGTGTGAAGCTGTCTAAGAACCTAGTGCTCCACGACAGGTCGAAACACATAGAGATCAAATATCACTATATTAGGGATATGGTGCAGAGAGGAACAATGAAGCTCCTGTATGTTGCGACGGATGATCAGATTGCAGATGTATTGATTAAGCCACTAGCTAGAGTGAAGTTCAAGTACTTCAGAGAGAGGCTTGGTGTTCATTAGATCGACGACACTTCAAGGAAGAAGTGATGGAGACATTTGCTGTAGCCATTCCTAGCATGGTGGAAGGGGGATCCTTCACATGGCTATGGATGTAAGCGCTGGATGATGAGCATCAGGACAATACTCCAATTACTGCTCTGTATATGCATCAGGATGATGCTAGATATGATCAGTTGGATCATTTATATGTATATGTATGTACGCATCGTGTTGGATGCTTGGACCATGTATCTATATATGTATCAGGTGGATACTATGTATGATCAGGTAGATCATGTATGTTGATATATATTAGGTGGATACATTGTGTGATCATGTATCTATGTATGTATCAGGTGGATACGTTGTATGATCAGGTGGATCACGTATGGTGATATGTATCAGGTAGATACTTGGTATGCATCAGGTAGATGCATTGTATGATCAGGATGATCATGGATGATGAGCTTCAGGATGTTGCTCCAAATGACTTGCATCAAGACGATGTAGTGATGATGATCAGAATGATCATGTGTACATCAGGAGGATGTATGGTGAGTATCAGGTTGATACTCTGTGGCCGTGGATAGGTTGTGCAAATGAAATCCTAGATTTGTTCTAGGTCACATCCAGTATGAAAAAGGACTAGTATTGTGTATCACATGTAAGACCTAGGAGATCTGATAGGTTGGGCTGTGTTCCCGTAATAAGTCCTGGGATGCTCTTTCGAGGGTTTGTGATAGTGGGCCACATGTAAGACTTGGGAGATCCGATAGGTTGGGATGTGTGCCCGTAATAAGTCCTGGGATGCTCTTTCGAGGTTTTGTGGTGGGCTGCTACATGTAAGACCTGGGAGATCTGATAGGTTGGGCTGTGTGCCCGTAATAAGTCCTAAGATGCTCTTTCAAGGGTTTGTAGCAGAGTTCACATGTAATTAGTCCTGGAGATCTTGTCGGTCGTGCTTAGGCACATAAATGTTCCTGGGATTCTCTTTAGAGTTCTTGTCGGTCGTGCTATGCACATAAACGTTCCTGGGACACTCTTTTAAGGTTTTGTGACAGTCACATGTAATAAGTCCTAGAGATCTGGATAGGATGAAAAAGGCCTCAGATGCTCTTTAGGGTTATTGCTAGTCAAGAGACACTTTTAAGGTTTTGTGACACATGTAATAAGTCCTGAGGATTCCATAGTATGGCCAGTGATGATGAATACCGACAGGTGGTGGGCCTACATCCAGTATGAAAAAGGACTAGCTCTGTAGAACTTCTTATGATGAGTAGATTCAGATATTGATTGAGATAGCAGTAGCAGTGACGATGACGATTATCCAGTGACGATGATCCAGAGAAGAAGACTTGTGCTAGAAGACCTGTGTCAAGAAATACCTTCCTAGTCAAGAGGGAGTGTTGATGTATATGTAACTTCGGAATGTATTTCATATATGTATATTGTACTCCTATAGAGATGGTATTATTCCTTTATATGGAAGTGTTGTCATTTATATTGTAAGTGTCGTAACTTATACTTGATGGGTTATTAGACCACTTTATTGGGGTCGGCCCTATATAAGTCATGTCGATCGAATGGTTATTAGACCACCCTATTGGGGGTCGACCATGTGGGTCAAAGGGTTATTAGACTACCCTATTGGGTGTCGGCCCAGTCAACATTATGTTATGTGGTTAAGTTAAGTCTAACCTAGTAAAGGTTATTAGGCAAGTCAAGTCAAGTATAAATAGAGTGCGGGAGGCACTCTATTTCATCATTCTATTCTCTCTCACACTCTCAGGAGAGTGGCGCACATGTGGAGGAGGAGAAGCTACTGTTAGGAGATGTTTATGTCTTATGCTTGGGTTCTATCATCGCTCTATCTATCTTTGAGGAAGTTATTGGGGTTTTTCACCTTTATGGTTTTCCCCAAGTAAACTCTGTGTCTTTTGTGTGCTTGCATTATTGTGTCCATGATTGATATGCTGTAGATATGCTGTACATGTTGTTCTCTCAGTTAAGATCCTAGATCAGATTGAAGTAAATTCTGAAAAATTAACAGAAGGGAGCCCCATTCTTTGCAAATGAAGAAAGAATACATCTTCAAATGGATAAGTGTTCTATAACCCTAGCTAATAATATGCATGTATAGTTACTAGAGTTAATATGCAGAACATGTTTATTATTTTCATTATCATGTCAGATTGCTTGAAGTGTGATTAGGGCCTACATAGCTCACATCAGAGAGGGGTGCACACCTTTCTGGTGCTGGATTATGATAGGGTTGTCAATATTGACTACACCCTAAGGGAATGGACACATTCTTGGTGTTTCAATATTTGATAGTGAATGTTACGAAATATGTTTACAATTTTAGAGCAGCAATACTGATGAGCTTGCTTATCCATCTTGTGTTGTGAGCTTGAACAAATGCAATTGGTGTTGCACACCAAGGAAGCAAAGTGAAGAGGTTTTTGTGAGGGGTTGCGGTGAAGGGTTGTTGTGTGTGTGAAGGGTTGTTGTGGGTATGAAGGGATTTTGCATGCCTATGGCTCCATAGTAGAGCCTTGACCTGGAAATGGTCATGGTGCATTTTCCTTCCATTGACCTATGACCCAGATAGATGTGTTGTCTTGGAAATGGAGAGGGAAAAATAGGTATGGGACTGGTTTGGCACCATCAATGCTCGATAGACCAGTCGATGTACTGGTGAGATGAACCTGCAACAAATAAATGATGAAATGCAAAATATAGCAAAACACATAAGATATTTATTGATCGACGCAGTCCACTTCGAGGAGGAAACCTCCTTTGAGCAAGCTCAATACAAAATAACTCGTGGATGCCTTCACTGGCCTTAACACATATTTATATACTAATTCTAATATAAACAACTATTACTCCCCATGAATGTGGGATAACACAATATACTCATGGGACGACTTACAAAGCATATGTGTCTAACAACAATATACTAGCAATGCGGGATAACACAATATACTACGGGACAACTTACAAAGCATATGCGTCCAACAACAATATACTAACAAAGTAAAGAGAAGGGTTAAAGCAAGTTCCTAACATCCCCTCTCCCTTGGAAAAATCTTTGTCCTCAAAGATTTAGATGTGGAAAGTGATGTTGAATTTGAAGGAGTGTTACCCATGTAGAATCCTCTGGTTGCATTCTATGCCACTGAAGAAATTGGATAAGAGAAACTTCACCCCATAAAAATTGGTCAAGAGAACCTTTAAGAATATTTTCACCATAAAATAAATTGTTCAAGATAAATTTTATTGTAAAAGTAATTGTTAAGAAAATGTTCACCATAAAAAAATTGATCAAGAAAAAAAAATCACCTTAAAATAAATTGCCTATGAAAACCTTTATTTGTAAAAACCACTATGAAAATGTGTCATGGTTTGAAAAATGTGAAATTATGTATTTGAGTTAATGTATAAATAAGAATTGCATTTATTAAACGTGCTCCCTTGCTATTTCAGATGACAATTTTTTTTAAATATCACTTTTTCAACCAAAAAATGTATTTTCGGCCAGTTTTTTGTTTGTTTGTTAAATCTAACATTTGGCCGAAATTTAAATACTATTGGCTTAAGTCAATTCTCACTAGCTCACTTGGTCAAGGGATAGGTATTCGCCAAGGGAGACTGAGGTTCAAATCCTCTTCAGGTGAGTTAGTTGGGAGGCGACACCCAAAAATCCAACACAGTTTAAGGTTGGTGTGGCCCAGGTCGGGTGTGATCCTTGTGTGATTTTGATGGCTTAGATGCCCCCGAGTTGCAATTTCTTATCCAATGGTGGAATGCATTGACCATGAGTGACGAACATTTCTTACCAAAAAAAAAATACTTTCGATCGAAAACCTACAAAATTTTAGCAAATACCAAATTATAATTTCTCCCTAGCTTTCTCCAACTTCAGACGGAACAGACCATGTCAAGTAGTAAAAATCTCTTTTTGGAAACAATATCATTACTTTCATAATTGAATCTATTTTCAATACATGCAAATTTTCTTGAATTTGGTTGTGATCTGCTAATTTTAATTAATTTTATGTTAAAATGTGTATGCATTTTTTAAAATGTTATTAAAATTCAGTGAAATGAAAAATCAATAACTTTAGGAAAACATAATGAAAAAAATTGAAAAAATTATGTACGGGCCATTGAGTGTCCTCAAAATGGTACTTTTAAAATATTTTATTTTTAAGTGGAAATTAAGGAAGATGTTGAGTCTAAATAAACATGTTTATATTATGTAATTTTTTCATATTGATCCAATTCAAAACATTAAATACATAATGTATTCGACTGTTGGATACAAAAGTATAGTCATACATCAATACAATATGTCTAGATTGTCGAAGCATATTCTGTTTTTAGTGTACAAAATTTTACAAATGAATAAATGGGAATCTTAAAACATGACTATGTATTAGTCCTTTCATTTTATAAAAACATATTGTCAAACAATTGCTAATTTGACATATCAAAACTCAATAATAATAAAAACAGAAAAATAATGAATAGAAAGCTAACAAAATTCTTCACAAGTTTCGTTTTTACTGAAAAGTGAAATTCTTAATACAAAAATAACTTTTGTTTACTGGAAGTTGAAAAATTTGTGAAAACAACATTTAATATATCTCCCCTCTCCCTCCCTCTCCCCCAAATGGACACCTAGATTCATGATTTTACCCAATATGGAGTTTTCATATTTCCCAACTCAAAATAAGCACAACAAAAGAGTTTTATGACCGAACTTAACTAATATTGATAATGTCTATTAATAATCTCTTATAAAACATGGAGTATAGTTGAAGTATAGTCTTGGAGTGGAAATGAATTTTTGAGACAAGTTTCAATTACTTACTCACTTTTTTTTGTTGCTAAAATTGTTCATTAATAAGATTTAAAAAAACATTGGCTATTAGACTAAGAGATTTTATTTTACATTAAACTTTGTTCAAGAAGTTAATATTTCCATATACACATTATTTTGATTGCACCTTTCTTATAGATCACTATTTGGTACTTGTATCATCTAGCTTTTAAATTAAAAATTTTAAATCATTTATATTTTTATTTTTTTCCTCTCTCTTCCCATAATAAAATATAAAATTAACATAAATATATACACTAACTGCTCAGATAAAAAGACACATTCAATTAACAACCGATCAACCAAGAAGATCCTTAGGCATCTATAGTCCACTTAATGCTTTTTTCACTATAGAAGGTGCTATTTAAAATTACCCAAATGTCTCACACAATTACTTTATGATGAGAAAACACCTACATTCATCCATATGCTTTTGAGATTATACTAGAGAAGGAAGATCTATTTGAATTAGATTTTGTTTGTATTTCCATGTGTGGTAGGGAGGTTGTGTGGAAGAAAATTACCTTATCATTTGGTTGTGTGGAGAGCAAAAAACCAAGTGTTTTTTTCAATTTTGGAATGGGAGTGGAGGGAGTAGTTGAGCAATAAAAGTTGCTTGTAATGAGGCTCAATTCCATCAACTTGCATTGAATTCGAGGGATTTGCATTGAGGAAGCCTTACAACAACATAGTCACGTGGATGATAGATGGGTGGCCAACATTGCAAGGCTAATGTTGGTTTGGGTGATGTTGTGTGGTGACATTGTTTGGTGTAGTGGAGTTGTTGAAGGTTGAGACACATGAAAATGGTCAAAGTTTAGGAGTTGGATAATGGCCAATCCATTGGTCTACTATCCTACTTCATTTAAATAGGGAAACATGAAGCAACTCCCAAACTTTGTCATCATAAACCACTTCCTAATATTTTTGACTTAGCTATTTATTAATCAATCATTGTCTACCATGTGTATAAGAAAAAAGACCTCCACTTACACTCAATCCAAAGTAGAATGTTCTTGCAATCAATTTGTGGAATCCTTTACTAGCTTTGGATATGGCTACTTTTTTCCACAAATACACTAATACAATTCAATAGAGCCACTACAAGAACATATGTATAGAATTCTCTGTGTTCTACACACAAAGAACATGACCTTATGGAGTGCATATTCAAGTCTATAATAGTTGACTGACATGGATTCCTTGATTTAATTTTACTGAATATTCTCTTAATATTTATTTAAAACAACCCATTGTTGGATTTTGATCTTTTAAACATATCAATGTTACCTGATTGAATTTACGAAAGAAATCACACATGTTTCTTGATGGATAATTTTCTTTTGTGTTTATTAAATTGCTTACATAACTATTGGAATATTCTCACCATCATTTTTCATATTTGCATGCATGCATCCAGTCGTCATGCATGCATATGCATGCATCCACTCATCATTTTGGTGGTCTCCCCAGCACCTAGAGACTAATTTCATCTCCCTAGAGCTTGTCTTCATCCCCTAGTAGCCCTCCTACCTACCTAATGCACCTTGTTTTACTCACCTCCATGACATGTACGCCTTTTCTCACCTACCAAGAGTTAACATTCAGTTAGAGCATTGATTGAGCAATTCTTCCACTATTGCTCATCCCAACTGCCTATAGATCCCATTTAGCTAGTTCTGGAGTGCCACTTGACCTTTTGACAGCCTCATGTGCCCTCCTTGGAGTCTCCATCCCCTTATTTGTGCCTAGATGGTTCTGTTAGACTCAGTTAGACTCATTTGACTGACTATTGACCATTTATGACTGATACTACTAGTTGGTTGATGTCTCCAATGTTATCCAAGCCACACTGTGAGCATGATTCGAATGATCTCTTGGTTAATTCGAATTCTATTGACAATTATTGTATTGTATTCATTTTTTCACAGTGCCAGCTCACAGTTGATGTATGATAATACTGTCATTCTCCATTTTCTATTTTCATGAGTGATTATTGACTACATTATTCTCTTCTTCTCTACACTTCTTGAGTGAGTTTTGTGTGAGGTTTGTTACAACTGTGAGATATTCCTGCAGTTTATCACGTGGTATCAGAGCTGACAGCAGCTATTCGAATTGCAATAGTTGAAGCAGTTCATTGAGCAATTGTATTTCATTGAGCACTAGAAGCCTCTAATTTTCCACAGCAAATCCTAGTGCCATTACCTTGAATTCACTGGAGCAATCCAGTGAGGTCTAGCCAAGTGTGAAGGACTCAGTCATATGTGCTCAGTGTCCTAAGGCAGTGTTTGTTTGAATTGTAGCAAATCTGCATCAACAAAATTCTTGTTTTGCAGGTTTATTCATCCATTCGAATTCCTCTTCAATTCACTCTCCACTGCTCCAGATGGATCTAAAACTTAATTCTTCCAACTATGTCGAATGGAAGGGCAAGATGGACATCTTCATGAAGTCGAAGAGCCTCTCCAGAATATTGTATGGAACTATGGTTGAACCTCTCAGTGCAGTAAAGAAATCCAAGTACTTGGATAGGCTTGATGTAGCAGTAGGCTTAATTTGTCTCTCAATTTCTGAATATATTCACTTCCATGTCATTGATATAACATCTCCAAAAGAGGTTTGGGACAAGCTCGAATCCCTCTTTGGACAAAAAGATGATTTGAAAGGTCATAAATTGGAGAATGACCTCATGTCATTGAGTCCTAAAAGATTCGAATCCATCAATGCCTTCTTAACCAAGTTCAAAAGCTTGATTTCCCAGTTGAAGAGATATAAGACAGTGAAAGAAAACAAACAACTCATACTTGCTATTCTATCAAAATTGGGACCAAAATTCTCAGTTTTTGTCTCCACATTTTAGTCAGCTAAGATGTCCATTCCAAAATGGAAGTTTCATACACTTGATGACTTCATTCAATCTATCACAGAAGAGGAGGAGAAGTTAAACTCCATGGGAATGATAAAACCAAAGTTGGATTCGGCCCTTACAGTTGTTGAGGCCAAAAGAGCAAATGCAAAAGGCAAGCAATTTTTTTTGAAAAGAGAGTGAATGATACAAAGCAAAAAGATGTTCCATGTCAGTCATATGGGGTTTCGAATTCAAAGAAGACCAAGAAATATCGAAAGGAAAGATCCAAGTGCACCTATTGTCATCGAGGATTCCATCCTAAGAGTTCTTGTATGAAGAAGAATATAGATGTGATGGCTCAGTTACTTGAGAAGAACAATCTCCCTGTACCTGCATGTGCAAGGAAGAAAGATATTGAACCTTCTAGATCTGAGGACAAAGAGAGATTCCATGCCCTCATGGAAAGTGCATCAAAAGAATCCTCTTTCATCTTAGATTCAGGAGCATCAAGACATATGTCTTCCTCCAAAGATCTCTTCTCCAACTTCGAATGCTTAGTTGGAATTCCATCATGTTGGGTAATGATTCTGAAGTCTCCTCTGAGGGGATTGAAAGGATCAATCTTGACCATGGCTACTTCTTCGATGTGCTTTATGTTCCTTCTCTCACTGCAAATCTACTTTCAGTGTACCAAATGAGTCTTATTGGAGATCCCAAGAGAGTGATCTTCTCTCCAAATGAAGACAAAATACAACACATGGTTTCAGGGAAAATCATTGCAAAAGGCGTTGCAAATCACACTTCAAAACACTATGAGTTTTCTCACTTTATTCCTCTCTCCAAGAAATATGCTCTCCATACTAATGCCAATGAAGAAAGCAGATTATGGCATGAGAGATTTGGTCATCTCAACTACAAGCATTTTCTAGACATGCAAGTTCAAAATGTGGTTGAAGGTCTTCCAAATGACAAGTTTTCTGAAGGCACCTGCAAAGGTTGCTTGAAAAGAAAATATCCACCAAAGAAGATTGAGGAAAAGAGGACTCTTGAAGAAGTGCAAATGCTATATCTAGATCCACAAGAACCTAAATATATAGCACCAAAATTTTCAACTCATATTGCTACATGGGCCACCACTACTCCTGTCTCTATCATTGATCTGATCTCCATGATACAAGAACTGCACTCTCTCCCTCAGATCCATTTATAGCTGAGAGATGCTTTCTTATGATTGAATCTTATCCAAAGACATACTTTCAATCCTCCCAAGATCCAATATAGGTAGCTTCTATGGAAGAAGAGTATACATCTCTTCAAAGAAATGAGACTTGGGAGCTTGTTTCTCTCCCACCTGGAAGGAAACATGTTCAATGCAAGTGGATCTATAGAACTAAGATGGATTCAGATGGATTCTTGTTGGACCCAGGTTAAGTTAAAGTTTTGGGAAGCACCTTTTTGAGGCAAGCAAGGAAAGCTGAGCTAAGTATTGAGGATGCTGTGAAGTTGCGCATAGCATCCAACTTTTGACGAGACTGCGGAGTTGCGCGCAGCATCGAAGGTTTTGGCTGACATGAGAAGATCAGTACTACGAAAAAGCAGTGCTGCGGAGTTAGGAGGCCACGTGGAGCCAGCAAAGTGGTGTGTTGGACAAGTATCAAGTGTAGTTACCGACTAGATTGGTAGCAGCCATTTTTGGAAAGATACTTCAGGATTGCCGAGCGGCGGATGTAGGAAAAACAGGAAGGCGGCCATGTGTGGGTTGTTAAGGAAAGCGACGTTTGGCATGCGCAGAAGGTAAAACTATTAGAGAGAAACGGTTTGGCAGAAGCAGCCTGTAGACATGCGTGTGACAAGAAGGCCGATAGCGACAGAATGAGGACGTGGAGATCCGCCATGATCAAGCAGACGCTACTAGGAGCCAGCAAGCCGGGTTGGAAAACCGGTGCAGTTTTGGAAACCCTTAGGGTTTTGGGTTTTAGGTCTTCGACATTGTATAGACATGACCTTCAGGCATGATCTATTTAAGAAGACATTTTGTATGGGATGGGGGTTCTCAAGGTTGTTATCCTTTTGGATTGTTATTCTTTTGCAGTTGCTGAGAACTTAAGGAGATAATCTTTTTATATTGTAAAATCTTTCTGAGCTAAGAAGATTGTTGTAAAGGCTCTGCAGCTGTGTGCACAGAGACCTAGCCAAGAGAAAGAAGAGTCTGCAACTGAGTGCGCAGAATAAGAATGGTTGCCCCATCCCTTTTGAAAGAAATATATTACCAACCGTTTTTGTGGACATAGCTTTCCATCTGGGGAAGTGAACCACGTTAAATCCTGTGTTATGTGATAATGTTTATGAATGAATGACTGTCTGTATTTTCTGTAGAATGAATGCTTGAATGTTTCCTTGCATGCTGTAATATGAGAACTTTGATATGCATTTACCAATAGGAGAAGTTTGGGAATGATATGCTAGGTTCAGCTGAAGTAGATGAATGGTGAACATTTCAATTCTATGTTAAGGCTGTGAATCAGTCCTTTAAGTATACTTACTTTCTTAAACACAGTGAAGGAACACAGCACAGTTAATCATGTTTATCATTTCAGTTCATGTTGTAATAATCCAAGTTCTTGATGAATGCTAGAAAGATAGCCAGTAAGTGCCTGAATGAATGGATGAGTGATATTCATTTCAGTGCCTTAATGCTTCCAAGATTTTCCAAGTAGAGGATAATTGTGGGTGATTCGCAGTTCCAGTAGAAGATTCACAGCAGTAAGAAACCCTTGGCGCAGCCCGCAGTGTTTCCTACACCGCGCGGTACTTTTCGCAGCATAGATCCTGCTACGTACCGCATCCCTCTGCCCACAGCGCCGCCTTTCTGTCCTGCGCTGCACAGCCTGTTCAGATAAACAACTCATCATTTACTGTGGAAACCTGATTCTGTAGTACCCCATAGAGATACACCTCGGGTGAGACCTCAACCTACTCGCAAGTTGTTGCCGAAAGGGCCGGTGCGAAGGGGTTTTGTTGCTCAAAGGGAGAACCACAAAGAACTTGGGTCTATTTGAAAACCTCTGGGTCAGTTTAAGCCAACAAATGGTTCTGTTGCTGCGCTAGAATCCATGATGAGTTGAAATGGTTCCATTGTTGCGCTAGAATCCATGATGAGTTGAAATGGTTCCGTTGCCGCACTAGAATCCATGATGAGTTGAAATGGTTCCGTTTCCACGCTAGAATCCATGATGAGTTGCAATTACGATGTGTGAAGAAGAATATCAGTTCCCTGAAGGATCTGACTATTGGAATCCTGAAAAGACAGAAATCCAAGCTTGGTGGGATAAGACCATAAGCGATTTTAACAGACAAGAAAATAGACATCCGCGTCTAAGCGACACACAGTGGTCGGATAGATACCTATTGGATTCCATTCATGAGATCTTTTGGGCATCGTTTCCAAATGAGCTGCATGCGTGGATCTCGCGGCTCGCAGAGAAGAAAAACTGTTTCCAAGGAGGAGTTCCTACAGAGTGGACTCCTGAGCTCATAGCGCAACTTAAAGCATTAGACAACCCATTGTCACGTGTAGTTGATTATTGGGTCGATCATATGCTAGAAGGATTTGTAACAAAATTTGTTGTAGACACACTCAAATCCTATAGCCAAGCAGAAGAAATTTTTTTCAAAGGATTCCACGGTAAGTTTCTGAACAACCTCAGTCTATACATTAAGATGTTGTTAACTGAGAAAGGTGTTCTACGAATGCAGTAATATGCTTGAACTTTGTCATGATAAATAGTACATATATTGATTATGACAAAGAGACACATACTCTTATAAGTGGTAAGAGATATAAAATTAATAAAGATCCGGAAGGCCCTAAACTTCATATAGATACTGAGATCCCCTGCGATCTTGATAGTGAAGTTGCACAACTATTTACCCATGAGAATCCATCGGCTGCACAAACCGCACCACCCTATCGCAGAACCCACCCGCTACGCAGCCCACCCCGCAGAAGAATCATCCTAGTCCATCTCTCCCGATAGTCCCATTTGTATTTACTGCGCAGATCCCTTTACAACAGCCACGCACTTATCCCGACACCCCACCACCTAGTAGCACAATGGCAAATGCTGATATGAAAATACCAATATTCAAAGGAACTGGCCTAGAAGACCCTGATCAGCATTAGTTCCTTTGTGAAGCCGTATGGAATGTAAGACAAATCCAGGACAATGCTGTGAAACAAGCACAGCTCATCACCACTTTCAGGGATAGAGCACTACATTGGTTTATGAAATACTCTACCATACAACCGAGAACCCTCGCAGAAATTAAAGTCGCATTGGTGGCAGAGTTCAAGAAACCTAAATCTGAATCTCAGTGTATAACTGAGCTGAAGGAAATAAAGCAAAGACCAACTGAAATGGTCTAGGAATTTGATCAGAAATTTAAGACCTTACTAGACAAAGTAAGTTTTGTTATACCACCAAAATAGCATAAAGAATGGTTCATTGCTGTGTTGTTACCTCATATCAGATTACCATTGATGCAGCAGAAGGTTCTATCCCAGGCAGAGGCCTTGGAAATTGCAATGAAGCTAGAAGCTTCACCGATTGGTGATACTAGTTCTTGGATGTCTCAGATCCAGAACCAACTGACTACCCTGACACTTGAACTGCAAAGTATGAAAAATGGTAAAGAACAAAGATATGAACCTAGACAGGAGGTCTGGTGTACAAGTTGTAAAGGAGAAGGTCATGACCGCGAGCATTGCCCTCTATTCCATGACTATATTAACAGTGGTGCACCTAACCCATTAAATTAGAATCAGGCCCCATGGTGTGAAATTTGTAGAACCACAGGACACAGACCTGAAGACTATTACCTCATCCAGAAATATGTGAAAAACCCTAAGAATTTATACTGCAATTTCTGTAAATCAGTTGGACATGATGAATCCAACTTCCACGCATATGAATTAATGAATGAGAGAAAAAGGGATATGGAATCAATGCGAGGTGCTAGCTTGTACCACGTACAAGAAGATACCCAGCCAAAACAAGAAAATGCACAATATGACCAAGGAGGATACAGAGGTCGTGGTGGTGGATACCGCAACAGAGGAAGAAATGTTGGTTCGGCACAAGGAAGAGGTCGTGGCCAAGTCATTTGTTATAACTGTGGCCAACCCGGGCACATATCTAGAGATTGTGTTAACCCATGCACTACGTGCAATTATTGTAAATCGTTTGAGCATGTCATTGAAGATTGCCTAGTATTAGACGTGGAAATGAAAAAGAGAAGACGAACAGACGCTCTGAATCCAAACGTCCAATGGATCGCAGTAGAGAATAGACCAGTGGATCCAAGCATTAACGTGGTCACGCATAGTGGCGCTGAGATAGGCCACGACAAAGGAGCGGAAGCTTCAACATCAGGGGAGGCACATACGAAGAAGGATCCCCTTGAACCAGTATGGATAAGGAAATCTCCAGGAAAAGCACACCCTCTGAACCTACAAAAGAACAAGGAGCTCTTCATTGACGCACGGGATACCTTTAGAGAACCAGCGGATAAGTGACCAAAGATCTCGCTGCGTAGTGAAACACTGCATGTTGAAGACATGTCGGTTCCGTATGACAAAACAAGTACTGCGACAGATGTCCGTAATTCTGTTGCGCAGTTCTTGCAAAGCTGCATGAAATTACTAAAAAGTGAAAATGCCATAGTAGAGCTCCAGAAGCTTATCAGCCAGTATGAACCTCAGATTGTAACAGAGACTCCAGATAGCGCTGTACATCATATAAGGAAGCACAAAAGAACAGGCCGATAAATGAGTCTTACTGCGCAGATAAGAGATTTTGAAATGGACGAAGTCATCCTTGATCTGGGATCAGAAGTGAATGTCTTAACTAAGTAGACATGGCAGCAGATGGGTCAACCAAAGTTTCTCTGGTCACCTATCCAGTTACGAATGGCTAATCAGGAGAAGGTCATAGCTTTTGGCCGCTTAGCTAATGTAGTAGTTAACATTGACGGAGTACAGAGTCATGCAGACTTTGTGGTTATTGAAATTGTGGATGATAGTCAACCTTTTCCAGCAATATTGGGAATTGATTGGGCTATGGATAACTTATCTATCATAAAATTGAAGACAAAGAAGATGATATTTGAAGGGAAGCATCTTAGGTTCATCGCACCATTGGATCCTAAAGATGGTGATAGATACAGTGAGCCGATTCAGGAGGAATCCCAAGCTCAAGACTTAGACTGACTATACCAACTGACTGCGAACAAGGAAGACTACATTAATCCTACTGCGGACGGTACGCTCAGTTGGCGATCTGACACTTCTTGTATCTCTGACTCGGATATACGACTGGAGAATTGGCAAAGCTGCATGCATGAAGTATTAGCAAGAAGATGTGCACAGGTTACAAAATCACTGTGCTGGATCGGAAAAGAGGTGAGTCCTATTCCCACATATGATGGTTCTACTAATGTTTACAGTTTTATAATAGAATATACTGCAGCTATACTAGATGATCATAGACTTCCAGCTTTAGATATAGCATTGCATGATACACCTGCCAGATGGTGGAATGCACATAAGAAAACATTGACCACTTGGGATCAATGCAGAACTAAGATGCAAATCCAATTCGCCGAAAAGGTTACTTTACCCTTTGAAAAGTATAATGGACAGACAGACCCTAGTCAGCACATTGAAATATGTTCAAAGGCATGGGTGGAAAGACCATGTACAGAATGGGTACATTTATTTGTACATACATTGGATGTGGGTATCCCAGAGAAATGGTACCTCGACCTGGAGTTGCGCAATGAACTCACTAATTGGGAGCTGCTCGCTGTGAACTTCTGGAAGGACTTCAGTTTTGAGGACGAGAATCCATTAATACATGAAGCATTACAACTGATCAAGAAGCACATATCCCAGGACGACTATCCTAATCAAAACATAACATTGCAGGAGTTTTTTGGGACAGAGTGCGTTCCCAAGCACCTACAGTCAGAATGGAAGGAACATGAAGAGCACTTGATCGAGTGTTACAACTTAGTTGAAGATACCAATGATACAAATGAAGACGATGAGGACGAACCACGCAACATAGATATACTAGAATCAGAAGGCGCGCGTGAGGTAGAAGGAACTCCGTTGGAAATCCCAGATATGACTGGACCAGTAAAAACGCAAAAAGTGAACATTGGCACAGACAAAGAGCCGAAGTTCGCATCAATAGGAGATTATTGGGACGATCAGACTATTGCATAGATCGCAGATACCTTACATGAGTATCAAGAACTATTTCCAACAAAATTTACAGAAATGAAAGGAATTTTGGGAGACCTAGGGGTCATGAAAATACCTTTAAATCCAGGTGCTAAGCCTGTCAAGCAGAGACCATACAGTTTGAATCTCCGCTATAAGGAAAAAGTCCACGCAGAGCTAGATAAGATGCTAGAAGCAGGAATCATTGAACCAGTCGAAGAATCCGAATGGATTTGCCCCATGGTTGTTCAAGACAAGAAAGCAAAAGGCGAGATCAGGATTTGTGTGGATCTCAGAAAGCTGAACGATGCTTCTATGCACGACCCATTTCCTACTCCATTCACAGGCGAAGTGCTTGATAATGTTGGAGGAAATGAGGCATATTCTTTCACTAATGGTTTCTATGGTTATCATCAGATCAGGATTGATCCTGTGGATAGGCATAAGATGACATTTGCTACAGAATGGGGGTCATTCCAATACACTGTCATGCCTTTTGGGTTGAAGAATGCACCTGCCATATTCTCTAGAGCTGTCGTCGCAGCATTTAAATATTTTATGCACAAGTTTTTAGAAGCGTATTTTGATGATTGGACTGTATTTGGTCTATTGAAAAATCATTGCACGAATCTCCGCATGATGCTCGAGAAGTGTCGACAGCATCAAATATCCTTGAATTTGAAAAAGTGTATTTTATGTGTGCCTTATGGAATTTTACTTGGCCACATTGTCTGTAAGCAAGGACTGATGGTAGATCCTATGAAGATTGCAGTCATTGCGAACTTACCAACACCAAACTTAGTCAAGATGTTGCTATCTACATTAGGCCATACTGGATATTACAGGAAATTTATAAAGGGTTATGCACAGATAACCGCAGCAATGGAAAATATACTAAAGAAAGACACACCATTCATCTGGAACGTAGAATGTGAACAGGGTTTTGACACATTAAAATAAAAGATGGTCACTTCGCCGATTCTAGTATTTCCAGACTAGACGAAGCCATTCCATGTCCATTTGGGGATCGTGTTAGCTTAGCCAGGAGAGGGAGGTATCGACCACCCTATTGCATGTTCTAGCAGAAAGCTCTTGACAGCAGAAAATAACTATACTACTACTGAGAGGGAAGGCCTTGCGATGGTATATGCCCTACAGAAATTTAGACACTACTTACTGAGATCGCACTTCCTTATGTTTACTGACCATTCCGCGTTGAAATATTTGTTCAACAAGCCAATGTTAGGGGGACGCATATGCCGATGGCTACTGCTGTTCCAGGAATACGACTTTGAAATTATTGTTAAGCCAGGTAGACTGAACTTAGGACCTGATCATCTGTCAAGGATTGAGTCAGGAGAGGAGCCGACGAATATTGAAGACAGTCTGCCTGATGCACAGTTATTTAGTATACAGGTTGCTGATGATTATTACAAGGATATCATTGATTTCCTAACCACAGGGCTGGCACCCCAAGAATTCTCGGTCCAGCAGAAAAAATAGTTAGTGGTGCACGCCACGGACTTCACTATAATTACAGGTCAGTTATACAAACTTGGGCTAGATGAAGTCCTGCGCAGATGCGTACTCGATCATGAGAATCCATTTATTCTAACCAATGCACACTCAGGAATCACGGGAGGTCACTATGTAGGAAGGGCTACTGCGTAGAAGATATTGTGCGCGGGGCTATGGTGGCCTACGATCCATAAAGATGCCAAAGAACATTGCAGGAACTGTGATGTCTGTCAGAGGACAAGAAAACCATCACGCCGAGATGAGATTCCATTGAATCCATAGCTAACACTGCATCCATTTGAAAAATGGGCAATAGACTTTGTCGGTCCTATAAACCCACCAGGAAAACGAACGGGTGCAAGGTATATTATTACTGCTACGGATTACCTCACCAAATGGGCGGAAGCAAAACCAGTTAAGGACTCCAGCACCAGCACTGCTGCGTAGTTTATTTTTGAAGAAATACTCACCATATTTGGTTGTCCGAAGATTTTAATGAGTGACCATGGTACTCACTTTCATAACAAGACGATTGAGGCACTTACAAAGGAATTCTACATTCGTCATCAGTGCAGTACTCCATATCATCCACAGGCGAATGGTATAGTAGAGGCTTTTAATAAAATATTGGAGAACACACTCACTAAGGTGTGCAATGTAAATAGAGACGATTGGGACCTGTGTGCCTCATTGGTGATATGGGCATACAGAACCACATGCAAGAAGTTGATAGGACAGACACCCTTTCGTTTGGTTTATGGGCAGGAGGCTATAATGCCTATGGAATATATTGTCCCTAGTTCGAGAATCACTGCATTTACGGGGATGGTAGACTGCGAAGCTCTAGAAGAAATATTACTACACTTACTGGTCTTGGAGGAAGATCGCTTCATCGCAAGCTTCCACCAACAAGCGCAGAAATACCACGAGAAAGCATGGCATGATCACCATATAAAGAACAAGTGTTTTCAGGTAGGTGATCTAGTCCTCTTGTATGATAGCAAACTCATGAAATTCCCGGGTAAATTTAAGGTGCATTGGCTTGGCCCATATACTGTGATACATGTTACTAACACTGGTGCAGTCCAGTTAGCCAATTTAGTGGGTGATACTTTGCCAACTTTGATAAATGGAAGCAGGCTAAAGCTATACCATGATAGCACTGCTTCGCAGAACCCTGAATAATGAACTAAGGAAGGAAGTTCTAAGTGTCAAGTATAGTTGAAAGTGGACACTATAAATGTAAAGGAGTCTGTACATGTATGATAAAAGAAAGAAGGTATGATAAGAAGAATTATCTATGTACTGCGCATCACTGTTGAAGCTACGCGAGGAAAAAAAAAAAGAATAAGAAGAAAAATAGATACAGTGGAAGCCATGCAGTTGGAAATTTTTGGCACTGCGAAGTAGCCACGCAGTTGGAAATTTTTGGCACTGCGAAGTATCCGCGCAGGGTTGCAGATGCCTTGCCGTGTAGTTTGGTGCAGCACCCAGAGAAAAATATCCATTGCATGGCTGTTCAGAAAAATAGTCATTAGATGACCGTTGCAGCAACTACTTCAGCATTTAAAGAAAAGATAGTCGTTCTGAGCACGCTGAAAATAGAAAGGACTGAAGGATCCGCTCAAAATTTTCCAACGGACACCACATTAAATGCTTATCTAACCATTGAAGGGCATGGGAGAGGGTCTGCTGCGCCTATCAATAACACCGTTGGGAGACTCATGGGCGTTACCAAGCACTTAGAATTTTCTAGTGATTAACCTCTCTGAGCTAGTAGCCATCTGTAGTCTATCTGCCGTAGCTGCTACCTCATTTGTGAATGTCCGAAACTCCCTTTAGAGAAGAAGAACTAACCCTTGAAGAAGCCCTGAGGATATTTCAGCAAGGAGGAATTCAGCAGTTAATGAAAACCCCAGTTAAGAAGGTCGCAGTAGAACAAGGAGAAGGATCCTGCAGATCACCAAGAATTAATCCCATGATGCAGGAAAAACCAAAGGATAAGGGAAAAGTGGTAACTGCACCTCGATCCAGTATCATAAAGTTGGGATCCTTGACACAGAAAGCACCAACCTTTCAGACAGAACCTCTGAAGATGACACCTGAATACATCTCTCCGCGGGCACTGAATGCCCCTGTGTTTAAATTGTCCAAAAATGTGAGATATGACATCCCGCTGACACCTATCTCAAAGCATGTAAATACTACTAAGAATCTGCTGGGAAAGATAGCAGATTGTAAATGGGAGGATTCTGACCTCTTGGGAATGAAGAAAGACGAGCCAGATGTTCCCAAATACCTGGATTTTCAACTAGACCAGTATATGTGCTGGAAAAAGGATGCTAAGGGAACGCTGAACTTCGTAGCTGACAGTTGGTTGGCACTTGTCGTTCAGTCAGGGCTACTGAACTTGCTAAGATTACCACATTTTGACCGTTCTCTAGAACTGAATATCGTGGTTCGCACACTCATGGCGCGAATCCATCAAGTTTATCTGTGGCTGGATAGAAACATGGATATTAATATTGATTTGATCCACCGCATTACCAGGCTAAGCAAGCGTGGTAAGGATCCAAAGCATTTGTTCCAGGGGAAGAGCAAATAAAAAGAGGATGTTGATAAGATGAAGAAGACCCACTCGGTAGTAAAGGGAAAAAGAGGATTCCTGACAGAAGAAATAGAGGACCGAGCAACAAGATTTGTAACGCAATTGCTCGCAGGCAAGATGCTCAAAATAGCTAGACCTTCGGAGGTGCCTACGGGCACAATACTCCTTGGCACCGCAGCGGCCAAAGGCTAGAGCTTCAATTGGTGTCAGTTTCTGCTGAATGAGTTCCTTGAAGAACTCAACGACACCCAGGTGAATGGCAGCCGGTTCCATTTCATCTAGCTCATTGTCCTGATCGCTTTGTGTGGATGGAAGGAACCGCAAGATTATGCGGGCGTCGTTATGGATCCCAAGGATCCTAGAGGGTTTAAGTTCGTCAACCTCTGGGAAAACACAAATGCAGAGTGCCAGCATGTAACAACAGAAGTATTTTACCAATACTATATTCAGCTACGCAACGCAATCACGAAGACACCCCGCATCACAAAGCAGGTCACGGCAAAGTATGTCCACATCATCGACTTTGAGGAGGATATGAAATGTATATTCATATCGCCGAAGGCACAAACGAGGAAACCGGAGTGGTTCCCAAGAAAGTAAAACATGTACGAGCAGGATATTGAGGACCTCATGAAAGATTGGCTAGCAGAGTTCCACGTAGAGGGCATGGATGTGGAGACAGATTCAGCAGAAGATGAGCCGATCCCGCTCTCATGCCCAATCATTGAAGAAATACGGAAGAGAAAGGAAGCTAAGACTCCAGAGAATCCAAAGTCGAGGAAAAAGGTGAAGGATGCAAAGCTTCAATCGTAGGCAGTCCTCAATGATGATGACTATGAGATGATAGTCGAAATAGTCTCAGAGCAGATGAAGGAGCTTATGGTGACTAAAGAAAAGAACGACAAGGTCATCCACAATGACCTGCACCAGACAAGGCTCGCAATGCAAGGCCTAATAAAGAAAATGGATGATGTCCAGAAAAGTCTTATCGTACCGCAGGAAGCAGGGGCTGAAAGGAGGTCAGTAGGAATCTCGCAGCGAGGAAGCCAGTAGCTAGCAATAACGATGCAGTCAAAGACTAAGATTGTCCATGTGGACCCATTGGTTGTTGTGTTGCAAATAGTAGAGCAAGTGGCCTTGGACATGAAAGGAGTCGAGAGGGTAGAGCTCGACTTAGCCAAAATACCATTACCAGGATTGCACTTCATCCACACGCAGATCATGGAGGAGATGCATGAATGGACGGTTGAAGCAATGAAGTCATAGGAAAAACTCACCACAGCAAATAGACAAATTCAGCAAAAGGAAGAAATACAGCTACGCAACGAACAGGACCGCCAACAAAATTTGGAAACCACCATATCCAATGTGGCGAAGGATATTAAGGACATAGACATCCAGGATAATCCCGTGGACACATTTCTAAGGATTGGAGATAAGGTGAGATCCTTGCAGTCGGAGATGCAGGACAAAGAAATTTATTATGAGGCTAACATTACCACATTGAAGGAGAAGCTGAATAAGCAAGCACCATTAAATGAACAGCAGTTCAGAGAGAAAGCAGTGAACGCCACCTCGAAAAGCATCACAAGTGAGATGGCTAAGTGTCAATCTCTCCTGGATAAGGTTTCACAGGAAATTGCGACCGTTGAAGAGGATCAAGGATTGTTGCAGGTCAAGACCGCAGTACAAGAAAAATAGACCACGCTGGACAAGTTGAACGCAAAGGTTAAAGCTATGCCACCTAGAGAAAGGCTGCCGAGATACAAGGAGATATCCAGTTTAAAGAAAGAAGTACATGATTTACAACAAAAAGAGACGGAGATGGATAATCAGTCGCAGCAGCTCCTGGATAATTCCATGGCAGTATCGCAGCAGATTGAAGATAAGTTAATGGAACTGCGCGATAACTAGGAGCAGGTACAAGATCAAATTGGACAAGAAATAACTCCAACACTACTTGAGGTAATTAAACAGGTTGAGGAGGATACAAGAGAAGCAGTGGTGCAGTTGTGCAGTACATATGACAAGTTCATGGCCAAGTTCATCCCACCGGTCGCGTCGCAGAGTGAGACAGCTGAAACAATCAGTGGCTCGGGGACGAGCCACATGTAAGTGTTAGGGGCATGTTGGGCCCAGGTTAAGTTAAAGTTTTGGGAAGCGCCTTTTTGAGGCAAGCAGGGAAAGTTGAGCTGAGCGCAGCTCAGAAACACAATTTTGGCTAAGTATTGAGGATGTTGCGAAGTTGCACGCAGCATCCAACTTTTGACGAGACTGCGAAGTTGCACACATCGTCGAAGGTTTTGGCCATGATGCGAAGATCAGTACTACGCAGAAGCAGTGCTGCGGAGTTAGGAGGCCACGTGGAGCCAACAAAGCGATGTGCTGGAAAAGTATCAAATGTAGTTACTGACTAGACCGGTAGCAGCCATTTTTTGAAAGATACTTCAGGATTATCGAGCGGCGGACGTAGGCAAAACAGGAAGGCGGCCACGCGTGGGTTGTTAAGGAAAGCGACATTTGGCACATGCATAAGGTAAAACTGTTAGAGAGAAACGGTTCGGCAGAAGCAGCCTGTAGGCATGCATGCGACAGGAAGGCCGATAGCGATAGAATGAGGACATGGAGATCCGCCATGATCAAGTAGATGCTACTAGGAGCCAGCAAGTCGGGTTAGAAAACCAGCGCAGTTTTGGAAACCCTTAGGGTTTTGGGTTTTAGGTCTTCGACATTGTACAGACATGACCTTCGGGCATGATCTATTTAAGAAGACATTTTGTATGGGATGGGGGTTCTCAAGGTTGTTATCATTTTGGATTGTTATTCTTTTGCAATTGCTGAGAACTTAAGGAGATAATCTTTTTATATTGTAAAATCTCTCTAAGCTAAGAAGATTGTTGTAAAGGTTCTGCAGTTGTGTGCGCAGATACCTAGTCGAGAGAAAGAAGAGTCTGCAGCTGAGTGCGCAGACTAAGAACAGTTTCCCCATCCCTTTTGAAAGAAATATATTACCAACCGTTCTTGTGGACGTAGCTTTCGATCCAGTGAAGTGAACCACGTTAAATCCTGTGTTATGTGATAATGTTTATGAATGAATGACCGTCTGTATTTTTTGTAGAATGAATGCTTGAATGTTTCCTTGCATGCTGTAATATGAGAACTTTGATATGCATTTACCAATAGGAGAAGTTTGGGAATGATATGCTAGGTTCCGCGGAAGCATATCAATGGTGAACATTTCAATTCTATGTTAAGGTCATGAATCAGTCCTTTAAGTATACTTACTTTCTTAAACACAGTGAAGGAACACAGCACAGTTAATCATGTTTATCATTTCAGTTCATGTTGTAATAATCCAAGTTCTTGATGAATGCTAGAAAGATAGCTAGTAGGTGCTTAAATGAATGGATGAGTGATATTCATTTCAGTGCCTTAACGTTTCTGATATTTTCCAAGTAGAGGATAATTGTGGGTGATTCGCAGTTCCAATAGAAGATTCGCAGCAGTAAGAAACCCTTGGCACAGCCCGCAGTGTTGCCTACACCCCGCGGTACTGTTCGCAGCATAGATCATGCTACGTACCACATCCCTCTGCCCGCAGCGCCGCCTTTCTATCCTGCACTGCGCAGCCTGTTCAGATAAACAACTCATCATTTACTGTGGAAACTTGATTCCGTAGTACCCCATAGAGATACACCTCGGGCGAGACCTCAACCTACTCGCAGGTTGTTGCCGAAAGGGCCAGTGCGAAGGGGTTTTGTTGGTCAAAGGGAGAACCGCAAAGAACCTGGGTCTATTTGAAAACCTCTGGGTCAGTTTAAGCCAACAATTCTCCAACAAGTACAAGGCTAGATTGGTTGCAAAGGGTTACTCTCGATTCCATGGGATTGACTACTCAGAGACATTCACACCTGTTGCTAAGATGGATTCCATCCATCTTGTTCTTGCTCTTGCTGCATCCAAGCACTGGGAAGTGCATCACATGGATGTCAAGAGTGCTTTCCTTCATGGATATGTAGAGGAGGATATCTACATGAGGCAAACTGATGGGTATGTTGAAGACTCTTCACTTGTTTGCAGATTGAGGAAGTCCTTCTATGGACTCAAGCAAGCTCCCCGAGCTTGGTATGCTAAAATGGACTCCTTCCTTCTGTCAGAAAACTTCTTGAGATGCAAATTTGATTCGAATGTCTACATGAGACATGAGGGTGACTCTCTACTTCTGATTGTTCTATATATTGATGATCTATTGATTACTGGGAGAAACACTTCATGCATCAGATCTATAAAATCATCCTTGCATAACTCCTTCTCCATGTCAGATCTTGGATCATTGAGACAGTTTCTTGGTCTTGAAGTAACTCAGAGTGATTCAGGAATCAAGGTTTCACAATCCAAGTATGTTTAAGATATGCTTGACAGATTCCACATGAGCGAATGCAAACCAACATCATTTCCTTTTCTTTGAGGCATCATCCTTGAGGATGGTTCTTCCACACCTCAGGTAGATAGTACACTGTATCGGTAGTTGATTGGGAGTCTATTGTTTCTTACACACACTCAACCTGATCTTTCCTATCTAGTTAGTGTTGTTTCCAGATACATGCAGGAGCCTCATGAGCTTCACTGGAAGGTAGCAAAGAGGATATTGCATTACTTGCAAGGGACCAAGACCTATGGTCTTCACTATGTAGTTGGGTCTCCTCTGGATCTTGTTGGCTATACTGACTCAGATTCTGATGAAGATAGCTCAGATCGAAAGTCAACATCTGGTTTTGTTTTCATGATTGGAGCTGGACCTATCTGTTGGTCAAGCAAAAAGTAGACTGCTTTAGCTCTTTCTTTATCAGAGGTCGAGTATAGAGGTGCAGTCAATGCAGCCACACAGTGAATTTTGTTGCGGGGCATCTTATCAGAGTTTGGGATTCGATTCAGTACTCCACTAGTCATCTATTGTGACAATCAAAGTGCTATCAGGATTTCCACAGATCCGGTTTTGAGACAAAGAACCAAACACATTGAGATACACATGCATTACATCAGAGGACTAGTGCATGATCGGATCATCTCACTGCTCTACCTTCCGACGGAAGAGCAAATTGCAGATATCTTCACCAATACCTTCACGGTGAAGAGGTTCACTTATCTTAGATCTCTTCTTAGGGTGAGTGATGACATGCTACATTAGCATCCTTCAGTCTATTTTGAGGTAGGTATTTCTTCCCACTGGGTTTTCCCTCTTTCCTCATTTATTATTTAGATTGTTGTACAGGGTGACCTTTGGTCTCAGTCACCGGGGCCCTATTTTTCAATTTTCAATTACTACCTCATAGTATAGCTTGAGGGGGGGTGTTTGAATATTCTCACCATCATTTTTCATATTTGCATGCATCCAGTCATCATTTTGGTGTTCTCCCCAGCACCTAGAGCCTAATTTAAGCCCCCAGTAGCCCTCCTACCTACCTAATGCGCCTTGATTTACTCACCTACATGACATCTGTGCCTTTTCTCACCTACCAGGAGTTAACATTCAGTTAGATCATTGATTGAGCATTTCTTCCACTGATTGCTCATCCTAACTGTCTGTAGCTCCCAATTGGCTAGTTCTAGAGTGCCACTTGATCTTCTGATAGCCTCATGCGCCCTCCTTGGAGTCGCCATCTCCTGATTTGTTCCTAGATGGTTCTGTTAGAATCACTTAGACTGATTTGACTGACTATTGACCATTTATGACTGATACTATTGATTGGATAATGTCTCCAATGTTATCCAAGCCACACTTTGAGCATGATTCGAATGACCTCTTGGTTAATTCAAATTCTATTGACAATTATTGTATTGTATTCAGTTTTTCACAGTGCTAGTTCACAGCTGATGTATGATAATACTGCTATTCTCTATTTTCTATGTTCATGAGTGATTATTGACTACATTCTTCTCTTCTTCTCTGCACTTCTTGAGTGAGTTTTGTGTGAGGTGTGTTACAGCTGTGAGATATTCCTGTATATTATCACAATAACCACCATGGTTGGCATGGACATTACATCTATAATGGTTCTTAGTGTCCAGTATCATAATCCACTCATTAATTGAATCAAAAAATTCCTAAATTATTTTTCATATGAACATTCTTTGATTAATTTGAATGACCACACCATCTCAGTTCTTTTAATAATTGTTACCTTTATAAGATTATTTAGTAATTTATGTAAATATTTTCTCCTTGCTTTAATTTTTTTTCTTCTCATCACCCTTCTAAGGTATTATTAACATCTCCATAAATAATGTCTCAAGTAAAACATCTTAAAATATTGATCTTTCCTTAAAGGTTATGGGGTTTTCATATTTCCCAACCCAAAATAAACACAAAAAAGAGTTTTATTGCCTATACTTAACCATTATTGAAAATGCCTAACAATAATCTCTCACAACATGGAGTATAATCAAAGTATAATCTTTGAGTGGAAATTAATTCTTGAGACAAGTTTCAATGACATACAAACTTCTTTTTTGTTGTTGTTGCTAAAATTATCCATAATATGATTTTAAAAAACCTTGGTTATTACAAAGTGAGTTTATTTTACTTTAAATTTTGGTCAAGAAGTTAAGATTTCCATATACACATTATTTGATTGCCGCATTCTTATATGTCACTACTTGGTACTTGTAGCATCTAGCTTTTAAATTTAAGATTTTAAACTGCTTATATTTTTGTGATTTCCTCTTTTTTTCCATACTAAAATATAAAATTTACATATATATATACACTAACTATCCAGATAAAAGACATATTTGATTAACACCCAGTCAATAAAGAAGATCCTTAGGTGTCTACAATCCACTTAATGTCTTTTTCACTATTGAAGGTGCCATTTAAAATTATCCAAATATCTCACAGAATTACTTTATAACGAGCAAACACCATCCATCCATCTACTTTTGAGATTATACTAGAGAAGCAAGATCTATTTGAATTGGCTTGTGTTTGTATTTCCATGTGTGGTAGGGAGGTTGTGTGGAATAAAAGTACCTTCTCATTTGGTTGTTCTGAGAGCAATCAACCAAGTGTTTTTTTCAATTTTAGAATGGGAGTGGAGGGATTAGTTTAGCAATAAAAGTCGCTTGTAACTAGGCTCAACTCCATCAACTTGTATTGAATCCAAGGGAATTGCATTGAAGTAAGCCTTACAAGGATGGAGACATGTGGATGATACATGGGTGATCGACATTGCAGGGCTAATATTGGTTTGGGTGATGCTATGTGGTGACATTATTTGGTAGAGTGGAGTTGTGGAAGGCTAAGACATGCAAAAAAGACAAATTTTGGGAGTTGGATAAGGGCCAATTCACTTATCAATTATCCTACTCTATTTAAATAAGGAAACATGAAGTAGCTCCCAATTTTTTTTCATCCTAAACTACTTCATGATAGTTTTGAATTGGATACTTACTAATCAATCATTATCTACCATGTGTACAAGAAAAACCACCTCCACTTGCACTAAATCCAAAGTAGTCTCTTCTTGTAACCAACTTGTGGAACCCTTCACTAGTTTTTGATATGGCTACATTGTTATGTAGAATTTTGTCCTACGGATAAGCCAAAACTCTCTTAACTTTAAAGCAGACTTTAAACTAACTCTAAAGCAAGAAACAATTCAAAACAAATGCTACCTTGAATCCCTAGATCTAACAAACATCTCAGGATTAAAATGCTAAAGAGAGTAGAAGGAATTTAACTGACCTTCTATCCGGACGCTTGTTTTTGGTATTTGCTCCAAGCTCCAAGCCCTCACGAGTGAACCTGTTAAGATGGAACCAAAACACAAGAATGCACTATTCTTTAGCAACCTGAAACATGAGTTAGGATCTAAATCTATGAAAGATACAAATCATATCATTAAAACAAGATTAACACAAATGATTTGGGAAAACAATACAAGTTATTCCATTACAACTTGAAGAATACTTACAAAAGGTGCTTGATGCCCAAGCCAATCCTTCAACTCCAAGTGTCTTCTCCTATAGCTATCTCCATAATGCTGCAAGACCATAAGTTTGGTGCTCTCAAGAGTCCTCCTCTTTTCCAATGGCATGCCTCTCTTTTATAGTGAATGGTGAGGTTAACCAACAAGAGAGATGGGTGGATCTAAGGAGAGATAAGTGGATCAGGGTTTCTAATCGAAGGAGATGAGTTGAGATCGAATCAAGGACCCCAATCTTCCATTATCTTCGAAAATCCAAAATCCCACAAGCCAAGGGAAAAAATCTATTAAAAGAGTACCGCGTTTTGCAAATACTGCAGAACGCGGCACTGCCGCGCTTTGGGGAAAAAGCAGAACGCGGTAGTGTCTAGTACCGCGTTTTGGCAAACTAGCAAGGCGCGGTAGTGTGTGTAAATAAAGTCTAAGGTGGGTCAAAACTTGCCAAGGTGGATTCACCTTCAAGGTTGACTCATCATCTGTCTCTTCTGGATGGTTTAAAACAGTAGGGAAAGTGTTGTCAATTTGTTTTGTGATGGGGATGCGACACTGTGAAACATAGAGGTATAACAGATGCCCCCTAAAGTGTGAGGTCAGAAGGGACTGATGGCCGAAAGACTTTACGAACATAATGTGCAGAGATAGCATCGAGGAGAGCGACACTGAGCTGAAATAAAAACAAAGTGTTAGATATACCACCGAGGCGGGCATTCCCATGCTCGGAAACAGATGACTCAAAGCATGGCTGCCGACCAATACATTGCAGATCCATGAGTACTGAAATAATGTAAACTGTGGACAGATCATGGCTACTATGAACAATCGTAGATCCATGAGACAATAATGACACAGCCACGACCAATACAATAAGTGGATCTGTGTGACAATACAAGGGACATCTCCATCGCAGCCTGGACGCAGTCAAAATGTAGAGGTGCGTCCAGGGTCTTCTACCCGATCGCAAAAAGATACGAATCTAACCATGTGATTACAAGGTGTTGAAGTCGAACATGGTAGAAACCATTTGATTACCGGTTAATGATGTGGACTGTTAACAAATGCGAGGGAAATCACCAATGATGACAATGATTCCCAAGGTATCAATAGTACATCTCAACGAAATGCGAATGAATGAGTTGATGTCGAGCATCCGAGAGATCGCTTGATCAGAGGTCAATGATGTGAACCTGCTGTCAAACACGAGGAAACCTGCCATTGAGGCATGCAGGTACCAAGGTACTAATGGTTGATCTCTAAGTCTAATTCCCGGATAGTGATTTGATGTCGACAGGAATAGACTCGTCGAAGGTGGGCCATGATGATTCCCACATCATCGACATGAAATCGGCGCATATGATAGGATGATGAAGCAATGGAGTATGTACTGACACAGCGGAGGCCTGACACAATGAATGACTCGAAACAATGCAACCCTTTGAACATGTAACGGCATGTAACAGGACTTGGCAGCAGGGATTATTGATGAGTAGGGGATAGACACCGGATGAGTGGACTCGTGGCCAGGGAGACGACTCATGATGATGACTATAACTCAATGAAAGGCGGATACCCAAATATAGACAAGAGACGGACACATGCCATGTTCAAAGGTAACGACTGACAAGCTGCCATAGATAAACTTGACTTATTCCCCCATATTTCCCCGACATGATGGACGAGTACCTCTTTCTTGTTTTGCGAGCTTGAAGAGGATAATAGATTCTCGGTGTAGCTCATCTTGTGGATGAGTCCAATCTCACATGTTTTACGAACCTGAGAAAGGAGGGGTTCGTCCCAAAGTGGGTCCTTCGATGTTAATATTTTAACGAGCCCAAGGAAGGAAAACTCGGTAGTTTTTCATATTTAGAGAGCCTAAAAAAATTAAAGGAAGCTCCATAATGTACTTTTTCGTAAAATTTAGTCCCTCGATCCCGAAAAAGGGGTAACCTATCACCGAATAGACGACCTTTCAAATACTTTTACAAGTGTGAAAGAGTCAAGATCACTTGGCAATCTTTTCAATTTTAAGGAGTCTGAAAAGAGCTTAACTATGGACTCCTATGATCTTTTTCGTAATTTTGAATTATTCTGGTCCGAAAAAAGAATAAAATACAACCAGAATAATACTTTCCTCATCGTTTAACGAGCATGAGTAAAGCTGACTGTACTCGACACCGTTTACTTGAGTTTGACAAGCACGACACAGGTGTGAAAGCGCTTGGAATCTTTTTCAAGTTTAAATCCAGAGCATGAAAAAGATAAAGCGGGCTCAAAATGAAGGTCAAATTATGAATAAACACCGGTGTGAATGCATCTCATTTCTACCGCGGATCCTGTCAATAAATGCTCAAAAACTGGACATTAGCAATGTGAACAAGGGTTTATTTCAATTATTTGAAATAGTAATTAATTAATTAATAAAAATAAAAAATAAAAAATAAAATGTGAAAAAATGCTATATAAGGAATGGTAAAAATAGAAATTACTATTCATTTGTGTTTTTTACCCAAAGGAGACATTTTCACCCATTTTGGATCAAAATTTCAAGGATCCATACCGGGAGTTCTGGGACACCATTTCGACCGCCGTTTGCGCCAGGTAAGAGTGCTTGAGCCCCTCTTTCATTTCATGTAAGAAATTTTTTGCTTTCACCAAGAAAAAATTAATTTTTTAGCAAGCCCTTTTGGGCAAGAATCGCCCTCCACACTACCACGCGGGGGCCCTATCGAAAGACGTGGTACTGTTGAACAGTACCGCGCTGTATCCTCAAGATGAGGCGCGGTAGTGTAGACTGCCGCGCGGTAGGGTGTCCTCCAGGCGCGGCACGGGCAAATTTCAAGTTCAAAAAATCAAATTTTCTCCAATTTTTTGCTGGAAGTAAGTTGTTCAATAGTTACTAATTGTTTTGTTTGCCCTTTTGCAGGGATTTGCAACTTATTCAGAGCAAAATGGTAAGCTGGAAAGAGAGAGAGCACGAAGCGGATGATTTTGCAGCCGAACATGACTTACCAACCGTGACCGCATTGCGAGAATGTGGTTTGCTAAAGTTCTTTAAGACCAAAGGGATCCGCCAGCAACCTAAGCTCCTTACTCACCTCATCCAATTGTGGGACCCTGACATTCAAGCTTTCCGAGTGGGAGAGCATGTGCTTGAAATCCAACTCGAGGATATTTACTTCCTCACGGGCCTCTCGAAAAGAGGGGCTCGGCCGAACTTTACCGGGTACACCGCTTCAGAATCGAGCACAAATGACTTGATTGCTCGATATTGCCAGGCGGGTTCGAGTAAGAAAAGTGGGAAGGTGACCATAAAAGAGGTCATAAATCTTCCTGTAAAAACCGTACTATTTACTATCACGCGTGCAGCAGGAAGTGTGAGTCCACATCAGGCATCCCGCACGCAGGTGAATCTCGCAGCAGAGTGCATGGGAGGAACAGTTTTCAACTGGTGTGATGCAGTGTTGTCCAATCTGAAGGAACAGGTGCACAAGTGTAGAACTGGGAAAAATACCCAGTTTGGCTATGGGAGCATCCTGGTCACTTTCTTTCTGGCGAGGGTGCCACTACTGTGCCCACAGATATCTATGCCCCCTCGTCCACCTACTGAGCCATGGATGGCTCGATGGAGTGACTATGCTGGACGTCTCGGGGGACCTCAGCGGATAGCCTTTGGAGAGGACTTCTTCTCTTGGCTAGAGGAGCAGATAGTCATGATTGACGACTATCCCTATTCAGGGGTAGATTTCCATGAGGATATCGACTTGGCATTGCCGGAGGACGATGACTGGGACAACTCTGGTATGACCTTCATGGATATGTATTTTTTCTTTTTTGAATATTTAATTTTTATTGCTTTTTTTTAGAATGTGTAAAAGACGCCTAATATATATTCGCATGCATGTTGCAGACCGTGGACCACAGAGGCCAGCTGGATACTCTCCACTACGTCGTGGCGGTGTGGATCGTCAAGCTGCTCCTGACGAAGAGGAAGATGAAGACGAGGCAGGAGGCGTCCGGGACATCAAGAGGAACCTGCAGGGATTGACCCATGGTATCCCTGCTATGCGGATGGATGACGTTCTTTACCACCTCCAGCGGCATACTGTGGGTGTTCCTGGTCGTATCAGTCGACTTCTTCGCAGGGTGGTTCGAGCTGTGGTGTGTTACCACCAGCAGCGGGAGGAGTCCGATGAGGGACATGATAGGTCTCCTAGGTCTCCATAGATGGTCCTTTGATCTTTTTGCGGCATGTATGCGATATGTAGGCTTTGAGGGCCAATTTTTTGTATATGGGATTTGATCCCCAATTTTGTCTTTGACACAAACTTTATGTATTTTTGAAAAAACACTCTTATATACAGTGATATGGACCTATTTATGATCTAAATATTTACAATGACTTGTGCATTTTATTTTTTATGATGTTTTTATGTATGGGAAAGATGCCAATCCAAAATGTAATTAGCCAATGAATCGGCAATACAATTGAATTCTCTCGGTATGTGTTGATATGTGATAAAATCAAATGACCGTTCCAAGAGGCGTACTCTTCGAAATAAACGAAGTAATGTAGGATCGCGAACTGTGTAAACACGGTTTAGATGAGAAACCACGAGTTGGGAGTCTAAAAAGACTGATAAGGAGTCAATCCCGAGTGAAGCAACCTCTGTCAAGAGACCAATGACTGCATGGTACTCCGCGATATTGTTGGTTGCAGGACCTAAACAATTGGCTCCTGAAGAAATCAACTCGCCAGTGGGGGAATAAATCACCCATGCTGCGGAAGCGAGATTCCGGGTATGTCGGCTTGCACTGTCGGCGAACCCAAAGTAGGCTGACATCTGCGCATAAAGTCACGAGTCAACGTAAGAGTAGATACATGAGGTCCATGCACACACTAAACAGAAAGCAAAAAGCAAACTAAGTACATTATGTACAACAAGTAACCCGCGTAGGGTAACCTCACGCGTAGAAACGCTTGAGGTATAGCCCGTTGCGGGGCCGTGCCAATGGCGTACCATCACAATCGACTAGTTCATAGGCTCCTTTTTCTAAGACACGTTTTACAATGAAGGGGCCGTACCACATAGATTCAAGTTTACCTTTTCCAAGCTTATCATGCATCTGATCATATGTAAGTACGAGGTCACCCTCATTGAAGATCCGAGGTTGAACGGATTTGTCGTATTGAGCTTTGACGCGTTTTTTGTGAGCTTCATTAGCCAAAGAGGCGTCGCGGCGGGTTTCATCTAGCTTGGCTAGGTATAAAAACCGTTCTTCTTCGGACGTAGTGTGTGGAAGTAGCTCTATGGCTATCTTGAGTGATGGAATTTCACATTCAATCGGGAGAATGGCTTCTAGGCCGTACACCAGTTGAAATGGTGTAAACCCAGTAGCACTTTTCACTGAGGTTCGGTATGCCCACAGTGCTGAGAACAGAGCTGAGTGCCAATTGGACTTTTGGGTACCCACAATGCGCTGAATCATTCTTTTCAGGACTTTATTAATGGCTTCAACTTGGCCGTTAGCTTGTGGGTAATACGGGGTTGAGTTTTCGTGGCGAAAACCCAGTTTGGCACTTAGTTCTTCGATCATATGGTTCCTAAAATGGGAACCATGATCGGTCACAATAGACTGTGGGACACCGAATCTAGCTATGATATGATTGAATATGAATTGCGCTGTTGTTTTGTCATCTTCATCATATGTAGGCATCGCTTCAGCCCATTTTGTAAAATAGTCGACAGCTACTATGACATAGCTATGCCCCCCGGCTGAAGTGGGCTTACAGTGCATAAAATCGATGCCCCATTTGGAGAAGGGGCCGATGGCAATGACAGGGTGGAGTGGAGCAGGATGCGAGCGTGCTTTGCTATGAAAGAACTGACATGGCGGACACTTCTTGACTGTTTCAATGCAGTCTTTGAAAATTGAGGGCCAGAAGTATCCTGCTCACAGTATTTTCTGGGCCGTAGCCATCCCATAGAGATGACCACCACATGCTCCAGTGTGGCAGTCGTTAAGAACGCATTCCGCCTCATCTAAGGTGAGACAGCGTCGGAGGACGGTGTCGACACCACGTCGATACAGAGTATCGTTCACTATAAGGTAGTATTTTGCGTGATGTCTGATACGTCGTCGTTCATCGCGGGTGAGATCGGGACGGAAGCGTTGGGTTTGGAGATATAAGAGAATATCCCCATACCACGGATCAGACGTGCTAATGAGGAACAATGATTCGTCGGGGAGAGAATCAATGGGCTCCGATTGCTCAGTAGCACAGGGCAGGTTACAAATTAACTCAGCAAAGACCAGAGATTTCTTAGACTTGGCTTTGAAAAATTCCAAGTCAAACTCTTAAAGGATGACAATCCAACGGGAGTACTTGCCCCCAAGCACTTGTCGTGTGAGGATATAGTACATTGGATTGAAATCGGCAATGACGGTGGTCCAGCGGAGTAAGATGTAATGACGGAATCTCTGGACAGCAAATACTGTTGCCAAAGCCAGCTTTTCAACATGTGAGTAGCGAGTTTCAGAGTCAAGAAGACTCTTGCTGAGATAGTACACCACATGTTCTATGCCGTTGTGGTCTTCCTGGACTAACACCATACCAATGGTGGAAATCGAGGCTGCGAGATAAAGGATATAGTCCTGTGTGTAATTGGGGGGTTGAATTACAGGATCTTTGGTTAAGGCTGCCTTTAAATTGTCAAAGGAGCATTGGGATTCGTCATCCCATATGAAGGGAACATTTTTCTTGAGAAGCCGCATGTAGCCTTTTGTTATCTCGGACAGATTGCAGATAAAACGGCGTAGAAAGTTTGCATGCCCTTGCAAACATTGAAGTTCTGGAATATTGGTAGGTGAAGGCAGGGCTATGATAGCTGCTACCTTTGCGGGATCTAGACATATCCCGTCTTTGGAGACTATGAAGCCCAACAGTTTTTCGGCTTCTACACAGAAGACGCACTTATGCGGGTTCAAACGTATATTGTAGCGCCGGCACCTTTCGAAAATGGCACTCAAGTGATCTGGATGTTCTTCCCGAGTTCGAGAATGAGCGGGAAGGTCATCAAGATATGGCTCTATGATATGTTTGATGTCATGGAATGCGTAGGACATCGCCCGTTGGAAAGTTGCCCCGGCATTTTTCAGGCCAAAAGGTAACTTTCGATATGCAAAGATCCCCCAAGGGCAGATAAAGGCCGTTTTGTGCTGGTCGGCTGGGAGAATATCGATCTGATTATAGCCAGAGAAGCCATCCATAAATGAAAAGATAACACTTCCGGCACAGTTATCGATGATCTGGTTGATAAACGGAGTTGGGTAGTTGTCCTTGGGACAAGCTTTGTTCAAATCACGGTAATCAACACAGACTCTAATCGTTCCCTGTTTCTTGGCTACGGGAACGATGTTGGATACCCATTCTATCAATGGGACAGGATAGATAAAACCAACACGCAGAAGTTTTTCAACTTCTGCTTTAATGGCGGCTGCCTTACGAGGATGAACGGGTCGAAGCTTTTTCCGAACAGGTCGGGCGCCAGGGAAAGTTGGAATTTCGTGGACCACAATCGACAGGTCAATCCCTGGCATCTCTTCATAACTCCAAGCAAAAACATCGCGGAAAGTTTTAAAGTAGGCATTATAGAACTCCGTTTCGAGAGGAGTGCATGTTTTGCCAATGTGTACGTTTTCCACGATACCAGGCTTTACCGAAATATCGATGGGAGTGGTTGCCATAAGGTTGGCCAAGTTGCCTTCGGAAAATACTTCGTCGAGGGAAGTAGGGAACTTGGTTTGAACCATCCCAAGTGAAGCACTAGATTTGGTGTCAGGCTCAAGTGACTGAATGGTGGGGAATGAAGATCGATGATGAAAATCTCCCCATGGTGGCTCATCACCGCACATAATCTCTATGATTGATTCGTCAGTGGGAAAAATCAAGTTGAGAGGATCAAACAATGGTGGGTGTGTATGAGTTTCAGTCGAGAGCTGTGCCACTGTGTGATCAGTAGAACAGTCGACACAATTCGTGGCTGATTGGATCGCGTCATATGCTGCAAGGTTTCTATTCAAAGGCATGGAATTGCCATAGCCTTGGATCTGAGTAGGACTCGGAATCACCCATGAATCATCAGAAGGGGTGACATGCGACGAAATCATGTTGACTGGTTGAAGATGGGTTCCCAGCTCTGGAAAAACTCCAATGAGGGATGAATCCTTCATGAGACCAACACCTATGTCTTGGAACCAGTACCGAGGTTGATCCAATAACGGGATGGTATTGGTGGAGTTCGGATGGGAGTCTGGGATATAGTAATCCAGTTGATCAATAGTGACAATTTTCCCTTCATGAGGAAATTGTACAATCCGGAAGACTGTAGATGCTATGGCGGTCATGGCATAGAACCAGTTCCGACCAAGTAGGAGATTATAATCCAAAGGTGCATCTACGACTTCGATGTGTACGGATACTGTTTTGCCCCCCAGTTCAACACCGATTGAGGGAATGAGTCCATATGGTTGAAAACCATGTCCATCAAACGCCCTAAGAGTAGTGGGAGAGGTTGTGACCTCGGGTGAGCCTAAGGCTCTCCAGCAGTTCAAAGACATAATCGACGTGGAAGCACCCTCATCTAACACAGTGCGGTGGATGACATTTCCACGGATTTTCGTATGCACCTGGAAGGCTAACTGGTGAGAAATCCTAGGTTTAGCGTGCTCCAAGTTAAACATGATGGAGTTTGAAGTATCTGGGTCCAGTGCCCCCAGTGCTGAAAGTAGGGTTCTACGCTGCGTGGGGCAGTGTTGGAGAACCTCAAGAGTTGACATAGCGCAAGGTGCTTGAGCCAAATCCTCAACAATGTTGTAGTTTTGGGAAGCTCGCGCATTCGGATTGAATGTCGCCTTTCGTATGGTGCCCTTGGGTGGGCGTAGCACTGTATCCATAAGTGGTCTCTCGATATGGAGATGACCATTAGGGGGGGGAATAGGAATTGGATCTTCAACAGGAGATTTGCCTTTGGCTGTCTCCGATTGTTTGTTTGAACTTGGAGGATTGTCATACGTCTTTGAACGAGTGGTGATATTAATCTCCTCATTACTTGTCATTAGGATTTCGCGGTTTGTGGACGTCTCTCCATGGGAAGGATTGGTCGGGTTGCCCCCTTGTGGGGATTCTTGGGCAACCATTTGTTGTTGCTGTTGGGGGAAAGGGTCAGTTAGCACTGCCGGGCGAGAGGATCCTTTAACGAACTTGTGGACCTCGTCCTTGAAGGGACAGTCACGCGTATAATGATCATCTTGACAAATCAAGCAGGGAAACTTAGCTTTCCGACGTGGTTTCTGGTCATTCTGGGTAGGTTGTGGCTTGGGGTTCTCCTGCTGGCTCTTCTTGGGTTTACCACGATTGTTTTTCTTCTTTCCTCCGGATGGTTGTGACGTAGATTGGACTGCATTCACGTCGGAGGAGACAGCAAGAGAAGTGGAATCTTTTGAAGCGGCCTGGGTAAAAGCGGGGGAAGCAGCAGCTTGTTGTCCCGTCGAGTTGGTAGCAGGCTGAGCCTTGACTGAACCAACGATACCATCGATGGGTGGTTCAGTGGTAGGCTTTGTAGGATCAGTGTGAACGCGGGAGGCATGTGGAAGAAGTTCATGTAAAGTACCGGATTGGGTATATACCAAATCCATGTATTGTGCTGCCGAGATGGCTTGTTCTTCTGTAACTGGTCCGCGCATAGCAATATCTCTGGCTATGGGAGGCAAAAAGGATTTTGTAAACCAATCAACAAGTAGCTGATCCGGAATAGGTGCCTTTATTAGCCTACGGCGTCTTCGCCACTCATGGATGTGATCTGAAATATGTGTAGAAGTGGTTTGACGTAGTGAAGTTAGCAGTTCTGTTCCAGTCTCATATCGGATGGGAAGCTGGAAATGTGTCAGAAACTGCATAGCCAAAGTGTTGAAATCACGAAAAGAGTGTTGTGGCAGCTCGATATACCATTTTGCTGCCGTTCCGGTGAGCGTGCGTTGGAAGAGCCGAAGTCGGATGGAATCATCCATCAAGGAGTTGGATGAACACCAAAGATGGAAGGTCATCACGTGGTTCTTGGGGTCTTCCCCGGGTTTGGCATCGAACTTAGGAATGTCCGATGGTAGTTTGGCTGGGATAGGTGGCTAGTGAGGTTCATGCCATATAGGATCGTTAATAAGCCTTGACAAATCAGGTAGATCAAGTGTGGCCAAAAAGGGAAGTTGACGGTTGGTCTGTGGGAATGAGTAATAACCATGTGGTGCCGAGAACCCTGGAGGGCCCTGCATAGCATACTGCTGTGTGTTATACCCATATGAGTTTCCCGCGGGATACTACTGGAAATTCTGTGGATGGTAAGCCATTTGGTTAACCGGTTGATTGTAAGCAACCGGCTGGTGAGTGTTCTGCTGAGTGGGTATAGTACCCTGAGGTTGTTGATACCCAGGAATGGTTGCTGTTCCTTGTTGGGGAAAAGTTCCTTGGAATTGTTGTGTTCCAGGGATGTTACCACCATACTGTGCAAGTGGAGGATTTCCCATAGCAGGGTTGGGGGGTGGCTGCGACGGTGGTGTCCATAGAAGGCTCGTTCCTGCTTGAGGAGCGAGTGGAAATTGAAGTGATGGGTTCCATGTAGCTGTGGCAGCTGAAGGGTAAGGGAAGCCAGAATTCAAGTTGGGGGAAATCTGAGATTGCCCCCCAGCTTGGTTCCAGTTTCCAAAAAGTGAGTACCCCCCACTCTGTGGGATTTGATGATCCCAAGAAGGAAGCATGCCTGACAGGGGTTGTTGAGAGTAAGGGCTGGTTGGAACACCGGAATAAAGTTGCCCACTGCCAGGTGGATTGTACATACCGAACTGAGTAGACGTTGCTGGTTGGGATGCTTGTTGGATCAAGCCAATAGGTTTTCCGCCAGCAGTTAGGTTGGATGGCCCTATATGAGGAGGCTGTTGACTGGGAAGTGGGTTCCCAGCGAAAGGTTGTCCTCCAACTGGTTGGGTTGATGGCCCACCAGTTGGAGGTTGTTGACTCGAAACAGGGTTCCCAACAAAAGGTTGTCCACCAACTGGTTGGGTTGATGGCCCACCAGGGGGGATTTGGTAGCTAGGGTTGGGGACCACTGTAGTCGGTTGTCCACCTCCTGAGATAGTGTAAATGGTGGCCGAGGGTGATCCTCCGGTCCAACCGGAAGATCCAGCAGTGTGACTAAGCATTCTTCCGCCGCTGGTCAAATATGATAACGTGGATTGGCCAACGGCACCAAAAGTACCTATTTGCGGAGGGGGTCGTCCATATCGAACAGGTGAGGACGGGGAAAAAACTGGGTTATCCCTCATAGAATGTGCACCAAATATAGGTGATGATAGCAAATGCGGGGAATTTAGCCCAGGGGTATTAGCGTCGTCCATAACATGTTCAATAGTAGGAGGACCCTCGAAAACTGGGTCCGAGTTCATGTCCTGGAAAAGGTTTTGGGGGTCCGGCAGGAAACTAGGTATGGTAACATCTAAAGGTCCTGCGCCGTCTGCAAAGGAGTGTCGAAACTCTGTGCTAGACGGGATGTTGGGATCCCTATAGTCAGAAGGACGAGTGTTAGGGGGATATCTAGAGACTGACGAGAGCATGTGCTCTGTGCTGTGTCTAAACCGTGCCGATGCTAACGGAGAGTTCGCTAGGCTAACCATACTAGACTGGATGGAAGCCATGATTTCATGTCCCGGAGGGAGGTTGGGTAGAGTTGTAGTACGAGGTACATTGCTAGAAGAACTTGTCTCCTGAGGGTGAACGCTGGGTGACGTAGTGATAACAGGCGGAAGATCCTCCTGGGAAGTGATGAAACCATAATCAGGTTCAAAACGTGTGTCAGGTAGACGAGTATCTTCAACGATTTCAACGTATCCACCTGGGACTGAAATTAAGCCAGGTATGTCCTGGTCGGAACCTTCTGTGGTGCCAATAGATCCGTCTATATCATCATGAAAAGTGTCTGATGGACGGGAAGTGTTGGCATCCGGTAGAAGGATGACCTCTGGTCTAGTACTCTGGGTTGTACTAGGTTCAGTTACGGTAACTGTGTCCACTGTAACAGATAAATCTGGAATGACAGTGGGTGACGTGACAATGGAAGTCTCAGACGTGCTAGTGGTTGCAGAAGCTGCAATAGATCCTGAGACTGTGCTGTGTGTGGCAGTTACGGGCGTAACTGAAGATGTTGTATGTATCGGTGGTGGAATGTTGCCTCGACCAGCACCGCAGCCAGGAGGAGCAGGAATGTGTGATGCGGGCGGACCAGTAGTCCGTGGCGGTGGTGGTGGTGGAGGGCTTTGGCCCTGTTGTCTTCGTGATCTTCGTGGTGGATCTGACATGATGACAGGAAAATGAAAATCGAGGGCAGTATCGTAAACAAAGAACTCAAAAACTCTAATGCAACCGAGTGTGCAGAAGAGGAGCTAGAAAAAGCAAGGCTCACAGGCCAAAAAAGCAAGCTCTAAAATCTATACTGAGACCGATGTCTCAATAAGCGAGATGATCAACAAAAATGGCCAGAATGCCAACAAGCAGTCCCTATAAAGAAAAAATGACCCTCTACAAAGATGAGATAGCAAGCAAACTCCTAACTAAGCTGGAGACCTCAGCAGGCTGTATCCTTCGCAAGGTGATGAAATCCAAGTCGAACAATACAACATGAGAGACCGATATAAGAAGGATATCCCTCTACCGAAAGGGATCCTGGGTAAAAGAGCCCTAGTAGAATAGATACTAAGCCACCTCGTTCATGACATGTCGGAAAAGGTTTTGGGCACTTCAGCCTTCCGAAGAAGACAGCAATCGATGTTGCCTTAGGGCTAAGTGGAGTGAGGTATTCCACAAAGTTCATCCGGTTCTCAATCTCGCGGCCGTTTAACCCCTGAAAGTTGGAAACAGTCAGGAGGCCCCTCCACAAACTAGCTGTGACCGTGTCAATAAGTACTAGAGGATTTTAGTTCCCAAAAGACAACGACTATGTCTCAGATGAAAATGACAAGGGGGAATTATTTTGATGCCTATCCCCGGTGTCCTACCTAACTACCAAATTGTTTTAATTTCCTCAAGTGAGGTTAAAGTTGGTTTAATTAGGGTGATTAATTTTAGTGGCTGTCTTACTCAATCGGGTAGTGGACGTGAAACTTGATGGTGTTATGACGACTCAAACCATGCAAATGAGAATGAATCACAAATAAGCCTTTGTCTTCGATGAAATCTAGCTAAGGTAAAGATAGAGGTTCTTCGATCAAATATGCATAACAATTTTCACAAGCAATCAAAGTAAAAGATTTTTCTTTTCTTTTTGATTTATAAACAAAGCCAAGCTGAAGTAAACACTCTTTTCAATGCACTGATTTTACAATCCTCAATGCTTCTATAATGAGAATTTCTATGGCAAAAACAATGGTTCATTTCCCTATGCAAAATACCACTAGACTTTTTCGATTTAAACAACAAAATTGCTCTCAACCAATGATCTTTTTAATTTACTGAAAATGATAATGACAATATGACTGTAAAAACTACAGTATTCAGCAACAGAGAACAGTGATGTTGAGTTGGTTGTGGTGAGAAAAAATCAAGTCAATGCAATCAGACTGGAAAAATGACCAATATGTCAAAAGTGCCACTTAATTCAATCAATAATCAAGCTCACAAACTAGGTAATAAGCACACCATACAGACTGGAAATTAACCAGGATGCTAACAGGCAATAGTAAAGACTATCTAAGGCAGAGAGAAACTCAGGAAACCAAGCAAAGAAAAAAAATTTAAACACTTGCAGACACTACCGCGGGTGATGGTCTGGCTGAATCGCGGCACTGTGACAGTACCGCTCTGGTACTAATGCAGAGGGCGCGGTACTACCGCGCTGGAGGCAGTTATGCGGGCGTGGTACTATGGCAAGGGAAAGAAGAAGCGCAACTTGAGAAGAAAAAATAAGATTTTCAGGGTTGTTGCTAACCCAGGGGACTCAGTGATTAAACAGAGAGATAAATACTGCGAGGAGGGGTGAATAAGGGTCAAAAAGGATCAAGATTCAAACTGGTTTGAAGTGCAACGAAAACTCACAATTCAAAGATAAATGACTGTGAATTGAATCAATCAAGCAGTAATCAAAACCAGCAGAGTCGCCATTCTTGTTATGTAGAATTTTGTCCTACGGATAAGCCAAAACTCTCTTAACTTTAAAGCAGACTTTAAACTAACTCTAAAGCAAGAAACAAGTCAAAACAAATGCTACCTTGAATCCCTAGATCTAACAAACATCTCAGGATTAAAATGCTAAAGAGAGTAGAAGGAATTTAACTGACCTTCTATCCGGACGCTTGTTTTTGGTATTTGCTCCAAGCTCCAAGCCCTCACGAGTGAACCTGTTAAGATGGAACCAAAACACAAGAATGCACTATTCTCTAGCAACCTGAAACATGAGTTAGGATCTAAATCTATGAAAGATACAAATCATATCATTAAAACAAGATTAACACAAATGATTTGGGAAAACAAGACAAGTTATTCCATTACAACTTGAAGAATACTTACAAAAGGTGCTTGATGCCCAAGCCAATCCTTCAACTCCAAGTGTCTTCTCCTCTAGCTATCTCCATAATGCTGCAAGACCATAAGTTTGGTGCTCTCAAGAGTCCTCCTCTTTTCCAATGGCATGCCTCTCTTTTATAGTGAATGGTGAGGTTAACCAACAAGAGAGATGGGTGGATCTAAGGAGAGATAAGTGGATCAGGGTTTCTAATCGAAGGAGATGAGTTGAGATCGAATCAAGGACCCCAATCTTCCATTATCTTCGAAAATCCAAAATCCCACAAGCCAAGGGAAAAAAGCTATTAAAAGAGTACCGCATTTTGCAAATACTGCAGAACGCGGCACTGCCGCGCTTTGGGGAAAAAGCAGAACGCGGTAGTGTCTAGTACCGCGTTTTGGCAAACTAGCAAGGCGCGGTAGTGTGTGTAAATAAAGTCTAAGGTGGGTCAAAACTTGCCAAGGTGGATTCACCTTCAAGGTTGACTCATCATCTGTCTCTTCTGGATGGTTTAAAACAGTAGGGAAAGTGTTGTCAATTTGTTTTGTGATGGGGATGCGACACTGTGAAACATAGAGGTATAACATACATTTGTCATAAAATCCACCTATACAATGCAATAGATCCACTACAAGAACATAGGCAGAGAATTCTCTCTACACTACACATAGATAGTATGACCTATAGAGTGCATGTTCAAGTCTATAATTGTTGAAAATATTACATGGATTCCTTGATTTAATTTCATTGAATCTTCCTTTAATCTTTATCTAAGACCACCCAATCATCGCTTTTGATTTTTTAAATAGATCAATGTTACCTTATTTATATTATGAAAGAAATCACTCATATTTTCTAATGGGGCATTTTCTTTTGTGTTTATTAAATTGCTTAACATAACCACTGTGGTTGTCATGAACATTACATCTACAATGTTTCTTAGAGTGTCAAGCACCATAAGCCATACATCAATTGATTCAACAATATTATAAATTAATTTCCATATTGGCATTTTCTTTGAATCATTTGAATGACCATGCCATCTTGATTCTTCTAATCATTGCCACCTTTATAAGATTATTTTTTTATATTTTGTAAATATTTTGTCATTGCTTTACACCTTTTCTTCATACCACTCTTCTAAGTATTATTAACATTTGCATAAATAAACACCTTAAACACTTGCTATTTCCTTAAAGGTTATGGGCTTGTCATATTTTCCAATCCAAATTAAGCACAAAAAAAGAGTGTTATCATTGATACTTAAGAAATATAGAAAATATGTATCAATAATATCTTATAAATTATGCCCGTAGGGGTGTAGCTCAATCGACGATTTGCTTGATATGAAGGAAATGTTGTAAATGGAGGTAACGAGTTCAAATCACCCCGAATTACCTGTGCCCCATGCTTGCGGGCTTTGTGGGTGCACCTAGGGGTATAGTGGTAGTGGACGAGATTGGATTGGGTATAATTCCGTATGGATATATCACTAAGCTTGAACAAACCTCGCAATTTCACAATGTTATTACTGAGAATAATTAGAAAGAAACATTGATCAATTCACTCATAAAACTGAAACACAGATGAAAAATTGTTGGTGATACATTAAGCAGCAATAACCAGGAAATAAAAATATGTTTCAATAGAATGAATTTGATAGCCTCTGATAGGATTCGATTTCACCTCAAGTCTAGGCTTAGTTTGCATTGGAACCATCTCCCGATAAGGTATAGTGGCCACCGATGATGAAAGATCAGTTAACTGAGGCAGAACTGAGCATGATTGAGTCATCTAGGAACCAAAATAGGGGAGGATACTCCAAGGGGGCGCATACATAAATGTTAGTTTTCAAAAAGGGTGCTCCTATACTCAGTATCAGTCAAACTAGGTGCAACAGTTAGTTAACTAAGAAATCAAGGGAACAAGGTGCCCCAAATCATGGAACTGACTGTGTAGTCTCCTAAAATCATGAATGAGGGTGCATTGGAACTCTAGTGATGTAAACAAGGTTCTCTAAGTGGATAGGAGGGATAATGATGGCCAAAAAGAAGCTCCAGTGGAGCCAAAGTAAGGACTATGTGCTAGGAGAATCAACTTTCAATGCATGGATGCATGGAGTGTTGTATGGAATGCAAGCATGCATGAAAAAAAAAGATAAGATGGTGAGAATATTCAAACACTTTGGGTGCCCACAAAGTGCACTCGTTGAGTGGTGTGATTCACAACTCCCCCCCAAGCCCCCTTTGGGCACCCACAACACTCGCTCATTGGGTGTTGTGGGCACTCAAAGGGCCGCTCCTCCCCACTGCTAAAGGAGTAGGCTCGGATTGCCCCTTTGGCAGCGGGGAGGAGCTCTTCTCCTCCCCCTGGGAACCCAATGCATAGGATGTGGGATATGCAAAGGGTCTCCCATAGGGATCCCAATGCATAGCCCACGGGTTATGCATAGCCCTAGGGCTATGCATTAGGCCCCCTTTTGGCACCCCTATAATACCCCAAATTTTGGAATTTTAACCCCTTATATATTTTCCTAAGTATTATTTCATTTTACTTAGGTGACATTAGAAATTTTAGAAGTTAATTTCTGATCACCATGTGGTCCAGCACATTAATGATATGGGAGTCACAGTCCCTATGGTTTGGAGGATAAATACCAAATAAAATAATAATGATAAATTATTATAGAGACAATGGTAAACCCTAAAGAAAAGTTTAGGGAGAATAATGGAATTAAAGAAATAAATATTAAGATAACTCACACCAAGGAGAATAAAAAGAGAAAAGAGGAGCTCATTCACATTACTATCATGATAATTATCACACAAGAGAGAAAGGGGAGCTGGGATAAAATTAACCAGAGCTAATGAAGACAATGAAATGGGGGGAGTTTTGGAGCACAAAAATGAACCAAAACAAGATAAATCATAGCAGTTGGGTATAGCTTGGAACACTAGCTGTGTTCAAGTAGGAGTACTACCCCAAGCCTACAGGAGCACTGCAAATTACTCTGAATAGGCTATGACTAGTTGCTCTCTTAAATGGAAGAGAGTTAAAATCCCCATGGAGCATCCTGGAGCTCAAGAGCACTGAGTTGGATGTTGGGTTGTCTGCTGCAGCAGAAATTTTATAAATAACTTGGGGAACAAGTTAAGGGAAGTTAAAATATAAACTCTGAACCAAGGGGACTGTGAACTTAGCTAGGGGGTGACCTGGAAGCAAGGAGAACTTGTTGTTCAAAGGATGGGAGGTTTGTGGCTAGGTTCCACTGGTCATCAGAATATAGATAAGTTTATATGCTGCATTTACATGATATTATTATGGAACATTTACTAGGGTTTATTTATGTATATTCTTGATTTTCTTTTGAAAGGGTTTTCTTGCCAGATCTGAACATGAACATATTGTTATACTGCACTCTGAGAATGGATCTTATATAAATTATTAGGTCTATGTAGTATTGTACAGATTGGTGACCTAATTGAGATACCTTTAGTATTTGGGGGTATATGTTTGATATAGGAATGAATACATTCTTTATACAGTAGGTAAAAGCAAAGTCACAAAATAAATAATGATTTATAATCCTGAGATAGGAATTATAGCATGGTCATTGTTTATGTTATATCATATGGATACGTTGAATGTATTAAATAGAATAGTTATTAATTCAATAGGTCTCGACGATGTTAGAGATTGCGTCTAGTTATAAATTCTAGCAGAAATGAGGCAGACATGTAAACCATGAGGTTTACATGTAAATCCTTTGTATTATATAAAACTTGTACTCTATCTTTTTTTATATATACGCAAAAACACTATGAATATAATGATTTATATGTACAGTTAAATGGATTTCCATTACTCGACAGAGTTTAATTTGTTTTCTATCAAACCTGTATATAAATAGCATTTAAATTTCAATATGGGACTCGATTTGGATTCTATCACATCTGTAAACAATTACTAATTAATTTCAGGATGAATTATTGTTCAAATGTGTTTTCATCTTTTTATATTCATGCCAGTACTCACGTCATAGGAGCTCGAACTCCATGGTTGAGCTACGACCTTCAGTTTGAAACCAAATGGATACTCAAAGGATAGACTCAACTTTAATGCATCTTTCCAGAAGTTAAATGCTGTGCAAAACACATACACAGGCTACGGTGTTGAAACCCAGGGTTCCAAAATTACACAGTATGCATATTCTTACATAAACGATTCTGCAGTATAAATTTGAATGCGAGTCTATCTAGGAAGCAACTATATATATGCATATATCTATTGCTCTGGGAGAAACTGAAAATAGTTTTTAAAATATCAAGAAACAAATGTTGTAAACAATTCTCATGCCATGTTTCATATTGTATATCAATTTACGAATATAGAGAATTCTTGTATAAATAGTAAATGGCAAATCAAAAACTATTTCGTTTCCATTCAAATGTTTGGAACAATAACAATTAAACCTCGATAAACATTTCTGAGATGGATTTTTGAATGACCAGCGAATGCTTATGCGTTGTCTTGAAAAATTATAATAAGTTTACCCACTTTTAACTTTCTACACGAGTCTTCCCTACCCTACGAGTTACATCTTAAGGTCATGAAGACCATTTTCACAGAGCTTAGCGTAGTGATTTAGAAAACAAGGCCAGCAGCCACTTTCAGTTCAACCTAGACTATAATGACAACCCAAAACCCTAGATACGAAACTCTACGGGTGTTTTAAGTAACTCAACCCCCACCAACAAGGTAAACCATACCCGAGCCTTATGGGTAGGTGAGTTACCTAGATAGCTGGAGAACCTTTATCCATCCTTGTTGTCATAGCGTTGGTTATGGGAATTACCATGAGTGATTCCAATCTTCTCTTTCTCATCTGCACGGGATTTTAAACGGAGTTAATCTCAGTAACTTTTCGCATTGACAAAATCGTTACAACAATTGCATTATAGTAAAATAACATGTTACCTGTGGTAGAGTGAAGGCACAACAGAACTTCACTGGTGCAACAGAACTTCACCTGTGCAAGGAAAAACAACTATGAATGTTAGACAATACAGAAGGATTAATAAATGGTTAAAATATTGAAGTTTATATGCAGAGTAGATGTTTTCTCTTACCTTCTCTTGCATGGGTGATCCATCAAGCATACTCCTTTGTTGTTCACTAGCTCAGAGTAGAATCGGGCCTCCCACCTTCGCACCAGGCGTAAAACCTTCTGCACAGAGCGAAGCTCTCTGTGCAGACCCTGTCGTAGCGAAAATGAAAAGTATTGAAGACCTCAGACCCTTCCATATGCTGCATTACTGGGACTAAAGGTAATCATCACCTCTAAAATCAAAGTCTACAAAATTGATGCCAAGTTCTGTAGATTTAATGGGCGCGAAAACGACAACGATCTCCACAACAAGATCAATGAAGTAGATGCTGTACAATTTTCCATAAACTAGTGCTAGATCGAAATCGACGATAAGCACCAATTTGATAATTTATTAAGTCTGCAGATGGTATGCAGTACACCACTTAACATGGCATCAAACTCTTCAAGGCCCAGCTGTGAGTGGGGTACTTATTAATGGTGTCGACCAACTGGGACCACCGTGACTCAAGCAGTAAAAGCACTAGTGTTGGAAAGTTTAATGTGTCTAGTGTATCATCCACCTGTCACAGTGGCAACCCAATTCCAGGGTTTAAAACGTAGGATGTATAAAGGTCAAGCCTGCGTGGCTCAAACTCATCACCATAGCGGTTACACTTGTAACGTCGATCAACCATTCGTTTTCCTTTTCCATGCGAATCATATCATTTATGGTATGCTTGTTTACGTAGTTCATAGTTCACATTTTTGTAGTGCATGTGACCCTTGGTTAATACTTTGGGAAACTATTTTATGCATAAGTGTTCTAACTACATAGTATTTGGTTAAACCATTAATTAAGTTGGGGTCGACAACCTAAGTAGTGCTCAGATCTAGTATATGTATCTTTCCCCTATAATCCAAGATCGATATCACTTGGTTAATATATACATATATACATATAAATATATTAATATAATATATAGTGAGTAAAATCAAGGCTTATAATGCTTGACCATTTGTGTATGTTTTGCATTCACACCTTAGGTTAAGACTAATGCCATTGTTCTATTACATTTAAAGGATAGCTGCATCATATTTACATCTCTTAGTTGGAAAATAAGAGTTCACATAATATTTAAATAGATTATGTTATAATCTATGTTTTATATTTTGGGTATATTACTTGTGCTTATAATCCATAGGTTGATAATATTTAGGTAAGGGATGGCTTTTATGTTTTGGTGGGATAGTAATGTGTTTTCTATGTAAATGTATTAATACATGGGGGCTTCGTTTTAGCATCACATTTATAATCTAGGAATTTTGTTAACATTGGGATTATGCATGTATACCAATTATGTAACCTGTATTATGTTGCGTTGTATTTGTTGTAGGTAGTAAACAAGTATATGCCTAGGTTATACTTTAATGTGCATAGTTACATAGGGTTAAACAGAGGGAATGTTTAGTTGAATTTCATAATGATATCAACATAATATTTAACCCAAGAGTGTTACTCATTTAATTACGAGTTAAGCAAACTTGAATAGTTTAGTTGCACGCCACTGCATTTTTCAAGTCCTATAGGTATAATCACATCATTCCAACATAGTGGTAAGACAATGGTCATGGTCGTGGATCTGTACCAAAATAAAAAAAATTGGTGAAGAAGAGACATGAAAAATTGGTGTCATAGCTACGGTCACTACAGTAGGACCTTTAGGCTCGCTTACGTAAATGTTGTTGTTTAAAAAAAAAAAAAATTGTAGCATACTATTATCTTTTTAACGAACAGATGTAGTTTATGTTGTCTAACATTTAGTTGTTTATCACACATAGGCAAAAGTGTGGGATGAAAACATGAGATAGTTGAAAATGAATTTTGAGGATCAAGAAGGAAGGATTGGTGTGGAAACATCTAGTCAGCAAGGCGAAATGGCTAGTAGGTAGGGAAGAAATATGAACTCTCCACAAGGAGCGACAACATCTAGTGAAATGCTAGAAACGGTTAAAATTCTTAAGGCTGGGCTGCTAGGTATTAAGGAAGAAAACATTAAAAACTTTGAGGAACAATGAGAGATCAATGCGATCCTGCTACAAAAGCCGACTGAGAAAGAAAATAGTCATATACCAACACAAGAAGAACAACATGCAGAAAAATCAGTGATGAAACAAAATTCCAAATTTAAGACTACTCCTCCAAGAAATTCCGTGAGTTATAATATAGATTTCAGCAACAAAGAGTCACTTGGGGAAGATTCTGAAGAGTTTGTTCCTAAGAAGAAAAAGAAAAATGGAAAAATGAACCAGCTACACTCAGAATTGAGAAAGATTAAGCCTCCTATTTTTAATGGGGAAATTAAAACCGGAGAATAAGCTAAGTTGTGGATTAGGGACATGGAAAAATATCTACGAATTTTTTATTATTCTAGTCTCATAAAGGCAAGGATTACTATTTTCAATCTACAGGGGAAAGCTTCGGCATGATGGGATGACCTTAAGCTGAAAAATCTATCAACGAGAAAAAGGTGAGGTGGAAAGATTTTGCCACATTCCTCAAATAGGAATATCTGTCTGAAAGGTACTATGACATAAAAGTAAAAGTGTTTTACGACCTAAAGTTGGGACAACAGACTACGGAGGAATTAATCAGAAAATTCCTAGAATTACTCAAGTACATTCCCTATATTCAAGATGAAAAATTCAGAATTCCGCGTTTCCTGAATTGTTTACCGTTTAGTTACAAAGAAAGGATAGAGTTTGATGATCCGAAGAAATTGGAAGATGCTTTCAGAAAGGCTAGGTTGTGTTTGAACAGAGTCAAAATAAGGCTGAAGTATCTAAGAGGTCGAATGAAAAGAAGAAAACAAAATCTGATAGTAGGAAGAAAGGTCATAAGCCCAATCATTTCAAAAACAAAGTTATGCGTGCACCTTTTGGCAACAAGTTTGATGGCAGTAAGTCGCAATCAAACTTTGTTCCACCAAGTAAGAAGATGAATACTGAAGGCACAAGAAAACTAGAAGACACACCATCTAAACCACCACTCAAATGTTGGGGCTCTTGAGAAAATCATATATGGTATGAACGTCCTCATCGGAAGGAGAAAAATAAATCAATGCATAATCTTCAAGAGACTTCTACAGTTCAATATATAGCAAGGAGTCCAAAAATCTATGCTGCATTAAACAATCAACAAGCAGAACATCAAGCCTTTATAATCGAGGTTGAAGGTATGATTTTCGGGACACCCGTGTCTATCTTGATTGATTCTGGCACATGTAAAAGTTATATAGACCCAAAAATTTGTGAGTCCTCCAAACTAAGAAAAAAAAATACATGCAGCCTTGGCTGGTTGAAATGGCCAGAGGAGCAAAAAGAAAAGTTTATGAAGTAGTAAATCAATGTCCTTTAAAGTTAAATGAATCTTAGACTAGTACAGATTTAAATGTTTTTCCATTGGGATCTTACGATTTACTTATCAGCATGGATTGGCTGGAAAAACATAGGGTTGTCCTAGATTGCTATAAAGAATCTGTTACTTTTGTGAATGATGTTGGGCAGTTTAAAAAGATTCAAGGGATAGTAAGGACAGTAAAGTTAAGGGAAATTTATGCACTTCAACCGAAAAGGAATGCACGCAAAGGGTGTAAACTATATGTTGTTCACTTAGCAGAAAATCAGAAAAGTAAAGTAAAGTTTTAACAAAACACCATGTGTTGGATGAATTTGAAGATGTGCTTCTCGAGGAGATTCTTGAGTTACCACCCAAGAGAGAACTGGATTTTACAATAGACCTATCCCCGGGATTAGTGCCTATTTCTAAGGAACCTTATCGGATGAGTACTCTTGAATTAGTAGAATTGAAAGCACAATTGCAGGATTTGTTAGAAAAAGGTTATGTCCGTCCAAGTGTGTCCCCATGGGGAGCACCGGTGATCTTTGTACAGCAGAAGGATGGCACATTCCAGCTGTGTATAGATTATAGACAGCTGAATAAAGTAACTATCAAAAATCTGTATCCCTTGCCAAGGATTGATGATCTGTTCGATCAGGTTGGGGGTGCTACTTTCTTTTCAAAAATAGATTTAAGCTCAGGTTATCATCATATCAGAATTAAAGAAGAATTTGTGGTGATGCCATTCGGTTTGATGAATGCACCAGCCACGTTTATGTGCCTTATGAATAATGTTTTTAGTAAGTACCTGGATAAGTTTGTTGTGATGTTTATTGATGACATACTCATTTACTCAAAGAATGAAAGTGAGCATGAGGAACATTTAAGGTTAGTGTTGCAAGCCCTAAGGGAAAATCAGTTATATGCAAAGTTAACTAAATGTGACTTTTATAAAGACCAAATACAATATTTGGTTCACATAATATCAACCCAAGGTATTGTGGTGGATCCTGATAAGATCAAGGCCATAATGAGAAGGCCTACTCCCCAAAATGTAAGCAATGTCTGCTCTTTTATGGGATTAGCTGGGTACTATCAGAAATTCATTGAAGGATTCCCCAAAGTGGCCCATCCTATTACCTCTCTTCAGAGAAAGGATGTCAAGTTTATTTGGACAACCAAATGTGAAGCTAGTTTTTTGAAACTGAAATAGTTGCTTACTTCAACTCATGTTCTAGAGGTGGTTGATCCTTATGGTGACTTTGTAGTATGCACGGATGCGTGCAAGGAAGTATTGGGAAGCATGCTAATGCAAGATGGTTCTGTAATCGGTTATGAATCTAGAAAATTAAATACGCATGAAGTGAACTATGCAACCCATGATTTAGAATTGGATTCCATAATTCATGCTTTAAATATGTGGCGACATTACCTTCTTGGGAAAACGTTTGTTTTTAAAACTAATCACATTGGATTGAAATACATTTTCGAACAACCAAATATCAATGGTAGACAAGCACGGTGGCTAGCTTTCTTAAGCGAGTTTGACTTTGAAATTCAACACATTAAAGGAAAAGAAAACAAAATAGCCGATGCTCTTAGCAGGAGAATGCACATGTTAGAAATGGATTCAGTTAACATTTTTCAATTTGATTTGGTGTTAAAAATACGGTCTGCAGCGAAAAAAGACCCATAGTATTTGAATTTAATGCAAGAGTGTCATGCATAAAATTCAGAACAGCAAGCAACAGATTACAATATATCTAAAGATGGGTTGTTGTTATTTAAAAACAGATTATATATACCAGATCAAGTAGAATTAAAACATTTGATTCTTGATGAATTTCACAAAAGGCCATATTCTAGTCATCTAGGTTATCAGAAAATGATAACAACTATAAAAAACAACACTACTGGCCCAGATTGAAGTCTGAAATTGCTGAGTATATAGCAAAGTGTATGGATTTTCAAAGGGTGAAAGTGGAACATCAACACCCGGCTAGTTTGTTGCAACCTATACCTGTACCAGAATGGAAATGGGAGACTATTTCCATGGATTTCATCATTGGGTTGCCTAAAAATAACAAGCAACATGATGCTATTATGGTGGTACTGGATAAGTTAACTAAGGCAGCTCATTTCATACCAGTTATATCCACATTCAAAGTAATATATATTGCAGAAATATTCATGAAAGAGGTCTTTCATCTTCATGGAATTCTGAAGCTGATTGTATCCGATAGGGATGCAAATTGAACTTCACATTTTTTAAAGGAGTTATTTGTAGGTTTGGGGACAAAATTGAGTTTTAGTATAGCCTACTATCCTCAAATAGATGGACAGACTGAGAGGGTGAATCAAATCCTGGAAGACATGCTTCATTTGTATGTCATGGATAAGCCAAAACAGTGGGAAAATTACCTACACTTCGATGAATTTGCTTACAATAATGGGTATCAAAATTTTGCAGGAATGAGTCCATTCGAAATTTTGTATGGAATAAAATGCAAAACCCCTATGACTTGGGATGATCCGGTGAACTGGATTGTGTTGGGTCTTGATTTGTTAGAAGAACTAAAAAACATTGTGCAGAAAGTTAAAACAAACTTAAAAACTGCTCAGGAAAGACAGAAAATCTATGCAAATCAGCATAGAGAACATAAAGAATTTGAAGTTGGGGATCATGTATTCCTAAGAGTGAAAGCAAGTAAAATCTCTTTGTGTTTGGGAAAGGTTTCCAAACTGGCACCAAGATACTATGGTCCTTTCCAAATACTTGCTAGAGTAGGACCTGTTTCTTATCAATTAGCTCTACCAGCAAATTTTAAAGTACATGTTGTGTTTCATGTTTCATTGCTAAAGAAATATGTATACAATCCTAAGCATATTGTAAATTGGCATGTGATTTGGGTGGGATCATGAGGAGACTTCCAAAAAGATCCCGTATGCATATTGGATCGGAAAGAGGTGGTACTTCGAAATCGATCCATCGTCCAGGTAAAAGTGCAATGGGAGAACTATAAGCCTGAGGAGGCTACCTGGGAAATGGAAAAGGAAATGCGAGCATCATACCCTTTTCTATTCAAAGAAGTACATGACACAGATTGATTTAGTTATTATGTTTATTTTGTTGTTTTGAAACTGTTTAACGCCAAGGATGGTGAAAACTTAAGAGGAGGGGAAATGTAATACCCCAAATTTTGGACTTTTAACCCCTTATATATTTTGCTAAGTATTATTTCATTTTACTTATGTGACATTAGAAAATTGAGAAGTTAATTTACGATGACCATGTGCACCAGCACATTAATGAGCTGCATGTCATAGTATCTATGGTTTGGAGGATAAATACCAAATACAATAATAATGAGAAATTATTATGGAGACAATGGTAAACCCTAAAGAAAACTTTACGGAGAATAATAGAATTAAAGAAATAAATATTAAGAGAACTCACACCAAGGAGAATAAAAAGAGAAAAGAGGAGCTCATTCACATTATTATCATGATCATTACCATACAAGAGAGAAAGGGGAGTTGGGATAAAATTAACGAGAGCTAATGAAGACAATGAAATGGGGGCAGTTTTGGATCACAAAACGGAATCCGGACAAGAGAAATCATAGCAGTTGGGTATAGCTTGGAACACTAGCTGTGTTTAGGTAGGAGTACTACCCCAAGCCTGCAGGAGCACTGTAAATTACTCTGGATAGGCTATGACTGGTTTCACTTTTAAATGTCTGAGACGTAAAAGCCCCTGGAGAATCCTAGAGCTTAGGAGCACTGAGTTGGATGTTGGGTTGTCTATTGTAGCAGAACTTTTATAAATAACTTGGTGAACAAGTTAAGGGCAGCTAAAATATAAACTCTGAAGCAGGGGAGCTGTTAACTCAGCTCAGGGGTGACCTAGAAGCAAGGAGAACTTGCTAGTCAAAGGATGGGAGGTTTGTGGCTAGGTTCCACTGGTCATCAAAATACATATAATTTTATATGTTGCATTTACATTATATTATTATGGAACACTTACTAGGGTTTATTTATGTATATTCCTGATTTTCTTTTGAAAAGGTTGTTTTACCAGATCTGAACATGAACATATTGTTATACTGCACTTTGAGTATGGATCTTATATAAATTATTAGGTCTCTGTAATATTGTACATATTGGTGACTTAATTGAGATACCTTTAGTATTTGGGGGTATATGTTTGATATAGGAATGAATACATTCTCTGTACGGTAGGTAAAAACAAAGTTATAAAATAGATAATGATTTATAATCTTGAGATAGGCATTATAGGATGCTCATTGTTTATGTTATATCCTATGGATACGTTGAATGTATTAAATATAATATTTATTAATTAAATAGGTCTCGACGTTGTTAGAGATTGCGTCTAGTTATAAATTCTGGCAGAAATGAGGCAGACATGTAAACTATGAGGTTTACATGTCAAGCCTTTGTATTATACAAAACTTTTATTCTATCTTTTTTTTATAGATACACAAAAACACTGTGAATATAATAATTTATATCTACAGTTAAATGGATTTCCATTACTCAACAGAGTTTAATTTGTTTTCTATCAAATCTGTATATAAATAGCATTTAAATTTCAGTATGGAACTCGATTCGACTTCTATCACATCTGTAAACAATTACTAATTAATTTCATGATGAATTATTGTTCAAATGCATTTTCATCTTTTTAGATTCATGCTAGTACTCTCGGAATAGGAGCTTGAACTCCATGGTTGAGCTACGACCTTCAGTTTGAAACCAAATTGATACTCAAAGCATCAACTCAACTTTGATGCATCTTTCCAGAAGTTAAATGATGTACACAACACATACGCAGGCTAGGGTGTTGAAACCTAGGGTTCCACTATTACACAGTCTGCACATTCTTACATAAACGATTCTACAGTATAAATTTGAATGCGAGTCTATCTAGGAAGCAACTATATATATGCATATATCTATTGCTCGGGGAGAAACTAAAAATAGTTTTTGAAAAACAAGAAACGAATGTTGTAAACGATTCTCATGCCATGTTTCATATTGTATATCAATTTACGAATATAGAGAATTCTTATGTAAATAGTAAATGGCAAATCAAAAACTATTTCATTTCCATTCAAATGTTTGGAACAATAACAATTAAACCCCGATAAACATTTCCGAGATAGAGTTTTGAATGACTAGCGAATGCTTATGCGTTGTCTTGAAAAATTCTAATAAGTTTACCCACTTTTAAGTTTCTACACAAGTCTGCCCTACCCTACGAGTTACATCTTAAGGTCGTGAAGACTATTTTCATAGAGCTTAGCGTAGTGCTTTAGAAAATAAGGCCAGCGACCACTTTCAATTCAACCTAGACTGTAACAACAACAAAAAACCCTAGCTACAAAACTCTACGAACGTTTTAAGTAACTCAGCCCCCAACCATGGGGTAAACCACACTCGAGGGTTACGGGTAGGCGACTTACCTGGCCAGCTGGAGAAACTTTATCCATCCTCGTTGTCGTAGCATCGGTTATGGGAATTACCACAAGTGCTTCCAACCTTCTCTTTCTCACCTGCACGGGATTTTAAATGGAGTTAATCTCAGTAACTTTTCACATTAACAGAATCTTTACAACAATTGAATTATAGTAAAATGACATGTTACCTGTGATAGAGTGAAGGCATAGCAGAACTTCACATGTGCAAGGAAAAACAACTACGAATTCTAGACAATATAGAAGGATTAATAAATGGTTAAAATATTGAAGTTTATACGCAGAGTAGATGTTTTCTCTTACCTTCGCGTGCATGGGTGATCCATCAAGCACACTCCTTTGTTGTGCACTAACTCAGAGTAGAATCAAGCCTCCCACCTTCATACCAGGTGTGGAACCTTCTGCACAGAGAAGAAGCTCTCTATGCAGACCCTATCATAGAGAAAATGAAAATTACCAAAGACCTCATACCCTTCCATATGCTGCATTACCGGGATTGAAGGTATTCATCACCTCTGAAACCGGTGTCTACGAAGTTAATGCCGAGTTTCGTAGAGTTGATGGGTGCGAAAATGACAACGATCTCCACAACAAGATCAATGGCATAGATGCTGCACAATTTCCCATAAACCAGTACTGGATCGAAACCGACGATAAGAAATAGTTTGATAATTTATTAAGTCTGCAGATGGTATGCAGTACACCACTTAACGTGGCATCAAAATCTTCAAGGCTCAGCTGCAAGTGGGGTACTTATTAATGGAGTCGACCAACTGGGACCACCGTGACTCAAGCAGTAAAAGCACTAGTATTGGAAAATTTAACCTGTCGAGTGTATCGTCCATCTGCCATAGTGGAAACCCAATTCTAGGGTTTTCAACTTAGGTTGTATAAAGGTCAAGCCTATGTGGATCAAAATCATCACCATCACGATTACACTTGTAACATCGATCAACCATTCGTTTTACTTTTCCATGCAAATCATATTATTTATGGTATGTTTCTTTACTTAGTTCATAGTTCACATTTTCGTAGTGCATGTGACCCTTGGTTAATACTTTGGGAAATCATTTTGTGCATAAGTGTTCTAACTACATAGTATTTGGTTAAACCATTAATTAAGTTGGGGTCGGCAACCTAAGGAGAACTCATCTCTAATATATGTATGTTGCCCCTATAATCCAAGATCGATATCACTTGGTTAATATATGCATATATACATATAAATATATTAATATATATATAATGTGTAAAATCAAAGCTTATAATGCTTGACCATTTGTGTATGTTTTACATTCACACCTTAGGTTAAGACTAATACCATTGTTGTATTACATTTAAAGGATAGGTGCATCATATTTGCATATCTAGTTGGAAAATAAGAGTGCACATAGTATTTGAATATATTATGTTATAATCTATGTTTTATATTTTGGGTATATTACTTGTGCTTATAATCCATAGGTTGATAATACCTAGGTAAGGGATGGATTTTATATTTTGGTGGCATTGTAATGTGTTTTCCATGTAAATGTATTAATATATGGGGGGTTCATTTTCGCATCACATTTAGAATCTAGGAATTTTGTTAACATTGGGATTATGTATGTATACCAATTATGTAACCCGTATTTGTTGTAGGTAGTAAACAAGTATATGCCTAGGTTATACTTTAACGTGAATAGTTACATAGGGTTAAACATAGGGCATGTTTAGTTGAAGTTTGTAATGATATCAACATAATATTTAACCCCAGAGTATTACTCATTTAATTATGATTTATGCAAACTTGAATACTTTAGTTGCACGCCACTGCGTTCTTCATGTCTTATAGGTATAATCACATCATTCTAACATAGTAGTAAGATAGCGGTCATGGTCGTTGGACCTTTACAAAAAAAAAAAAAATTGGTGAAGAAGAGACATGAAAAATTGGTATCAGAGCTACGGTCACTAAACTAGGACCTTTAGGCTCGCTTACGTAAATGCTGTTGTTTTAAAAAAAAAAAATTGTAGCATACTATTATCTTTTTAACAAACATATGTAGTTTTTGTTGTCTAACATTTAGTTGTTTATCACACATAGAAAAAAGTGTGGGTTGAAAACAAGAGATTGTTGAAAATGAATTTTGTGGATCAAGAAGGAAGCACTGTTGTGGAAACATCTAGTCAGCTAGGAGAAATGGCTAGTAGGCGGGGAAGAAATCTAAACTCTCCACAAGGAGTGACAACATCTAGTGAAATGATAGAAACGGTCAAAAGTATTAAGGCTAAGTTGCTAAGCATTATGGAAGACAACATTAAAAACTTTGAGGAACAACGAGAGATCAATGCGATCCTGCTACAAATGTTGACTGAGAAAGAAAACAGTCATATACCAACACAAGAATAACAACATGCAGAAAAATCAAAGACGAAAATAAATTCCAAATTTAAGACTACTCCTCCAAGAAATTCTGTGAGTTATAATATGGATGTCAGCGGCGAAGAGTCACTTGGCGAAAATTCCGAAGAGTTTATTCCTAAGAAGAAAAAGAAAACTGGAAAAATGAACCAGCTACACTCAGAATTGAGAAATATTAATCCTCCTATTTTTAATGGGGAAATTAAAACCGGAGAAGAAGCTGAGTTGTGGCTTAGGGAGATGGAAAAATATCTATGAATGTTTGAATATTCTAGTCTCATAAAAGCAAGGATTTCTATTTTCAATCTACAGGGGAAAGATTCGGCATGGTGGGATGACCTTAAGCTAACAAAAGCTATCAACGAGAAAAAGGTGAGGTGGAAAGCTTTTGTTACATTCTTCAAACAAAAATATATGTCCGAAAGGTACTATGATAGAAAAGTAAAATATTTTTACGACCTAAAGTTGGGACAACAGACTATGGAAAAATTAATCAGCAAATTCCTGGAATTACTCAAGTACATTCCCTATATTCAAGATGAAAAATTCATAATTCAGTGTTTCTTGAATTGTTTACCATTTAGTTTCAAAAACCGAATAGAGTTTGATGATCCGAGGACATGCAAGATGCTTTCAGCAAGGCTATATTGTGTTTGAACAGAGTCAGAATAAGGCTGAAGTATCTAAGAGGTGGAATGAAAAGAAGAAAACAAAATTTGATAGTAGGAAGAAAGGTCATAAGCCCAATCATTTTAGAAACCAAGCTATGCTTGCACCTTTCGGCAACAAGTTCGATGGCAGTAAGTCACAATCAAACTTTGTTCTACCAAGTAAGAAGATGAATACTGAAGGAACAAGAAAACTGGAAGACACACCATCTAAACCACCACTCAATGTTGGGGTTGTGGATAAAATCATAGATGGTATGAATTTCCTCATTGGAAGGAGAAAAATAAATCAGTGCATAATCTTCAAAAGGCTTCTACAGTTCAATAGATAGCAAGGAGTCCAAAAATCTATGTTGCATTAAGCAATCGACAAGTAGAACATCAAGCCTCTATAATCGAGGTTAAAGGTAATATTTCTAGGACACCCATGTCTATCTTGATTGATTCTAGCACATGTAAAAGTTATATAGACCCAAAAATTTGTGAGTCCTACAAACTAAGCAAAAACAAATACATGCAACCTTGGTTGGTTCAAATGGCCATAGAAGCAAAAAGAAAAGTTTATGAAGTAGTAAATCAGTGTCCTTTAAAGTTAAATGAATATTACACTAGTACAAATTTAAATTTTTTGCCATTGGGATCTTACTATTTACTTATCGGTATGGATTGGCTGGAAAAACATAGGGCTATCCTAGATTTCTATAAAAAATTTGTTACTTTTGTGAATAAAATCCATGGATAAGAATCATAATGACCTTGAATCATAAGGAAATCCATGGATAAGAAGGAACAAATTTTATAATATGTAATAAAATTACCTAATATTACTAATGGATATTTTTATTTTGATCGGTTCCAATACTCAATAAGGCTCTATGCCATAGATTCAGGTGGGAGAGTATAGACAAGTGGCTATCCCCCTTCCTATATAACCAGTAGGACCCTTCCCTCTTATAGCTTAAACACCCCCACCCCACATTATAATAGTTTTTTTTAACAAGAACGGTTATGGAGATTATATTAAAAAGGAGTCTTCAAAAAATACAGAGAGAGAGTGTATGGTTTTCCTCTGTGAGGGACCAGCATTCAAATTTTTCTTTCCTGCTTTTCTACTACTTCTCTTAACTCTAAAAAGTCTAAGACTATAACTGTAAACCCTTACAAATTGTCCCAAGATAAACTTGCAGAAGCAATACATTACAAAATTTCGATGTGGAATCCATTAAAAGCTGATAGAAACCCATATTTAAAAAACTAATGTCACGTACCCTCTCTTCTATCCAATTCCTGAAAGGGAACATGATGCCAATCTACGGGGCTTTCACAAAAAATCAGCCCATTCATTAGACTCATAGCCATAAAATTAATGTGTGCAGATGCAAATCAAACATATATGCACAGTGGAATAAGAACATCACCCACACACATCTTTCATATGCATTCAACATATCAATAATAAACATCAAATGAAAACACTGTAAAAGTAAAATGCACATAGAGAACACTTATCTTCATTTGTGCAATTTTTCCCAAACAACTAGCTATGTTGGTGCAACGTTCCACCCAACCGTAGGCCAATTGTGTTCATCAATTCTCTCAACACAACTGCCACCCCCGATCTGGGCATGATTCTTACAAGGAAAGGGGACATTCCAGCTCATTCACAGCCAAAGCAATAGAAACCCATCTCAACCCCAACCTGCTTTTACACACAACAACTCAACTGGGCATGGATACACTCTTTCAGCAATGGGATTTACCAATAAGATGGCGCTGGACTTTCCCAAATCGTGGGCACACCAAAAACGGACTGTGGAATTTTAATAACAAGATAGCCAGGGGTTTTCCCAAAACGTGGGCACACCGAAAACAGATCTTGGATGGGGAAATCATCCACAGGGAACCAAGCCAATTTTCCATGGTATTTTTGGGCATCTAAATGGCCAAAACGGCCCCAATGAAACCCCAAACCAAGCTCCCATACTCCCAGCCACTCTGCAACTCAAAAACGCCCTATTTCCAACTAGAAAAAACAGGAGAAACCATAAAAACGTGAAGAGAAAATGCCCAGGCAGCCCAAAAACGTGAGAGAGGCAAAACTGCTTGATGGGTTATGGCTTGGGAGGAAAATTCATGGCTCTTTTCTTGCCAAGGAAGCCAAACACGTTTTCCATGCAGGCTGGTTGCCCATACTTGAATTTTGGATAGCCATACCTCTCATTCCCCAAGGCATTAACTACCTCAACCAACTTTTGGGAGAAATGAATGATTGGGCACAAAAGTCAACATGGGTAGTTGAGTGTTTGATGGGTTATCTCATTGACACTTGGCTTGACTTGATTGGCTCAAGGATTTGAATGTTTTCCCTCCCAATTCCTTGTAAAATCATGCCCTGTCTCTTGTTGCATTGCATAGCTATTTGTGGGTATTTGATTTAAAATGCATATTTACATAATGTTCGCAATTCCATTGCTCATGGCTAGCACGGGAACCATATGCATTGATAAATCGATGGCGGGGCCTTGGCCTTGAGCTCCTCACCATGATTTTATAACAAGATTACATCATTTACAATTTTAATGTGATAGGGTCAAGATGGGGATGTGACATTCCCCTCCCCTTGGAATAACACCGTCCTCGGTGTTCCAATACTTCAGAGTATATACCCACTTTACACATGTCTCAAAAATCACAAAATGTGGCAAGTCTGCCCTGCATTCATCTCTTTACTTTGAACTTTCAGATCAAGTCCTTTTGCTTCCTCAAGATGCTTCTGCTAGCTTTGATCTTCCATCTCCGTAGGCAGACATCGCTCCACAGCAACCCCTTCCTTTTATTCACCTTCCCATTGATCTACAAGTCTGGAATTTTCATGGTTGCCATCTTTCTTATTGTCCTAGCAACTACTTGAGGAAGATTTTCAGCCAAAACCAATGGCCTTCACTATCTCACCTGTGAGATTGATCATGGCAATTCCTGTCAGAAAAAGCATAACACAATATTAAAATTAGTCAATTAATTGCTCAATTGACATGGAATGTCCATGCTTTACCCATGAGACTTCCACACATTTCATGCTTTCCCAACATACACATGAACTCGTTCCTGTTCATCCTTTCACAGGGAAATGACTATTTCAGTAGTCACAATTCATTTCAAGCAATTATACACAATCTATTTTCAGTCATGACATGCATTCAACAAATTCTTTGTTTTATAAATGCATCAATCAAATGGAAAGAGAAGAGTAAGAGATTTCCCCCTCTTAGTCTTGTCCCAATTCGGAGCCACACCATCACTTAGGGTTCTATGCTCCTTAGCCTCTTTCACTTCAATGTGAACGCTTGACTTGTCGTTTCTTGGCTATGACACTTGGTGTCTATGGTCTATTTCAGACCTCTCAACCATGGAGTCTCTCCACATGGTTTGTCTACAGCTCTTGGTTGCTAGGACCCACACAATTCCACTAGCACCATCCTTCATTATTGCTCATGTTGAGCTCTTTTGGATGATCACATGTCCACATGCATTTCTATGTTTCCTTCATAGTCCTTGCTTCTAGCAATTCCTATATTCAAACATTGAATTAATTCACATGTTTAGTTTATTTCCATAGGGTTTGTCTCCAAACAAGAGTTTAAGAAATCATAAACAAATCATATACACACGTATTTCATAAGCAAGAAGCTGCAATGTAACCAAATACTTATCTGCATTGGATGTATTCACTTTATTCCATGGGCTCCTTCTTTGCCTTATATGCCTTGGATTTCTCGTGGATGCAATAATGAATGTTGGGACAGCTTGTAGGCTACTCCACAACCATTCGAATAGGCAATGCCCAGCCAGTACGCTAACTAGGTTTCATCAATCATCTCATTTAGCAATATGCTAGGCCAGTGCTCCGACTGGTTTTATCAAGCATTTCGAAGATCAGTATTTTAAGCCAGTATGCCGACTGGGTTTATCAAGCATACAACGACCATTTCCAAGCCAGTTCTCCGACTGGGTTTGTCAGGAAATAACACCCTTCACCAATACCTCCACAACATGCAAATAGCCAATGCCAAGCCAGTACACTGACTGGGTTTTTCAGGCATCCAACAACCATTCACTGCAATATCCACACAACCAATGCCAAGCCAGTACACCGACTGGGTTTATCGGGCAATAAGAACAATATAATATGATTACATGGCTCCTTTTCTTATGCAACCAATGGTTCCCTCCAGGAACTCCATAGGTGACTCACTTGAATGCAGGCTAGCATGGCCCCACAATACCCACTCACACTATACAAGGATAATGCCCCTTTCTGTTACACATCTCCTCGGGCCTATCCATCTCTTCTAGTGTCCTTTAGTGTTAGCGTAGGCAGTTTACCACTGCCCATATAGTCCTCTCGAGCACCCTTCTTAACTTTTCCTCTTACATGCAACACCAGAGTGCACCTGTGTAAGCTGATAGAACAAGAAGGATAAGCAGGCTCATCAGTATTGCTGCTCTAAAATTGTAATCATATTTCATAACATTCACTATCAAGTATTGAAACACCAGGAATGCGTCCACTCCCTTAGGGTGTAGTCAATATTGACAACCCTATCATAACCCAACATCTGAAAGGTATGCATCCCTTTCTGATGTGAGCCATGTAGGACCTAATCATACTCAAGCAGTCTGGAATGATAATGAAATAATAAAACATGCTTTGCATATTAACTCTAATAACCAAACATGCATATTCTTTAGCTGGGGTTATAGAATACTCATCCGTTTTACAGATGTATCTTTTCTTTATTGGTGAAGAATGGGGGCTCCCTTCTCTGAGTCAACAGTCCTTCGGGTTGCCACCCCAATCTTTTCACTTTCCTTAACCCACACATGCCTTCTTGGCATAATTTACTGTCTCACTCACATGCTTTACCAACATGCAGTTTGGTTGAAACATTGTCAACATTTACAATGGCCTTTCACCCGAAACCCATTTCCAAAGCATGGGATCATTCCCATCTAGTTTGGCTTTTGCAAGCCATCACACATGGTCTTCCTGCAATATGTCATTCTGGCACACTTATCAAATAGCCAAACAGTTAGCAACATTTAACAATAAACTTCAAATCTGATTGTTCCATAACCAATCAATGTCATTAATAATTAAATTCAATATGAATTTTCAACTCTATCTACTACAAAAATTGATTTGCTTAGTAATGAGGCTATCCTCATATTGTTTGGCCCTCGTAAGTGGTATCACTCTGTCCATTATGGTTTTATACTTGCTACCATACATGAACATCCACCTATAACATGTCCTCCTAACATAATTTTATTTAAGCCAAACAGTGATTAGAAATCATAAGCAAATTCTCAAATCTGAAATCTACAAATCTGTTTTCCTACAGAAATTGATTTGCAACCATGAGATTATTCTCATAAATTTAAATCAGACAATTTTCAAATTTGTTTCATGCATAAGTTACAATCATGAGAACTTTCTCATAACCTTTGGCTTCTACACATGGTAGATCCCGGTCTTTACTATGGACTTATCCTCATTGCCATACGCAAGACTTTTCTACCTGAAATCTGAAACTTCAATCAGCCAAACACGTTGTGAGTATCTTATGCATATAATCCTTTCATTGCTACAACAATCACTCAATAATTCAAACACCTTCATCTGTTAACATTTGAAATGAAATGAAATATATATATATCATAACCATGCATTCACATTATGCACCTCAACATGTGCACTTGCACATATGCATGCACATTCACAACATTTTTATAATATTTTAATGTGCACTCACTCAATGCATAACCCCTCAATACAACCTTGCATTAATCCATGAGTACTATGCATTCCAACATATTATGGCCTAACCATGCCTACCTCATATGGCATACACTACCACAACAGGACCATAAGTCCTCACTTGCTTTGGTTGTTAAACTCACAACCGGAAATGGCATGATATAATTTCATATGAATGCATTGAGATTTCTAAGCAATCATAGGGTGTAAGGATCATTGCCTTCACTTACCCACACCTCACCATACTTGATAGGTTAACATTCCCATTTGGCACTCCTTACCACATGCAAACTAAATCAACATAGTTGAAGGGATCTTACCAAATCCTCTTTCAATACTCATGCAATTAACAACCAATAACCATTACCTGGATGGCCGTTATTAACATCACTTGATGTTACCTAATCATTTGGCCTCTTACCAAGGCTACATGGTCCTTTTTGCCAACCTAATAATCATAGATTTGTTGCACCATCCTTTCCTCATACGGTTGTTGGTCTTGTGTAACAATGTCATTAACTTCTCTAGCCATGCTTCAGTTGCCTTTGGTCCTATAACCAATGCAAACACAACTAATTATTAGCAACCAAAATAATTATCTTAAGTGGCTCATTGCATATGTAAAACCTCACTATTTTACCAATATGCAATATCATATACACGTAAAACATTTTCACAGATACTGTGCAATGTTTATTGATATGCCATCTAGTGCATATTCATCTATGTAATCTTTTGCATTTTTAACATTCTTACGCCATAGTTTATATGCATGACAATTTCATAATTATAAATACAATAACAAAACAGGGTTTAATGAATTCTCCCTTTCCAATCCCTCATCGTAGTATGGAATCCCTCTTCCATATCATAGTTGGTCTGGTTTCTTTCCAGTCATGCAATTATAGAAATTGCCCATATTGACAACAATTATTTTTGTCAAAACAGCCGTTGGCACTTCCTGCACCAAATATCTATGATATATGTGGACCTCATTCAAATTTTGGTCATGCATCCCTGTTCTCTTTTGGATAATCTTTCCAACGCCTATCCCCGTGCGCCATTCCGATCCAGGACATGGAATTTACATTCTTCCAAAAATGCAAATTTTGCCCAAATTTCTGCACTTTTACAAGCTGCAATTTATTCTGAAATGCCAACTTCAGCTGCTTGCAGAAGTATATTTAGGAAGAATCATGAAAACTTATCTACCAGGAAAGGGTAGTCCATATAACAAGGAACACTCAGCAACCTTCAGATCCCTGTTCCGATGCACCAGTCAATTTCTATAAAATTCGGGGTTTGGATACTTTTCACTTTTCACTTTTTCCCCCAAAATCTTAAAATTTGGCCAGAAATGGCTATCTCCAAAACTATGCATTTCTAGAGAATCTTCGTCTAAGGGAAACTGTCCATCTTAATGATAATATAAAATGCCTAGTTCAGTAAAAAAAATTATTCCAACATCTAGGGTCACTTTTACTGTCCACAAGCTTTTCAAAATCCCAAAAAAGTGACCCTGAACAGTGCTTTTTGGCCTTCTGGTTCACTCCGACTCCAAATCCTTTGGATTTCGGCTCCAAGATTCCAAATTTGACACTGTGCCTGCTCCATGGCTGCGCCATATCAATTTCATATCAAACCGACCTTCCGTCAAGCCTCGGGACACTATCTTACAAAAGTCACTATTCTCCATTTTTTGTCAAATTGGAGCATACTAGGTTCAGGACCCTCTCTGGTTATTTCATGGCCTTCGTTAATGGCCTCCGAATACCACAGGAATCATCCCATTCTGAGCTCGATTGATCCTTCTATCCAAAAATCAAGTTTCTGTCTCTATACTCGTCTTTTTTTTTTCCCCCTCTGTGACCGTCACTGGATTTAGCCTTAAAATCGCTGACCTGGGCGCAAGATTTAACTCTAAAATCGCCAACCTTGGCACAGGTTTTAACCTTAAAATTTTCGCCATTTTGGTAGTGTCACCGCAAACCAGCGCAGAATTTAACCTTAACTTTTGCACCCATCACGGCGATCCTGGCCTTATCTTCGCTGCCCGCAATCCTCCGTCGCTGCAACCACGTCACAAAATTTAAGGCTAAAATTGCCGCCCGCGCAATTTTTAAGCTTAAAACCGTTGCCTAGTGTTGTAGCTTTTAAGCTTAAAATCGTCGCCAAGTCACAGAATTTATCATTACTTTCGCCGCGCGTGCCACGTGCATCGCAGTTTTTAGTGTTAAAATTGTCGACGCCGCGCAAACTTAATCGTTAATTCCACCACCGTGTGTCGCAAAAATTAATGCTAAAATCGCTGACAGAGTCGCCAAAGTTAGCGCTAAAAACCTGCCAACCGCGTCGTAGGATTTAACATTAAAATCACCGCACACGTTGCAAAATTTAACATTAAAATCAGCGATAGAGACTTGAGCAAAATTTCCAACACTTAGAAAAAATTTCAAATTTTCAAAAACAGTCAGAAAATTTTCTGAAATATTTTCCTTCTTTTTGATGTTTAGTGTTGGGCAGGAGGCATACTTACCTCTGCAACTGTGATAGGTAGGCCATGAAGGCCCAATGCTGCAACCAACAGCTCTGATACCATCTGTCACGTACCCTCTCTTCTATCCAATTCCTGGAAGGGAACATGATGCCAATCTACGGGGGCTTTCACAAAAACTCAGCCCATTCATTAGACTCATAGCCATAAAATTAATGTGTGCAGATGCAAATCAAACATATATGCACAACGGAATAAGAACATCACCCACACACATCTTTCATATGCATTCAACATATCAATAATAAACATCAAATGAAAACACTGCAGAAGTAAAATGCACATAGAGAACACTTATCTTCATTTGTGCAATTTTTCCCAAACAACTAGCTATGTTGCTGCAACGTTCCACCCAACCGTAGGCCAGTTGTGTTCATCAATTCTCTCAACACAACTTCCACCCCCAAGCTGGGCATGATTCTTACAAGGAAATGGGACATTCCAGCTCATTCATAGCCAAAGCAATAGAAACCCATCTCAACCCCAACCTGCTTTTACACGCAGCAACTCAAACTGGTCATGGATACACTCTTTAAGCAATGGGATTTACCAATAAGATGGCCCTGGACTTTCCCAAATCATGGGCACACCAAAAACAGACTGGGGAATTTTAATAACAAGATAGTCAGGGGCTTTCCCAAAACGTGGGCACACCAAAAACGGATTTTGGATGGGGAAATCGTCCACAGGGAACCAACCCAATTTTCTATGGTATTTTTGGGAATCTAAATGGCCAAAACGGCCCCAATGAAACCCCAAACCAAGCTCCCATACTCCCAGCGACTCTGCAACCCAAAAACGCCCTGTTTCCAGCTAGAAAAATCAGGAGAAACCATAAAAACGTGAAGAGAAAATGCCCAGGCAGCCCAAAAACGTGAGAGAGGCAAAACTGCTTGATGGGTTATGGCTTGGGAGGAAAATTCATGGCTCTTTTCTTGCCAAGGAAGCCAAACACATTTTTCCATGCAGGCTGGTTTCCCATACTCGAATTTTGGACAACCATACCTCTCATTCCCCAAGGCATTAACTACCTCAACCAACTTTTGGGAGAAATGAATGATTGGGCACAAAAGTCAACATGGGTAGTTGAGTGTTTGATGGGTTATCTCATTGACACTTGGCTTGACTTGATTGGCTCAAGGGTTTGAATGTTTTCCCTCCCAATTCCTTGTAAAATCATGCCCCCGTCTCTTGTTGCATTGCATAGCTAGTTGTGGGTATTTTATTTAAAATGCATATTTACATAATGTTCGCAATTCCATTGCGCATGGCTAGCACAGAAACCATATGCATTGATAAATCGATGGCGAGGCCTTGGCCTTGAGCTCCTCACCACGATTTTATAACAAGATTACATCATTTACAATTTTAATGTGATAGGGTCAAGATAGGGATGTGACAACTAATAACCAGAGATGCTTCTAAGCTAATGCAGAAAGAAGTATATAAAAAAAGAAGAGCCAGCTTGCTGCATTATTTCTGACGGGGAGGTTCTGGGTTTTCCATGGAGTCATCTAGAGTGGAACTGGAGCCCGTAGTATCATGAAACCCTGGGATGCAACGAACCAAATCTTCTTTGAGTCTGTCCACCTTTCCTTCAACGTCTTAGATATTCCTGTAATTGCCATCCACATTGGAGATGTTGTTGGCTATGTAGTCCACCGCTTCTGACATGGAGGAAATTCGACCATTCATCAAATCATTGTTATGCCTGACTTTGGTACTGAGAGAGTGCAATAGGGTGAAGACTCCCATCATATTCTTTTTTATATCTACCACCTCAATTCGAATCCTATTTACTTGTGCTTCCATGGTTTCTGCCTCTAAGTTTTGGGGGTTCGAAAGGGTGGAGGATTCAAGGGCCTCAAGCTCGTCGTCACACGGACTAAGGGACGTAAGGTCCACAATGAGTGAACGAAGAGGCTGCAGGAGCTTTTCTTCGGGAAGGGAGGAGCCAAGGGGGAGAGCAGGGGATTTTCACAGAGCTTGCAGGAAAGCAGAGGTGAGGAAAATGCAGAGCCCGAGCCCAGGGAAGGAACAAATCAGGCAGTGGAGCGAGCATCCATCCTCAGGGCAAGGTTTAACAAAGCGTGAGTCTATAAGAGTATAAAGGGGAGGTAAATCGGAGCATGCAAGGTAGTGGAGGTAGATGGAGTGAGGCCATGTGAAGGCATTAAATGCCTCCATCGGCCCCCATACAACATGACAAGTGTTTGCATGCAGGAGTTGGGGTGGCCGAAGCCTAAGGTGATGGGAGGTAGGAGAGGTAGAAGTCAGAGTATGGGGTGAGAGCCCCAAGGGGTGAAGAGGTTAGGTAATCCAACTTTTGGTAGGTTCTTCACCATCATAGGATAGTAAAATAGGACAATGAAGCACTCCTTTGTTTGCCATTGCATCGGCATGGTGATTATTAGAGCATAAAACATGGAGAAAATTTAGATTGTGGAAATATCTGTTGATGAATTTGAGGATGTGGTGATATTTATTGGATGGGGTGGTGCGTTTCCTGATGAGGTTACGGGCTTCTCAGATTATGAGAAAGGAATCCCCAATGGCTATCAACTCTTTTATCCTGGCCGTGATGGCTACTTCCAGGCCTTTAAGTAAGGCAAGCCATTCAGCGTCATTATTGGTCTTTATTCCAATCCCCCAGGCATAGCTTTTCATTATGTTTCCCCCGCACCCCACATTATAATAGTTGTTAATAACTATAGATAGGCTTTAGAGGACAAGCAACTTAACTACTACCCTTTATACAGTAGGGGATACCTCCCCCACCCCAGAGATATAGATAGGGTGTGGCACTATAGTAGGGGGGCCATCGTCCATCTATTATAAAAAAACATGGTACAATTAGTCATCAGTTATCAGTCATATCACAAATAGATGGATGATGGTAATGCAAGGGGAAAAATTGAGTGGCCGTCGATCAAAGGCTCGAGGTGGAGGATCGAGAATGAAAAGAAAAACTAGTCGTGATAGTTCAAGGATCCACACATGGACTATAAGATCCAAAGGAAAATGATATGGCCTAAGACATGACTAGCTTTGTGCTTGTACTATGTCATGGGCCTTAAGCACCATCCCCAATGCTTCACTCCTCGAAATGGTGACCATATCTCACATGTAGGATAAAGGTTCCCTATGCATGCCCTTCTATGGTGACCTAGGTTATGGTGCATGGCCCTTGAGATATAGAGGTAATTACTATGAACTTCATCTTTGAATTTAGACCTTGGACCTTGGATAATTTTAGGTCAGAGAGATGTCCATAAATATAATCTTGTTCAAAGTGAGATAGCTTCTTTAGAGATTTGCTATTATTTTAACTAAAATACTAATTTAAAAAGTCAATGTGCATTTGCTTTAATAGTAAATTTGAGTTGTTTGGTTGATAAATCTAACCTTTTTTGAAGTGATATTGGTTAGGGGTAAAGGGGTAACCTAGTTCGAATGAGAATACGGTTGATTTGATGATTTAGGTAGGATTAGGTTAGGATGGGCAACAAGGTGTATTAAGGGAGAGGCTAGTTAGTCTAGGATATGGGTGTAAAGGATAATTCAAGGTAGGAACATTGACGTTTGGAGCTTTAAAGAGGGATTTCTATGATCAAGGGTGGAGAGAAACTAGATGAAATAGAAGTTATTGTTATTGATGGCGTGGGTTCTATTCCAAGGGAAACATTGTTATTGTTGTTATTGTTCAAGATTTTGTAGTTATTGATGTTTTGAAAAATATGATTATTGGATGTACCTTCACCTACCTCCCTCTGCAGATTTATGAAATCATTTCACAATTTTGTGACACACACTGCCTTCCTCATGTTGTTTGGAGGAATGACCCTCAATGGGTTCAGATTAAGTGTGGGATTAATTCTCAAAGAGGCCATTTCCTTCTCTATTATAATATCTTCTTCATATGCTAGTTCCAAAGTTATATTTAGAATCTTGGCTCATTTGATAAGTGATTCTACTATGGAGTATGTTACTGCATAAACTAGGATGTGAAATTAAATCCTAGAAGAACAATGCTATCCCACAAGCAACTAATAAAGAGGCTCAATCTACATTTTGGCCAGTTGTAAGACTAAAGTTCCACAATTTTGGTCATCACCAAATTTCTAAATGAATTTAGTTTCAAAATAATGCCAATTGTGTATGGTATTTACCAACAGATTGTGAAGCCATGAAAAAGCCCTCACTTGAAAGGGAAAGGGAAAGGACCTACAAACTACACCTCCATTCCTTATATTCAGAAAAGGAATGGATTGCATGCAGGGTTTTTAGGTGATCCTCCACAAAGTGTTTGATAAAGATGACACCTAAGAGGGTATCTCTTTCTACATTCTTAAGCAAAAATACAACGGTTGGGTTAGTTGTAGAGCATTTTCTGCTAACTAGGACGGTGGAAGATTTGTTGCAGCCATATTTTGTATAACTTGTGTTTTTGGTTGAGTATTATTCTCAGGTTTAAAAATATTGTAAGTGTTTCTTCCCATGGTCTCACTTCATTTCAATGTATTCATATGCTCAAATGGATTGGAAATTGTTGCATAGTTTCCCTTTTTATAAATAATTTCTATGGATGGTTTATTTCTAGATCAAAATTTGATGATTCTTATGCATTACATCCTACATAAAGGCACCTTGAGGTGATTTTTCACCTAAGTTCAGTTACCTTACCTAAGGTGTTTTTTCACCTAGTTAGATAAACCAGTTAAGGCCATACCAAGAAGCATGGGCACAACAAAGACAAGCATCATTGGAATATCTCATCTCTTCATCTTATCAGTCACATTGTCCATTCCATATTTTGATGATATGTCGGGGAGGTTATCAATATGCCAATGAAAGGTGAGTATCACATATTCAATGCACAATACGCATTATGTATCATTGGGATTAGGTTCTTTCTAGCTAAAAATGAAGTCCCCAAATGCATATCTAAACAGAACCCCTAAAATTTTCTCACCTGTTCCATGGTACAAATGTGCTATATGTAGAAGTCGGTCATGAATAAATTTTCATGGTATGTGCATTTAAATAATGCATTAAAAAATGAATAAGATAGGACCTTAAATGGACATCAATTGCATAGGATAATGCTTGCAATATCCCGCATAAAGAAATTTCAATAAAGAGAACATGTATTTCCTTGGACCTTCTCTATATAGTTTTGGTATAGGGTAGTTTTCCTTATGAAACATGTCTCCTTTTAGCACACTTGAGACATCATCAGTTTCTCTTTGCAATCTATCAAGGTCTTGTTTCGAACAAGGCCAACCAACCCTCCATTTGATTGAGACTTCAGATTCAAGTTTAATAAGCATAGTTCCGTATAATTATCCTTTATCAACAACTAATACTCTCATTTGTAACTAATTCAAATATATTGTATTGTTAACAAGGTCATCTACCATTTGAATACTTTAATGCCCCACAAATCAGTTGTATTGTTAATTAGATCATTTGTCATCCAATCTAGTAACTGGGGTAGGGTTTGGAAAAAGGGTTAGTATATTTGAATGCTTTAAAGCCACAACATATTTCACTCATTATGTATGAGCTCCAAAATATTTCACTTTCCCTCTAAATGAAAAGCAAGGTTGAACTGGAGACCATGCACATTTAAATAGGGGATACATCCATACAAATTTATCTACCTGATAGGGCATGCTAGTAAAAAAATTTCAATTATGAATCTGATATTTGTAGAAGCCATTCAGATAAGCCTAATGGATTAGCTTGAGTGGTGAGTGTTGTGAATTGCAAGCAGGAAGTCATGTGGTCAAGTCCGAGGGCTGGCTACCTCTGTGAATATGGTGGGCCTTACTTGATGTACCCATTAGTTTAGGTTACCAAAACTGCAACTAAACAGTTTACCCTGAGTACCATCCTTGAAATGAGGGGGGTATTACTGGAAGCCTGAAGGAATGTGACTTCCCTTCGTAGAGTATGTTAAGAGGTAGTCTTCAGGCAGACAATGGGTTGTCATAGTCTTCTTTTGAAGGCCACCTTTCAGGTGCCTAGGATTAATGTAATATGTAGTGAAAAGTTAGAAGCATACTTCCTGCAAGATAGCCACAGGACTTCAAATGAGCTGAGCGTTGAGTAGTTATAGATACCCTAGGTCATTAATATTTGCTTGGCTTAGCAATGCATGAATGCATATCTCAATGGAAAATTCCTAGGAAACTTTCTTGCACTAAATACCCTTCAGTTATGAATTCCCAACAACCTTGACAATGCAAAATTGTGTATTTCAATTTACATTTCCAAGTGCAAGCCTAGGTCAAAAGTGCCTAGTCTAAAACAGACTATCATTTAACTAAAGATAAAATTAGCACCTAATATGAAATGGAAAAGGTATGTGATGTTATAAATTTGTATTGTCAACTAAAATAGGAATTTTCCTACATAAATGTTATTTTCCTACACTAAAATAACAATAGAACTTGGAAAGCAGATGTATTGGAGAAAACTCACTATGGCTTGGGAATACCACAACAGACAGATGACTACCAGAAATCTACTCAATTCTCAAAACAATGCTATTATAAATGACAATGTTAAAACAATGGAGAAATGTAACCAACCTCGATCCAACGTTTGATGTAGATCCCCGTTGGAGCTTTCAATCTGCGCACATCCAAGCACTTGCAATCTGCAAATTAGTCTTGACAGCCAATATCTAACAAGTACATGTGATGTATAAATGACATTAAATTTATCAATAACAATGGTCCATAATATCATAAGCAAATGTAACCCAATGTATAATAAATGACATTCACACCATGAATGGATGAGAATATGAGTATTTCTATTAATGAACAAGAAGAAGTACAAAGTGATATGACCTCTTGTCAGCAACCAATCTGAGCCAAGATCTAGATCAATCCACTTGTGCCTCCACCACTTCAATCCTCCATGAAAGGAAAACTCAAAGTAGCAAGGAGTTTGGAAGGAGAACATAACTGGTTCACAACTACAAGGATCATTGAGTGCAGACTCAAGATAGGGAAAAAATCCACTAGAGTGCTTTTACTATTCTCCTCCTCCTCCCATCCATAAGCCATATGTGCTCAATATATAGTCCTCTCAAAGGTAGGTGAAAAGACTCATCGAGATGTTACTTGGGCAGATGGAGAGCCAAAGGTCACCTAATGATCGCTTTTGGGGAGTAAAAAGTAATAAAATAGTGGTTTTTACCATTTTACTTGATACCCACGGGCTATAGGGATGCAACTCGCGGGTACGCATGCTATAGTGATGCAACATGCGGGTAGGAACAAAAATAGGATAAACTGGTATCACTGAAGGATGAAAATGGATCTGAGTCACTGAAATGGATCCTACAGGCCAAAGAATGCTGATACTCACAGGGTGGAATATTTTTGTGTAGCAGATGCCCCCTAATGTGTGAGGTCAGAGACTGAAATGTGCTATGATGGCCGAAATACATTATAAAACTCAGAAGTGGAGTGATGGAGACACAAGTGGAAAGAACAACTCACTTGTCATAATACAATAGTATCTCTGAATACATGTCGGTATAGTACAACAATCTGATACAATGGCCATGAATAGGTAGTACATAAGTAGATACATGTCATAAGTGATCATAGCCATGATCCCTCTACAGTAAGATATGGTCTTCTGCTGAAAAGAAGACAACTTGTGCAAACTGGAGGTACAAATTACTGAAATTTGAGAGGTGATATCTCAGATGTAAAGTCAAAGTCATATGTATCATACTGAATGCCACAATCGCCTGGGGTCTTCTACACAAGTCTTCGACGATGCAAGTCCCATCAAGTGAATAAAGGAGTTGGGGTCAAACTTGATGAGACATCATCTGATTACCGGTCATTGATGTATACCATTAACAGACGCGAGATGACCCACCGATAATGAAAATGGGCATCAAGGCACAAAGCACAATCATCAGAGTGTGAATAAATGGGTTGAAGTTGAACACTAGGATGAATCCATCGATCAGGGGACATTGATGTATTCCCAAAACTGTTGATGGCGAGAGAACCTGCCACTAATGACTGCAAGCCTCAAGGTACTCAACCGAAATCTAAGCCTCAAGTCCCGAAATAAATGAGTTGAAGTCGACGGAATGAGACTCGCTAGAAGGAGGGCATTAAGACATCTCCCATCAACCAGCACGAGGTACCAGCAATGCTGAAAGATTTGGAAGATCTCATGTGAAACGGACTAACTCAATAAGGATGGCCAACATGCAATAGTCAAGATGTCTGAGGAGTGACCGACACTAGTTTCAGGACTTCCTTTGAACAAGAGCATGAGCAGATGGATAGATTCAGGCAGCATAGACTTGACATAAACTGTGCAATGCAGGAGGCATTACAGAGGGCTCCATGATGACTGGAAGCTTAACCAATCGATGGAGAAAACTGAGAAACAAGTACAGCTCCTAAGGCCCAACTATAGTCCCGACTCATAATGTAAGAAGTGGAATGAATGCTCTGTTCAAACGTGACACAACAGCTACCAACAAGAAATAATGACCATAATCCCATCCGGCTTTTTGGAATATTTGATTTTTTTGTCTTTTTCATATTTGGGAAAAGCTTGAAAAAGAATAAAATTGCTTATAGTACAACAAGTGAGGGAACGAGTGTCAAATAGATAGCAGACTAGTCCCAAGCAGTGGAACATACCTATGTTCAATGCAAGGAAGTGCGTGCAGGATGTGGACACTCAAGGGTGTGTTCCCTCAGGGTCAAAGGGTCATCAAATTGTGAAGGGAAAATATATAAGCTCTGTAGGGCTCGACAGGGAAAGTGCTCAGGCACCAGGCTAATTGTGTAAGCGGGAGCCGACACAAGGCTCAAGCGGCAAGCAGGATGATGCAATGCAATCACAACATGATATAACTGAGGGGAGTCCTTACGGGAGATGGCCAGCATAAGACAAAGTAGAGTATGAGTCTTCATCGCAACGTCATGGCGTGACTACAAAGGACTCCCAATCCTGAGGACAGACAATGGCATGTGCACCAAAAGCATAATGGGCTTTTAACTAGGGTACCCATGTTTGGGAAAGCCCTACCGCCACACGACAACACTTATATAAAAGTGTGAAGGTTCTGTGTCAGTCATGAAGCGGGGTCGCACCTAGGATTTATGAAAATGGTCAACAGGTCAAATGCATAATGCATGTGGAAATGGCATCTAACCTATATTCCAGGTGTGAAACATACTTTCCATAGGTGTGAAATGGATCAGAACAACTCTTGCCAAGGAAATCTGTTGAAAAAACACTACTCTAGGACATGATATCAGTTCATAACAGCCCAAAATGGAAAAAACTATAGAAAAGTGGGTCCAGAAAATTATAAATAGTAATAAAATTTAATAATTTTCAATTCATTTGCATTATTCACCATTTTGGAGTTAAGTGGTAAGTTCGCACCTGAAACTTCAAGCGTCGATCGTGGGAGCTACGAGCAACCGTTCAGCGAATCGTCTAGAGCAGGTTAGTGGTCACTGCCATACCTTTCATTTAAGTGCTTTTATTTCAATTTTGGTCGGTGGGATTTTTTGTTTGTCCAAGCCCTAAATGGCTTCAGCGCTACCTGTGGGCTGTAAGTATGCGGGTGGCGGGTAGGGCATCAAACATGCAGTCAAAAAACGGACTGCCCGCGTCTACCCGCACCTGTCTACAATAGAACCCGCGGGTACGGCCGTGAAGAAATTTTTAAACATGATACTGACTAAAAATATCTTACTTTGCACTCCAGGATGGTTCTAGAGTGGAGGGAGAGAGAGCATGATGAGGTAGATGAGGCTGTGTGCAACGATTTGCAAGCACAACAAGCATTGCAAGCATGTGGCTTATATAAATACTGGAGTCTCGGGGGCTTAAGGGCCCAAAACCTACTACTTCGTCCTTTGATCAACTCTTGGGATGTGGATGCTCAACACTTCATCCTCAACGAGAAAACACTGAAACTGGAAGTAGAGGATATCTATTTCATTACGAGTTTGTCCCGTAGAGGGGAAGTGGCTAGTCTTCGGTCACGGACCATGGGTGGTGGGATTACTGTGCAAGACTACATAGTACGGTATTGTCCCGCCAACACACGACCAGTGGGAAGTAAAGTGCCATTCAAACTCATAATGGATCTGAGTACAAATGTCACATACCCCAATTTTGCAAAAATAATTATTTTATTAATATTCCTGAGACATTATGTTAAATTTAATGCTAAGTGGGAATTGATGACTCAGCAGAGTCACCAGAAATGGAATGTAAATTCTGAATATTTTATTATTAATAAATAAATTATGGAGACAACAGCATGGGAGAGCTGTTAAAAGAGGTTACTGGTCTAACTGGTGGAGGGAACTAGGTGGAAAGGCAAAAGACAAGTGGCAGCATCCTCAAACACTTCCTAAGTTGCAGGTGGCAACTTCCCTATATTTTGGGGTCATGATTCCCCAAGAAAGTGGAATCTGAGCAGGTGGCTCATTAATGACAGTTAACCCAACTAAGACCTAGGCAATCTTTTAAATAGTACTCAATGAACTGAGCTGGGGGTTCAACATTGTTCTAAAGGGAGAATACATTCAAGTGAATGCTATTCAGGAGTCCCATTGAGGAAGAGGGAAATACAGTAAGGAAATTTGTTTGAGTGGGATGCTGCAGTAACTTGGTTCCAATTTAGCTATTTGGCTGAGTGAATTGTTTTGCTGCACCAAGTTCCAGCCAGGGAGACCAGAGCAAGCTCGGGGGTCCTGAGAAGTGCTGTCTGGGCACTCTCCAGGAATTGGTAGGGAGGAACAGCCTCCCATTGCTGTTGTTATCCTCAATTTGAACAGGTTCTGCCACCCAATCCTGTTTGTTTATTAAGTATAAATGATTGTAGGTTATGTTTATCTTCAGTATGCCTGAGTAGTATTTAATTCATTATAAGTAGCAATCCCTGAATATCAGTAGTAGATTTAAATAGAATTACTGTGTTTCAGCAGTCTTTCACATTATTATTATATTGCGGATAAAGTATTTACAATGCATGCAATACAGTAGTAATACTGTACGCAATAGTTAATGTTTGTAATATGTTTACCTAGTTTATTATTGTAATTTTTGTTAGCTTAGTTTAATTGTAATAAGTTAAATAGATAAGTAGTGTTTTTGCATACAGTAAATAATTTTCCGGGAACATAACTTGTTAAACAAATCATAGGAACAGAATTAAATATAACCAGATGTATTACTGTATCGTTAGTATTATAATTATCTTTGCAGGACATTTGCAGCTACAGTTAGAGTATGTATGTCAGGGTGTAAACCCTAGTCAAAATAGTTCAGTTTTAAATCCATTATTTAAATCAAACACAAAAACCTAGCTAAAGATTAACCAATCTTTATCTTTCAACAAAACGATTATACAGTAAACCTTACCAGAATTGTATCATACAGATTTTATGAGCAGACAAATAACTGGATATTGTTTTAGGAACTTGGATTTAGCAGAACCATATCTAGCTCGATGTCGAGCTTAACTTATTTAGTTTTATTTCCGCAGCCTCCATATTAACCACAAACTAGTAATCTGTTTAACCGAGTAAGTATCTAAACGATATCGTGACAGAGTCCAAACCATAACAATAGATTGTGTAACTAAATGAAAGCACGACTATGGAGTTCTGAAAACCTATCACCCCAGTGTAACAAAAAGAATTTATTTTTAGCAGAAAAACGATCTAGATTTTACCTTTTACAAAAGAAACAAAAAAAAAACATTTGCACATAAACCCTAACAGAATTTCATTTCCGATTTTATCAACAATTAATTAAAAATAGTTAACAAATTAAAAACAAGTAGAGTAACAGAACATTTCTAGCTCCGTAGCGAGCTTAATGTTACAGTTTTGACCTTTCCTGAAAACTATCAATTAACCTCGAGTCAAATATGGAAGGGACAAAAACAAGCATTTAACCACAACTGTAAATTAGACGGCCAAACCCTACCAGCCTCACTATGCAAGCAAAACTTTAACAAATTTAGTTAATACAATAATTTCATATACAGTTGAGCCTTTAAGTTCACTATAGAAGCAGTTTAAAAACTCAACACTTTGCTTACAAATACACCTAGCTTTTGAACCGTAACGCTTGCGATAAACAAAGTCCCATATACAAGCTTAAATTACACCGGAAGAAGTTTTAACAAAAATGTAGTAAAAACCCTGTATGTTATCCAAGGACAGAATCAAAAACAAAATGACGAGGTCACTGTCTTATCCGAAGATAGACTTACGTATCTTTTCATCCATCAAGTTAAACCTACGGTATCCCTGTACAGGATTCCTTTAAAACAAAATAAGACTTTTATTTACAATCCTCGTCAGAGCCATAACAACCCTTTCTTTTATATAGGGTTAAAATATGTTGAAAAACCCATTACACAAACAGTTAAAAGAACGAACATAACCACAGAGATACTCATTCCAAACCCTATCCATTCTAACAACCATCAAGGAGGAGAAGCCATGGTGAAACCAGGCTTACCCGGTAAGAGCCGAGCGCCGAGGGTTGTGATTGTTACAGCATCCATGAGTGGCCAGCACTTGCACATAAAAGAATCGTTACAGTTACATTTGTTTTCCTTAAAAACAAAACAAACTCTTTTTAAACTGAATAACGACGAAGAAATTTTATAACTTACCAACAAATCGACAAAAGTTGTAGGTCCTGTAGATAGTATGATTGTTGATGTATATGTAACTTCAGAATGTATTTCACATATATGTATATTGTATTCCTATAGAGATGGTATTATTCCTCTATAAGGAAGTGTCGTCATTTATATTGTAAGTGTCGTAACTTATACTTGATGGGTTATTAGACCACCTTGTTTGGGGTCGGCCCTGTATAAGTCATGTGGGTCAAAGGGTTATTAGACCAACCTATTGGGGGTCGTCCATGTGGTTCAAAGGGTTATTAGACCACCCTATTGGGGTTCGGCCCAGTCAGCATTATGTTATGTGGTTAAGTTCGAGCCTACATGAGTTAGGTAAAAAGGCAAGTCAAGTCAAGTATAAATAGAGTGCGAGAGGCACTCTATTTACTCATTCACTTCTCACACATGCACTCAAGGAGGAGTGGCACACTTATGGAGGAGGAGGATCTGCTGCTAGGTTATGTATATCTCTCATGGTTGGTTGTATCATTGTTCTATCTATCTCTGAGGAAGTTATTGGGGTTTTTCACCTTTATGGTTTTCCCCAAGTAAATCTTTGTGTCTCTTGTGTGCTTGCATTATTGTCTCCATGATTGATATGCTGTAGATATGTTGTACATTTTGTTCTCTCAGTTAAGATCCTAGATCAGATTGAATTAATTTCAGAAAATTTAACATGGTATCAGAGCTAGCCTGAAAGAAGGCATGATATGGCATGTATGACACTTGTTGCACTTACGATGCTAGGGCTTGATATAGAAAAAACTAGTCATCGTATAACTTTCGCTATAAATCCATTTTGGAGAATTTTTCGGATCTAAAATTGTTACAGGACGAATATTAAATCTCCAGGTACCTTGTGTCCAAAGGACAACCTCTAATTCGTTGCACTTTGTGATTTATGATCTGTGCAATATAGGGTTTCTGCCTCTTCCAGATTTGAGTTAAAATCAGGTGACCTTGGGAAAAAGGTCATAACTTGGGATAGGAAGCTCCAAATGAAATTTCATAAAAAGTGACAGGAATTACACAGACTGTACTATCTCAAAAAACTTTTTCAGAGGCCGAAGGTGAACCAGTGACACGTGGCACGCCGTACAAGTTCACTCTCATGTATTATCCCATAAACAGGTCACGTTGCGACACTTGGTATAACTCTCTCTCAGAAAATCCAATTGAGGTCAGACCTGTTAGGATGGAAAGATAACAAGTCAGGCTATCTCAAAAAAAAATTTCAGACCCTGTGGATCAAAAACTTCGGAGTTACACCAGAAACAATCAGGTACATATTTCTGTCAAAACAGAATTATTTTTTGGTACCTTCATTCATGGCTTCCGGAAATTAGGGCTTTGGAGAAAGTTGGAATTTTTCTAATCGGAGACCACAGCTGAATGCTACTCATCAAAATAAAAATTTAGAGACCAAGATCAGAATTTTTGGTTGGGCAGAAGGGCAGGCTTGATCAGACCCTAGTTCGGGACTTTGATCAGGAAAGTGGAAAATTAAGGCTTCTGTAAAAATGGGAATTTTTTAAATCTGTGACCATGGCTGGAAGCTCCTCAGAAAAATAGAAGCTTAGAGCTTTGGATCAAACCTTTTGATTGGGCAGAAGAGTGGGCTTCATCAAACCCCAGTTCAGGGTCACGTCCAGTGAATCCGAAAGTTTCAAAGGCAAAATTGAGGAGTGAAACTTTGCAGTTTTCAAATTCTGAATATACCAGTTTGATTAGCTCATCAAGGCGCATATTTCTATCCTTTCAGAAGTTTGAAATTCAAAGTTTGAATTTTTGGGGTTTCTCTGACAAACCCATATCTAGCTCCAGGTCCAGTTCTTGCAAATCAAGTGGATTGGGTTAATCCTAGAAGAAGATGGATTGGTCACTTACATAAGTGAAGAAGTTCCTGTTTCAGAGGGAGATGAGGCTAAAGCCTTACATAAGAAGATTACAAGCGATCTCGACAGGTATGAATCATCGAGGTATGTTTTGAGATTTGTTCATGATTAAGTTTATGGTATGTTTGTCTTCATGTTATTATAGTTAGTACAATATTTATTTTAGATTTGTCGTATCACCTTAACAAAATTATGAATGCATGATAGAAGATATTCATTGGTTAGGGTGTTGACACTTATGATTGTACTAATGCATTATGGTGTTGTATGAGGTTTATGTTGTCTACTAACATGAAAGGTTCTCCAAGAAAGACAAATCATGTTCCAGTTCAAGAACATATGATCATGATGACATGAGGATAAAGACTCATCCATTGTCATGGATCTCATAGAAGATCCATTTACGAGGTATGTATAACTTGGTTTTATAATGGCTAACCTATGAGATATACAGGTTACTAGCACAAGTCATTGAAGAAAGAACAAGAAGACATCATGTGAGTATGTTAGACATAACTAACTAGCATGCTAATCCAGGTATGTTTTTCCTATATCAAGATAGAATCCTACCTTGGTTTAGGATCTTATACTGTTGTTGATAATGATTATTCATGAATTCATAGGTTTGAATAACCATGGTTGTATGCATATTATGTTTCTTACCATAATTGATGATATGACTAACCAGAAGAATCATGAAAGTATAGGTTTGAATAATCACAGGTTTTATGCATATTATATATCTTATCTTGATTGATGATTCAACTAACCTGAAGAGTCATAGGTTTGAGTAATTATAGGTTTACATATGTTATGTTTCTCATGATTTGACTAACCATAAGAATCCTACATAAACCTTGAATGATAATGCTTATTATTTCTGTTTGGAATGATCATGACTATACATGCTTGAGATTATTGTGTTTTAATAGTATACTAATGAATGTATGATTTTATATGAGATCACAAGGATAACACAATCATAATACTAATAAGCATGCATAGGGACCAAGGATGAATATGAGTTCAAGAACAGGTAATTCAGGAAGCAAAGATCAAGAGGGAGTACACTCCAGTGGTTTATGAAAGGATGCATATATTCAGAGGGAGTTGACCATCTCTCTACATTCCACAACAGAAAGGTGTAGAAGAAGCTACTTCAGATTAGGACTCCAGCATCTCCTGCAAGGAAGCGAAGACTCAGAGGGAGTCCACCCAACAAACAAACAAAGATAAGTATTTTAATTATCATTTCTTGCATATTTGTTTGTTTACGTAAAATTGTTCAATGATGTATATGCTCATAGTTGCATTAATGACCAATATACTACTAATATACATGGGTAAGTGGCCTATGGCACTGTACAACATTCCATTGCTACTTATCTAGAATGAAACCTCTTTGATGACATGTTGGGAGTTGTGCACACTCTTAACAATGTTCTGGTAGAGATTGGAAGGCATCTAGAAAGTTATAGGATATGGATAAATGTTGTATTGAAGCATTGGCTAAGATAATTGCATGAATGTATGACATATTTCGTTATGTGTAAGAATTTGTTCCAGAAAATTATGAGATGTTTCTAATCATGCAATTTAACCTGTTTTGTAGGAAAGACCGTATATCTTCACCTACAAAATGACTACAACATTTGTTCCAGCAACAAAGACATCTATTGAAGATATTGAAGTTCCCAGGATCTGGGATGAAGAAATGGAATGCCATGATCCGTCGATCATGAAGAATGATGTTTTGGATGTAGTCCCAAGACCTGAAGGGAAGTTTGTTATGACTTCCATATGGAACTATCAGATCAAGCATGTTGCAGATGGCAGCATTGAGAAATATAAAAGTGATGAAATAGAAGATGCACCAGATGGATTTCAAGACAGCATGGTGTAGTCATATATGTGTGCAGAACTTGGTATGGTAGGATAGACAGCTTTCTATCCAGTTTGGGCGTTACCAAGAGTAAAGCGGATTCCAACCTTTACTACAAGGTTGAGGAAGGCAATCTAGTGATACTACTTTTGTATGCGGATAACTTGTTTGTTACAGGTGAAGATAGATTGATTGTCGACATGCAGCAGAAGCTTACAGCTGAATTCTATATGAAAGATTTGGGAATGATGCACTATTTCCTAGGTATGGAGGTGTGGTAGAATGTAGGTGGGATCTTCCTTGGTCAAGGGAAGTACACAGTAGATATCCTGAAGAGATTTGGGATGATGGATTGCAAGGCCATGGCCACACCTATGGCATCAAGTCTAAAGCTTCTATGTGATGCCTCATCTGAGTCGGTTGATGTCTCTTTGTATCGTCAGATGATTGGGTCCTTGATGTACCTGACGAACACGAGACCAGACATTTGCTTTGCTGTGAACACATTGAGCCAGTTCCTGACGGATCCGAGGAGTGTTCACCTGGTTGTTGTAAAGTATGTTCTGAGGTACCTGAAGGGTACAGTGGATTATGGGCTCAAGTATGAGGTGAATCAAAAGTTTAACCTACAGGGTTATGTTGATTCAGATTGGGTTGGCAGTGCTGCAGATAGGAAGAGCACATCTGGGTGCTGCTTCAATATGGGATCAGGTGTGATCTCTTGGTTTAGCAGGAAGCAGTCCTGCGTAGCACTGAGTATAGCTGAGGCAGAGTATGTTGCAGCCTGTTCAGCTAGTTGTGAGGCAGTATGGCTACGGAAGCTACTGTCTGAGTTATTTGATCTCCCGTTGGATGCTACTGGTATCTTCTGTGATAACCAGAGTTGTGTGAAGCTATCCGAGGACCCAGTGTTTCATGACAGGTCAAAACACATAGAGATCAAATATCACTATATCAGGGATATGGTGCAGAGAGGAGCTGTGAAGCTCCTGTATGTTGCGACGGATGAGCAGATTGCAGATGTGCTGACAAAGCCACTAGCCAGGGTGAAGTTCGAGTACTTCACAGAGAGGCTTGGCGTGCTTCAGATTGAGGACACTTCGAGGAAGAAGTGATGGACACATTTGCTGAAGCCATTCCAAGCATGTTGGAAGGGGGATCCTTCACATGGCTGTGGATGTAAGCGCTGGATGATGAGCATCAGGATGATGTTCTGGTTTCTGCTTGGATATGATCGGTTGGATCATGTGTATGTGTATGCATCATGTTGGATGTTGGATATGATCAGTTGGATCATGTGTATGTATTTTGTATGTACGCATCATGTTGGATGTTGGATATGATCAGTTGGATCATTTGTATGTATTTTGTATATGCATCATGTTGGATGCTTGGACCATGTATCTGTATATGTATCAGGTGGATACATTGTATGATCAGGGGGGTCATGTATGGTGATATGTATCATGTATTTGTATCAGGTGGATACACTCTATGATCAGGTGGATCATGTATGATGATATGTATCAGGTAGATACTTGGTATGCATCAGGTAGATGCATTGTATGATCAGGTGGATCATGTATGGTGATATGTATCATGTATTTGTACTTGTATCAGGTGGATACATTATATGATCAGGAGGATCATGTATGATGATATGTGTCAGGTAGATACTTGGTATGCATCAGGTAGATGCATTGATGATCAGGATGATCATGGATGACGAGCTTCAGGATGTTGCTCCAGATGACATGCAGCAGGATGTTGCAGTGATGATCAGGATGATCATGGATGACGAGCTTCAGGATGTTGCTCCAGATGACATGCAGCAGGACGTTGCAGTGATGATGATCAGGATGATCATGGATACATCAGGATGATGTATGGTGAGTATCAGGTTGATACTCTATGGCCGTGGATCAGGTTGTGCAGATGAAAATGTAATCCGGTGCCCTGGGAGATTTGCAGATGGTCTTTCGAGGTTTTGCCTATGGCATGTAATTCGGTGCCCTGGGACATCTGGAAAATGCTCTTTCAAGGTTTTGCTCTGGGACGACATGTACTTCGGTGCCCTGGGAGATCTGCAGATAGTCTTTTGAGGTTTTTCCTATGGCATGTAATTCTATTCCCTGGGATATCTGGCAGATGCTCTTTCGAGGTTTTTTCCTATGGCATGTAATTCGTTTCCCTGGGAGATCCGATAGGTTGGGCTGTGTGCCCGTAATTAGTCCTGGGATGCTCTTGCGAGGTTTTTCCATGACCACATGTAATTCGTTGCCCTGGGAGATCCTATAGGTAGAGTTGTGTGCTCGTAACAGCCTAGGATGCTCTTGCGAGGTTTTGTGGTGAGGTCACATGTAATTCGGTGCCCTAGGAAATCCTATAGGTAGAGCTGCATGCTCGTAATAGTCTGGGATGCTCTTTCGAGGTTTTGTGACGCACATAATAAGTCCTGAGGATTCCACAGTATGGCCAGTGATGATGAAGACCTGCAGCTGGTGGGCCTACATCCAGTATGAAAAAGGACTGGCTCTGTAGAACTTCCTATGACGAGTAGATTCAGAGATTGATTGAGATAGCAGCAGTAGTGACGATGATGATGACTCGATGACGATTATCTAGTGACGATGATCTAGAGAAGATGACTTGTGCTAGAAGAACTGTGCTGAGAAACACCTTCCTAGTTAAGAGGGAGTGTTGATGTATATGTAACTTCGGAATGTATTTCACATATATGTATATTGTATTCCTATAGAGATGGTATTATTCCTCTATAAGGAAGTGTCGTCATTTATATTGTAAGTGTCGTAACTTATACTTGATGGGTTATTAGACCACCTTGTTTGGGGTCGGCCCTGTATAAGTCATGTGGGTCAAAGGGTTATTAGACCAACCTATTGGGGGTCGGCTATGTGGGTCAAAGGGTTATTAGACCACCCTATTGGGGGTCGGCCCAGTCAGCATTCTGTTATGTGGTTAAGTTCGAGCCGACATGAGTTAGGTAAAAAGGCAAGTCAAGTCAAGTATAAATAGAGTGCGGGAGGCACTCTATTTACTCATTCACTTCTCACACATGCACTCAAGGAGGAGTGGCGCACTTATGGAGGAGGAGGATCTGCTGCTAGGTTATGTATATCTCTCATGGTTGGTTGTATCATTGCTCTATCTATCTCTGAGGAAGTTATTGGGGTTTTTCACCTTTATGGTTTTCCCCAAGTAAATTTTTGTGTCTCTTGTGTGCTTGCATTATTGTCTCCATGATTGATATGCTGTAGATATGCTGTACATGTTGTTCTCTCAGTTAAGATCCTAGATCAGATTGAAGTAATTTCAGAAAATTTAACAATGATAGACTGAGGCGTTCTTCCACTGGTGGAACCAGCAGGTGATTTCTATCGAGGACTACCCCTATGCGAGGATAGACTTCAGACAGGACTATGACATGCCTCTCCCACCAGGTGCAGCTTTCGGAGACATCGGTGAGTACTCTTTTGGTTTTGTGTTTTTTAAATTTTTATTGATTTTTTTATTATAGTTGAAACGCAAAATCTCTTTTTGGTGGTAATATCATGTGCTAATAGGTGACTGTTTGCTTGCAAACAAAGGCCCAGTGAGACCCAAGGGCTTCCTGGGACATGATCGTCGAGGTAGAGATGAGGTGGCAGCAAATGCTGCAGTAGGGCGCACACTCCAGACGTTGCGATGCAACATATCACGAATGGTTGCCCGAGTACCATTGATAGAGGTAGCCCGACTACCTAAGGCTATGCAGCACCAGGTAATGGGTGTTCCTGGTGATTGGGTGCGGATACTGCAGCGGATGGCCAACGCAGTATAGTACTACTATGAGACACATCCCATCGAGTTGGCAACTAGACCTCCTCGGAGGGAGTAGATATCCCAATGTCTCATCATTTTTGTATCGATATGTATATTTTTTATGGCTACGGGCTCCAGTCTTGTATGACACTACCATTTTGGACATATTTATATATATATACAACTTTGGTTCTCGGTTCTACTATATGTGTGTATGGTACAAATGTATGAATGTCTTTGTATTTATGTGCTTCATGAAGAATGTGACAAATGCCAATCTAATACATAGTTAGCGTATGCATCAGATATATAATTATGACTTCTTGGAATGTGAATATATGTAATGGAAACAAAATGTCTCTCCAAGAGTCGTACCTTAAGGAATATCCGTAGTAATGTAGGGTCTCATACACGGTACTGCCCATCCAACTGAGGCACAACTAGTTGTGAATCCAGGCGGAATTCTAAAGACTAGATGTCATGATTCCAAAGTAGCTCAACAACGACACTATACTCAGCCACATTGTTAGATGTAGGATTGAGACAAGCACCTCCTGAGGACACAACTAGATGGTCATGTGAAAAGATAAACCAGGCAACAGAAGCAAGCTGCTGCGTATGTTGGCTAGCACCATCCGTGAAACCTAAGAATGTAGGACATCCTTCTAACATCTGTTAGTCAAACAGAGGCTAATCAGCAGACCCGATAACCAAAAAGGCAACCTAGACTATGTACAAAAAAACTATACAATAGTGTACAAAAGTATCAGCCCGAACCAAATGTTCAAGCGTAATACCGCTTGAGGTAGAGCCCATTTCTAGGCTCCTTCAAGACAACTCCCTCGTAATATTCTAACTCATAAGCTCCTTTTTCAAGGACACGCCTCACAATGTAAGGACCGTGCCACATGGGATTGAACTTTCCTGGCCCCAGGGGTTCTTTAGCTTGGTCATACAAGAGTACCAAGTCACCTCCAGCATATTATCGAGGACGAACAGACCTATCATATTGAACCTTGACACGACACTTGTTAACATCAATGGCCACAGCGGCATCTCGACAATGTTCGTCAAGTTGCTCGAGGTGTACTAAACGTTGCTCAATGTCCGTCATATCAGCGAGGAGCTCTATGGCTAGCTTGAGCGAAGGGATCTCGCATTCAATCGATAAAAGTGACTCCACACCATGAACTAACTGGAATGGTGAGAACCCGGTGGCAATCTTAACTGCGATTAGATATGCCCACAAAGCAGGATGGTACGTTGGAGAATGGTCTTCAAAGACTTATTTACTGCTTCAACCTGACCATTCGCTTGAGGATAGTAGGAAGACAAGTGTTACTGGAGAAACCCAAGCTTGAGAGACAAATCCTCCATCATCTTATTTTGAAAGTGACTGCCATGGTCAGTGACAATCTCTTTCGGGATACCGAATCGAGTCATAATCTGGTTGAACATGAAATGAGCTGCAGTAGCACCATCGGTTTTAACGGTAGGCATGGCCTCAACCCATTTGGAAAAATAATGCATGACCACAATAATATGATGATGCCCCCCAGTCGAAGCTAGTTTGCAATCCATGAAATCTACCCCCCACTTAGTGAAGGGACCGACAGTGACGACCAGATGGAGGGGCGCTGGATGCGAGTGTATGTTTCAAGAAAACACCTGGCAAGAGTGACATCTCTTCACGACGTTAATACAATCTTTAAAGATAGTAGGCCAAAAATAACCCGCTCACATAATACGCTGGGCTATAGAAAGCCTGGATAAGTGACCGCCACACGCCCCCGCATGGAAATCATTAAGTACCCATTCCGCTTCTTCATGAGTCAAGCAACGACGAAGAATGGAATCCTTTCCTCGACAATACAAAGTGTCACCGACGATAGTATAATCTTTAGCGTGATGTCTCACACGTCGTTGCTCGTCTTGTGAATAATGCAGAGGAAACTTCAAAGTTTGGAGATATCTAATGACATCCCCATACCAAGGGTCCTCAGTTGAGATAAGAAATAAGTGTTCATCCACAAAGGAATCTTCATGAATGACATCCTCATCAAGTCATGGAAGGTCCGACATAAGCTCAACGAACACCAATGATTTCATCGATTTTGCAGAAGCAAACTCGAGATCAAATTCCTAAAGGATCACAATCCATTTATTATACTTACCCCTGATAAGGCATCATGATAGCAGGAACTCAAACAAATTGATATGAGCTACAATAGTGGTTGTTCGAAGCAAAATGTAATGTCATAACCGCTGGACTATGTGAACAGTCGCAAGTGCCAACTTTTCTACGTGGGTGTACCTTAGTTCAACATCTACTAAATTTTGACTAAGATAATAGATCATGCTCGATGAGCGCATCATCTACCTGAACCAAGACCATGCCAATAGTCTCTTGAGACACAACCACGTAAAGAATGAAATCTCGTGTAAAGTCCGGCGGACTAAGGATAGGGGCCGATACCAAAGCTTTCTTAAGGGTGTCGAAAGACTGTTGGGATCGCTCATCCTAGAAAAAAGGTGTGTCTTTCTTCAATAGGCATATGAAACCTTTAGTAATACTAGCATAGTTAGCTATAAACCGACGCAGAAAAGTATCTCTCCCTTGGAGGCTCTGAATTTGAAACAGATTACGCGGAGGAGGCAACTGAAGTATTGCCTCAACTTTGAGAGGATCGACTCTAATACCCTCTTTCAAAACTATGAATCCTAGAAGGCGACCAGTCCTAACATCGAAGATGCATTTGTTCGGATTCAATTGAATTTTGTAGTGGATACATCGTTCGAGAATCATACGGAGGTGCTTGGGGTGGTCCACTCTCTTGCGAGAATGGCCAGCAAGATCATCCAATAAAACTTCCATAATCTTCTTAAGATCATGAAAGGCATAGGGCATGGCTCGCTGAAAAGTAGCTCCGGCGTTCTTGAGGCTGAAGGGAATTTTCCTGTACGCAAAAGTTCCCCATGGACAAATAAATGTCATTTTATGTTGGTCCACGGGTTTGATTTGAATCTGATTATAACCTGAGAATCCGTCCATGAATGAAAAAATCTCACTTCCTGCACAAGCATCCAATATTTGATCAATGAATGGCGTGGGGAAGTTGTCTTTCGGACATGCACGGTTCAAATATCTGAAATCAGTGCATACACGGATCATTCCCTGCTTCTTATCCACAGGAACGGGGTTTGACACCCATTTGCTAAGGGGAACGGGGTAGATGAAACCAGCTTTGAGTAGATTCTCCACCTCTGCCTTAATAGCAGCTGCCTTCCTAAGGTTCACAGCACGTAAGCGTTGTCGAACTAGTTTAGCATCAGGATACCTTTTAATCTCGTGTTCAACAATGCGGGGGTCTATTCCTAGCATCTCTTCATATGACCAGGTGAAGGCTTCCTGGAGTTCAGTAAACAAATCAGTGTAAATAGAAATATCCTCAGGAGTGTAATCGGCACCGACGTAAACATTCTCAATCTTTCCGGGAGTACGGGAGATGTTGATCGAAGTGGTTGGGGAAATATTGGCCATAATCCCCTCCAAGAAAACATCATGCGACTGCAAAAGAGCCACAGGGTGACCAACCATCTTAGCTAGAGTCATCCTAAACTCCTCCTACTCAATGGGCTCGAGGTTGGGAAGGAAATAAGATCGATGGTGCATATCTTCCCAAGGCCTCTCACTACCACACATGGCTTCGAGGATAGCTTCATCCGATGGCAAATTATCATCAAGGAAATCGTCAGAGCAAGATGAGTTGGATGCCCAAATTGGCGGCGTAACGAGATCTTATTCAACTGTCTGGGAAGAAGAGAGATCCAGATCTGTAGTGGTTAGTTGGATGTGATCATAAGTGAGCTCCGCTACAGATAAAGGCATAGATATCCTTACGTGCGCAATTTCTCTAGACATAGAATCCACGGATGGAAAAATCCATGGATCACCACAATAGGAAGTCTGGAATGGCATACTATTCGAAGGAGGAGGCGCACTATTGGAAATGGTTCCAATAAAATTCACAGGTGCAGAATGGTTAAAAGTTCCCATCAACGAGGGGTACATTCCAACACCTATGTTCCCAGTTTCCGACTGAGAATCAGAAACTTGTGGGACTAATGATCCCGTGGATGCTATGGAAAGAGTGATAACATAATCCAGTTGATCGATCGTCACAATATTGCCTTCATGGGGAAAGCAAATAACTTGAAATACAGTAGAAACGACAGGCTTCATAGCATACATCCAGTTCCGACCCAGTAAAAGGTTGTAGTCGATGGGCGCATCAACCACTTCGAATTCAATAGGCGCGGACTTACCTCCCAAGGAGAAAACAAGGGAAGGGATAATTCCATGAGGCGTAAAAGATCTACCGTCGAATGCAATGAGTGTAGTTCTAGATGCAAGTAGAGGAGGAGAGCCAAGAGATTTCCAATAGGTTAACGACATTACTGACGCGGAAGCACCTTCATCAACCATAGTACATTTGATGAAGCTCTTAAGGAAAACCACCTAGATTTGAAAATCCACATGGTAAGTCAAGCAAGGTTGGACATCAGTAGTATCGAACTTGATAACACTAGGAATTCCCCCATCCTGAACTCCTAACGCACTCAAAAGGGAATGCCTCTGAGAAGGACAAGCTTGCAAAACTTCAAGAGCCGACATGGCACACGAAGTTTGGCCCAAATCGTCTACGATGGAGTATTTATGGGCGGCTCGAGCATTAGGATTATGCGTGGAGCGCTTGAGAACACCTTTCGGTGTTAGAAAACAGGATCGCAGAGCAATAACAATAAACAGAAATGCAAATATAATCACACATACACATTAGAAGAGAGACACAAATATATCGTGGTTCACCCAACTTGGGCTACGTCCACACTGAATTTTCTAGTCCTTATTATTATTACCGTCTAGCAAGGTGAAGGGATACAACCTGCAGCACAACCGTTGCACTTCCTCTTCTCTGTTTCACAGTCTCTCGCCTGATCTCAGAGATCTTTACAATGCATAAAACCTAATACATCATCATCCCTAGCCGTATTATAATGTCTTTATTTTATAACGGAAATACAATGGGAAAATACCACGGGATACCCAAAACCATGGGCCCGCAAAACAGTTGGCGAAAACAGCCCCAAAAAAATTTCTTCGGGAGCGTTTCCCCCGAACCCCCGTTTCTCGGGGGCGCTGCCCCCAGACCCCCTAGCCAGGGGGGATGGTCCCCCCTGGAACCCCGTGGGGGGGAAATGCCCCCCCACTGGGGTGACTGTACAGTCCACCTACACATCATTTAAAACTGGGGTACAAACACGGCTGATACAATATCATCTATGAGACTAGAATATCTGGCTCCACAACCAACATTCGGTATCCGTGGCATAATAGAAGGCTTCTCGATATGCAAGGAATTATCAGGAGGAGGGGGAGGCTCAGTCCCCAAATTCAGTTGTGGTGCACCATAATCACATTGACGAGTAGCAACACAAACCTCCGACTGAACCATATTCACACATCCATAACCACTAGTATTGGAAGAAGACGTTGTCGTTTCATTAGTACCATAACCAGTGGTGGGAGCACGCGAAACCATGTTCTGGTGATGAGGTAGGGGATCCTTCAGCACAGCTAGGCTCTATTCCAAATGCTTCGATGCTTCTTCAATACGAGGACATAAATGAGTAAGATGCTCCTCCCCACAAAGCTTGCAAGGGAATTTCACCTTACGCCTAGGTTTACGATCCTCACCAGCATTACTGCCTTCCCAAGGAGGGTTGGCATTCTCTTTACGAGGAGTATTACGATTTCTATTGTTGTTACTTCCATTGTTTCCAACCCTACGATTATTTCTCCCCTTTTTCTTACCACCAGGTTGCTAGTTACCCGACGGTTTCGTTGATTGCACATTGTGTACATCCGACGACAGAGTGGAAGTGGACAAGGTGTGAACCTGTCCGGGAGCAGACTGGTTTAGCAACAAATTTTGCATTTGATTAGCTACCAAGTCTATAGGGTGAGTACATGCGAACCCCCTGATTCCATCGGAATGTGGTCCAGGAACTAACATGGGCTCATGTCTTGTTCTCGGTGCGTCAGGAATAATGTCATACAAAATGCTAGACTGAGAATAAAGAAGATCTAACTGCTGGAATTTCAAGATAGCTTGTTCCTCGGTCATAATGTTGGACATCGAAACATCCTTAGCAATATATGGAAGTAAAGACTTAAGGAACCATTCCAACAGGAACTCTGGAGGAATGTTGGCTTTCACTAATCTCTTCCGCCGACGCCACTCTTGAACGTGGTCAAAAATATGTGTGGCCTTATTTTGATGGAAGGTGGACAACAACTCAGTACCAGTATCATAACAAACCGGCAACTGGAAATGGTCTAAGAAAACCAAAGCAATCTCCTTGAATCCCCTATAGGTGTTTCCAGGCAACTCCACATACCACTTCGCGCCTACACCCATGACGGTGCATTGAAATAGTCATAATCAGATGGAATCATGATTCAAAGAGTTGGAGGAGCACCAAAGGTGAAACGTCATGACATGATCTCCCGGGTCCTCAACACATTTCCCCTCAAAATTTGGAATGTCCGAAGGGAGCTTGGTAGGGACCGGGGGCCAAGTAGGGTCGTGACACACCAGATCATTCGTGATCTTTGAAAGATCCGGGAGATTCAAGCATGCAAGGAACGGGAGCTAAGACTGGAAAGCTTGATTATAAGCCCCCATAAAAGGTTGATTGAATGGAATTGTATTATACGATGGACCAAAAGGTTGACCATGAGGGTTAAACTGCTGATACTAAGGACCTGATGGCCCATATTAAGCTTTCCCATGGCCATAAGATGGATAACCTCCCCCATCCTGACCCATTTGTGAGTAAGCAGGTATATGTGCATTTTGAGCACCATATTGGGGTGGTGGGTGATACTAGTGGCCAGCACCGACTGTGTTGTAGTAAGGGTTGCCACCATGGGTATGGGGCATGTATGTACTATTCATAGGGGGAACCATGTTATATTGACCGTAATGGTATGGTATGTTCCCACCCCCAATATTATGATTAGCTTGAGCAATCGTGTGATGACCATAAGCGTGAGAAGTATTCCCAGGTCCAATATGGGTGTGACCAGTAGCAAGGTTGGTGGTGTGATGTCCATGTGGATAGGAAATATTCCCACCCCCTACATTACTATTACTAGTGGCGGCAGTGGACGCAAAAGTATGCGGTATGTGTCCACCCCTATGGTTGGGAGGAACGGTATCATGTGCAAAAGTAGTCCTGGGTTGACGAGTAGCGACATGTGTATTAGGTGGTGGATGGCGAGTCGTGTTTCAGACAGCATTGCGACTAGGTTGGGTATTCCTAAGAGGTGGTCGCATTCCAACATTAGCATAGTTAGGAATCTGACCAGTCCCCATACTATGTGAGTAGGTGGACAACGTAGTGCCCCCAGCTAGGGTAGTGCCCCCAGTGGGTATAGTATGGCTAACACTTTGACTAGTGCCAGCATGAGTACCAACCATAGTGGAAGGTTCGACAGTATTGTGACTAGGCGTACCAAAAGAGAGTGCAATGGGGTTGACCATAGGTCCTAAATCATCATGAGTCTCAGGCCTCTTATATCTAGAATTGCGTGGAAATGAAGGAACGAAAGGCTTGTCCTGTTCTTCCTCCTCAGGTAAGTCGGGAATCCCGTAAAGATAATTATTTGAATTCGAAGGATCAAACAGATCCCGGTCAAGTGGATTAGGCCAAATAGAACCAGGTTGAGTCACAGGTGGATCACCTCCCTAATCCTCACGAGGAGTCTGGGGATCGGAATTATGTTCAACTCTACTCGAAGGAGTAGAAAGGTCCTGCCCAATATCGGGATGTGCAGCCATGAAGTCCTCAGCGTAAGTCTCGTAAGAATCTAAAGAATCAGAGGGAGCCCTCTGGCGTCCTCTAGTAATGTGTTGTGTAACCAAAGCTGGCTTTAAACTAGCCAAATGACGGGACTAGCGGAGAGTAGGGCTCCGCGCCACATTCTCTCTAGAGAGAGACACAATGTCTCCTAAAGGCCAACTATCGATCAAAAAATAGTAAATCAAAAGTACACACCTAGAGAATCTACAGCCAAGAGCAAACAAATAGAGTGGCTAAATGAGCTCCCGACACTAGAGCTGGTATGTCTCTCCTAGGAGAGGCTTGAGACTCCCAAACTATAGCCGGAGGTAACAGAATCCGTTATAGAGACACTCAGGCTTCACTGTGTCGACAGGGTCAAGTCCACTGCATGAACACAACTATGTTGTCCAATCCCTATCTGACTCAGGACACAAACAGCATAACCACTGCGAGTACCCTATGCGGTACCTAGGTAAGGAAACTATGTCTACTGCAATATAACCAATGCTCAGGGGGGAAGTCGTAGGTGGGATCCATCATATGGGCAGGGTAGCTAAGCCCAAAGCACAAGAGGACGAACCTCCGGTACCCCCGGATACGAAAAAATCCTGGATATATCTCCCACGATCAGTCGGTATCATAGGGATATCTCCTCAACCAACCTCCCGTGACCTCGTGCTTAACTCTGGTTTGAGTAGAGATTTCCTGAGAACACCGATCTATACCATGGATTCCTCCACTCCCTGGTCAGACAGCTAATGTTTCGTTCAGTAGTCTTGGATTGTTAACTCACAATGATCTATTCCAAGACTCTAAACCTATGCTAGTTGGTGTACCCTATAAATAAAATAAGTCTAATCAATTTTATGATTAAGTGTTAATTTTAGTGGCTATGATTACTCAAGGAATATGGTCGTGAAACTAGTGATGTGTAGACTCAATAGTATGCAACATCGTCCAATCCTAGACTCATCTATCCAATAAGACAATGTCACTAATATGCGAAATCAACCAACAATTCTGAAATAAATATGCAAACTTTTATCTTTTCAATGCATAAGCAGAACCTAAAATGAAGGCAACAAGCACTCAATGCAAAATGCAGTACATGGAAATAAAATATTTTTGTATTTTCTCTTATAAACAGAAAGGAAAATGCGAAAAACTAATGAATATTTTTGTATTTTCTAATATATATGGAATGAAAAAATGCAAGCAAAATCCTACTATTCAGTCACTGAAGTGACAAGAAAATCACTAACATAACCCAGCAGGTCCTAAACAGCAAGACTCAGCCAAAAGAAAGAGCTCAAAAGGAAGAAACCAAGAGGTTAAAACCAAAGATTGGTAAAAAACCAAGAAGGCTCAACCAAGAGAAACGAAGAGATCTGGTCACAACCAAGGCATGAAACAGTCAATAAAGAGGCCAACAGAGACTCAGGAATCAACCAAACTCACCCAGCAACAACCAATAGCCATAAACCAACAAAAGTCGGAGTTACACGCTACTGTCAAAGGAATACCTGCGGGAACCCGTGAGCAGTAGTGTAAACAGAGGCGGATATACGCGGGCAAAACTAAGCCAGCCCACAGGTGAGGAAAAGCAAATGGTCAAATAAAGAGTCTAGAGGCTCAAAAAAAACAAGTTTTCTACAGTGTATCTTAATGGCCAATCAGTGACACAGAACTTCGATAAACAACAACTCTAATTATGGACTAATGCTCAAAAATTTTCCCAAACATGGATGTTTTCCCCAGTGGAGTTTCCATTTCTGTATTGGAGAAAACTCACTATGGCTTGGGAATACCACAATAGACAGATGACTACCAGAAATCTACTCAATTCTCAAAACAATGCTATTATAAATGACAATGTTAAAACAATGGAGAAATGTAACCAACCTCGATCCAACGTTTGATGGAGATCGCCATTGGAGCTTTCAATCCGCACACATCCAAGCACTTGTAATCTACAAATTAGTCTTGACAGCCAATATCTAACAAGTACATGTGATGTATAAATGACATTAACATTATCAATAACAATGGTCCATAATATCATAAGCAAATGTAATCCAATGTATAATAAATGACATTCACACCATGAATGGACGAGAATATGAGTATTTCTATTAATGAACAAGAAGAAGTACAAAGTGATACGACCTCTTGTCGGTAACCAATCTGAGCCAAGATCTAGATCAATCCACTTGTGCCTCCACCACTTCAATCCTCCATGAAAAGAAAACTCAAACTAGCAAGGAGTTTGGAAGGTGAACATAACTGGTCCACAACTACAAGGATCAATGAGTGCAGACTCAAGATAGGGCAAAAATCCACTAGAGTTCCTTTACTATTCTCCTCCTCCTCATGTCCATAAGCCATATGTGCTCAATATATAGTCCTCTCAAAGGTAGGTGAAAGGGCTCATCGAGACGTTACTTCTGCAGATGGAGAGCCAAAGGTCACCCAATGACCACTTTTTGGGAGTAAAAAGTAATAACATAGTGGTTTTTACCATTTTACTTGATACCCGCGGGCTATAGGGATGCAACTCGCGGGTACGCATGCTATAATGATGCAACATGCGGGTAGGAAGAAAAATAGGATAAACTGGTATCACTGAAGGATGAAAATGGATCTGAGTCACTAAAATGGATCCTACAGGCCAAAGAATGCTGATGCTCATAAGGTGGAAGATTTCTATGTAACAGTAGAAGGAAGAAACAAGGGAGAACCTAGGAAACAATCTTGGAGTTGGTTTGGAAATAGTAGGCAGAGGATGTAGGTCCCAATAATTATCCATAGAAGGATGATATACTTGAAAACGTGGGTATGTCTCACACATCGAAATCCCAATCATCCATAGTCTACCAATTCCCCCATACCAAGCTAACAATTGGCTCAATTTCATAACAACTTGTTGCACAGAAGATGATATTGACAACCCTGTCAGTGCTCCTCCTTCCTTGAGCGACAAGTCACTTTAAATTACCCACATTAAGAAGCATACCCTTATTCAAATGCCCTTCCACCATTTGGTCCAATTACCTGAACTTCATAGCAATGTGGTCTTTATCTTTGTTTCTGGAACAAAAAGTGGATATATTTGTTTCAATAGGAAGGATCTGCAAACCCTGAAGTTGCACTGGAGTTTCACCTTTTTCTATTCTATGCACAAGTTATTTTGTTACAGCTTCTGGCTCTTTTTCCCCTACGAGAATTAGATTCTTCTTCTTAACCTTTAGAAGGATTTCTATGAGTCAACGTTGCTCATAATCCAGTGACCAAAGAGAATAATAGCACCAAATAAAGAGCAAAATTTTGAGCCAAAATTTTCTCACGAAGTCATGGTTCTGGTCCTGACACCCTTGTTCAAATTTTTGTTGTTGAATATAAAGAAGCTTGTTATAACTTTTAACTGTAGTCAACATGCCCTCATAGGTAATTTTGAGAGTGAAATTCCAAAGAGTCTATTTGGTAGACAAAGACTTGTACTACAATAGATACCTCCTTCAATACAGATTCCATTAAAGAGATGCATGAGGTAAAAATAACAATACATATTTCGTTCTAGATAACAATATTATGAAAAGTAATTAAAAAATCGATGTTTGTCTATAAAATAAAAACTTAAAACTTAAACCTGGATCTATCAATCAAGAGAGAGAAAATTTCTTGAGTTTAAATTGCAAGTAGAGTACTAAAATGGAGAGACAACGTGATGAAAGAAATGATAGAGACAGAAATGATGGATATATTGCCCACAAAGCTCCAACCTTGTACATAAGTACACATATCACCTATGAACCTAACTCATGTGCTAAAAAACTCCTAATGGCAGGGATATCTCAATTTTAGGGAAAACATACCTTTGAATGTTTTTTGAAACTGGAGTTTGTATTGTTATTTCATTTTATTCCTTCAAACACTGTATAAAACATTTCACATCCTTACAAAATCCTTTTGTTATTTCTAGTTTGTATTGAGACTTGTAATCTAAGGATTCTTTGTGTGGGACTCATGTGATGGTTAGGCACCCTATGCTTGGCATATGATCCATAAAGGAAAATATTAAGGTGTAATACTTTGTATTTTGACCCTGGATCATGGCTTGGACTGTCCTAATAACCTAGATAATTTCCTTTTCTAATAACCTATATTTTGATCTAACACCATGGATTAGGATCCAAGAACCATCCTTAATGTTGTAAATATCAAAATGGCTATCATGCCCCACTTGTAATCTAAGGATTCTTTACTCGGGAATCATGTGATGTTTAGGGGCCCTATGGATGGCCCATGATCCATAAAGAAAATTGTTATGGTGTATGACTCTATATTTTGACCCTGGATCATGGCCTGGACTGTGGGAACCAACTTAATTAGTTTGAAAAACCTCAACAACAATGATGATGATGATTAAAATGACGATGACAATGATGATGATGGTAAGGATGATGGTACCAATGATGAGGATGACGATGATGATAAGGAATGGTGAGGAAGTGGATGAGAATCATGAGGATCGAGTGTCCATGTCTTGGACACTTAAAAGAGTCCCTATGTAGGGCCTATATAATGTTTTAGGGTGTTGTAATGGCCAATGATCCCCTTAGGAAATTCATATGGCCTTAGACCCTATGTTTCCTTAAACTCCATGGTCCAATATCACCACACATACCTCTAAAGAGAATATTTGTCCTACAAGTGATGCATGGTCGCCATTATAAGTTTTTAAGCATCAAGGATGGTTCTCGATGTATTGGGCATGGTTCAAGGGGGGGCACTGATTTCTTAGGGCCTAGAAGAGGCTTTTAATGCTCATGGACCATACACACTGTATGTTTTAAGTGAGTTGGAAGAGGATTGGGCCAATTATGTTTATTTGTTCAATCATAGTACACTAAACTTTCAAAGGAGGAGGACTACCTCAATGGTCAAGGAACAAAGGTCACTACATGGTTTTGTACACCGAGGATGGTTTTTAGGGTCATGAACATTGTTCAAGGAGGAAAAAAATGTATTAGGGCCTAAAAGAGGCTTTTATTGTTCATAGATCATGAACACAATAAAAAACCACCACACATTGCATTTAGAGTGAATAATTGTCCTACATGGATCATACGATTGTTGTTGAAATATTTCAAATGCCATGGATGGTTCTTAGGGCCTTTTGCAGGGTTTAGGAATAAAAATTGAGGTTGCAGGCCCTAAAATATTCATCTTTGTGTGTGATGGATATTTCCACCCTGTGGAAAGATGGGAACTCCCTTGGATCACTTTCCCAAGACCTAAGATAGACAAGGGAGGTATGCCAATGTGTTTCATCACCAGATCTAATCAATCACATACAACACATGAGAAAATAAGGAAGAAAGATTAACTCACCTTAATTATAAGTGCTCCTTTGATGATGGCCATGATTGATATAGATCGGGTTGAATTGGCTCTAGCTCCACTTGATGATCAACCTACACACATATAGACAAAGAAAAACCTTCCTCAAACCTTTCTATAAACATGTATAAAATATGCATGTAATTGACATAAAATACTAGATTTATACTAGATCTAAGCTAGATCTGTCAAGTGACTATTCATTATTGCAATGATACTTGATGTGTGGTCAATCACACTAGCATTGTTTCATGTAATACTTTATTGGTTTAACCTCAAATAAAAATTTGGAATCTAGGTGCTACTTATGTCAACATGCCTGGTTCTTTCCTTGGCACAACATTGGAGTTTTCCTGATGCAATTCCTTTCAAAATTCTTGGCGCAATTCCTAGTTACCCGAGGAGATTCCTGAGTTACCACCCAAGAGAGAACTGGATTTTACAATAGACCTATCCCAGGGATCAATGCCTATTTCTAAGGAACCTTATCGGATGAGTACTCTTGAATTGATAGAATTGAAAGCACAATTGCAGGAGTTGTTGGAAAAAGGTTATGTCCATCCAAGTGTGTCCCCATGGTGAGCACCGGTGATCTTTGTACAGAAGAAGGATGGCACATTCCGACTGTGTACAGATTATAGATAGATGAATAAAGTAACTATCAAAAATCGGTATCCCTTTCCAAGGATTGATGATCTGCTCGATTAGGTTGGGGGTGCTACTGTCTTTTCAAAAATAGATTTAAGGTCGGGTCATCATCAGATCAGAATTAAAGAAGAAGATGTGCATGAGATAGATTTCCGCACTTGATATGGACATTATGAATTTGTGGTGATGCCATTCGGTTTGACGAATGTACCAGCCACGTTTATGTGCCTTATGAATAATGTTTTTAGCAAGTACCTGGATAAGCATGTTGTGGTGTTTATTGATGACATACTCATTTACTCAAAGACTGAAAGTGAGCATGAGGAACATTTAAGGTTAGTGTTGCAAGTCCTAAGGGAAAATCAGTTATATGCAAAGTTAACTAAATGTGACGTTTACAAAGACCAAATACAATTTTTGGGTCACATAATATCATCCCAAGGTATTGCGGTGGATCCTGATAAGATCAAGGCCATAATGAGCTGGCCTACTCCCCAAAATGTAAGCGATGTACGCTCTTTTATGGGATTAGCCGGGTACTGTCGGAAATTCAGTGAATGATTCTCCAAAGTGGCTCATCCTATTACCTCTCTTCATAGAAAGGAAGTCAAGTCTATTTGGACAGCCAAATGTGAAGCTAGTTTTTCGAAACTGAAACAATTGCTTACTTCAGCTCCTGTTCTAAACGTGGATGATACTTATGGTGACTTTGTAGTATGCACAGATGCGTGCAAGGAAGGATTGGGAGGCATGTTAACAGAAGATGGTTCTGTAATCGGTTATGAATCTAGAAAATTAAAGACGCATGAAGTGAACTATGCAACCCATGATTTAGAATTGGCTTCCATAATACATGCTTTGAAGATATGGCGACATTACCTTCTTGGGAAAAGGTTTTTTCATAAAACTGATCACGTTGGGATGAAATACATTTTCAAACAGCCAAATCTGAATGGTAGACAAGCACAGTGGCTAGCTTTCTTAAGTGAGATTACTTTGAAATTCAACACATTAAAGGAAAAGAAAAAAAATATTTGACGCTCTTAGCAGGCGAATGCGCGTGTTAGCAATGGATTCAGTTAACAGTTTTCAATCTGATTTGGTGTTAAAAATCCATACAATGGTGGAAAAAGACCCAAAATATTTGAATTTAATGCAAAAGTCTCATGCATAAAATTCATAACAGCAAGCAACAAATTAGAGTATATCTAAAGATGGGTTATTGTTATTTAAAAACAGATTATATATACCAGACCAGGAAGAATTAAAATATTTGATTCTTGATTAATTTCACAAAAGGCCATATTCTGGTCATCCAGGTTATCAGAAAATTATAACAACTATAAATAAACAACACTACTGGCCCAAATTGAAATCTGAAATTGCTGAGTATATATAAAAGTGTATGGATTGTCAAAGGGTGATAGTGGAACATCAACACCGGTTTGGTTTGTTACAACCTATACCTATACCAGAATGGAAATGGGAGACTATTTCCATGGATTTCATCACTGGGTTGCCTAAAAATAACAAGCAACATGATACTATTATGGTGGTAGTGGATAAGTTAACTAAGGAAGCTCAGTTCACACCAATTAAATCCACATTCAAAGCATTACATATTGAAAAAATATTCATGAAATAGGTATTTCGACTTCATGGAATTCCGAAGGTGACTGTATCTGACAGGGATGCAAAGTGCACTTCACATTTTTGGAAGTAGTTATTTACAGGTTTGGGGACAAAATTGAGTTTTAGTACAGCCTACCATCCTCAAACAGATGGATAGACTAAGAGGGTGAATCAAATATTGGAAGACATGCTTCATTTGTATGTCATGGACAACCCAAAACAGTGGGAAAATTACCTACACCTGGCTGAATTTGCTTACAATAATGGGTATCAAACTTCTGCAGGAATGAGTCCATTCAAAATTTTGTATGGAAGAAAATGAAAAACCCCTATGACTTGGGATGATCTGGTGAACCAGATTGTGTTGGGTCCTAATTTGTTAGAAGAACTAGAAAACATTGTGCAGAAACTTAAAACAAACTTAAAAACTGCTCAGGACAGACATAAAAGCTATGCAGATCATCATAGAGAACATAAATAATTTGAAAGTGGGGATCATGTATTCCTAAGACTGAAAGCAAGGAAAATCTCTTTGTGTTTGGGCAAGGTTTCCAAACTGGCACCAAGATACTGTGGTCCTTTCCAATTACTTGCTAGAGTAGGGCCTGTCGCTTATCAGTTAGCTCTACCAGCAAAATTTAAAGTACATGATGTGTTTTAGGTTTCATTGCTAAAGAAATATGTATATGATCCTAAGCATATTGTAAATTGGCATGTGATTCAGGTGGAATCATAAGGAGACTTCCAGATAGATCCTATATGCATACTGGATCAGAAAGAGGTGGTACTTTGGAATCGAACCATCGTCCAGGTAAAAGTGCAATGGGAGCACTATAAGCCTGAGGAGGCTACTTGGGAAATGGAAAAGGAAATGCGAGTGGCATGCCCTTTTCTGTTAGAAGAAATACATGACACAAACTGATTTAGTTATTATGTTTATTTTGTTGTTTTGAAACTGTTTAACATCGAGGACAATGAAAACTTAAGGGGAGGGGAAATGTAATACCCCAAATTTTGGACTTTTAACCCCTTATATATTTTGCTAAGTATTATTTCATTTTTCTTAGGTGACATTAGAAATTTGAGAAGTTAATTTCTGATCACCATGTGGACCAGCACATTAATGAGATGGGAGTCAAAGTCCCTATGGTTTGGAGGATAAATACCAAATAAAATAATAATGAGAAATTATTATGGAGACAATGGTAAACCCTAAAGAAAAGTTTAGGGAGAATAATGGAATTAAAGAAATAAATATTAATAGAACTCACACAAGGGATAATAAAAAGAGAAAATAGGATCTCATTCACATTATTATCATGATCATTATCACACAACAGAGAAAGGGGAGCTGGGATAAAACTAACCAAAGCTAATGAAGACAATGAAATGGAGGCAGTTTTGGAGCACAAAACTAAACTGGAACAAGAGAAAGAATAGCAGCTGGGTATATCTTCGAACACTAGTTTTGTTTAGGTAGGAGTACTACCCCAAGCATACAGGATCACTGCAAATTACTCTGAATAGGATGTGACTGGTTGCTAGGGTAATTTTTAGGGGCGAAATTTCGCCAATTGGCTATTTTTGGGGCTTTTTTCCAAAAACAAAATCACTATTTGGTAAGTTTTAGCCTCTAATATCGCCTATATTTACATAAAATATGTTTTTTTATCATAATATTCACCAAAATTTACACATTTCAGTAGTAAATTGTATGTTTCATATTAATAATCGCCTACCTATCTATATGCATGTTTTTTTCAATCCAAAATAATCGCCTATGATATTATACTTAAGTATAATAGTAGAATCCTTAAAAAATACCTTGTTGCTCTCTTAAATGGCAAAGACTTAATGTAATATCCTGATTTTGACCCCATTGCATTAAAATGTAAATGACGTAATATTGTTATAAAATCATGGTGAGGAGCTCAAGGTCAAGGCCCCACCATCGATTTAGTGATGCATATGGTTTACGTGCTAACCAGGCACATTGGAATTTCAAATATCATGTATATATACATTTTAATAAAATACCCACAACTAGTTATGCAATGCAACAAGAGATGGGGGCATGATTTTACAAGGAATTGGGAGGGAAACATTCAAACCCTTGAGCTAATCAAGTCAAACCAACTGTCAATGAGAGAACCCATAAAACCCTCAACCACCCATGTTGACTTTTGTACCCAATCATTCATTTTCTCCCAAGAGTTGGGTGAAGTAGTTAATACCTTGGGGAATGGAGAGGTATGGATGTCCAAATTCGGGTATGGGAAAGCCACCCTTCATATAAAATCATGTTTGACTTCTTGGGCAATAAAGGAGCCATGAAATTGCTCCCCAAACCATTACCCATCAACCAGTTTTGCCTCTCTTACGTTTTGGAGCTACCTGGGTGTTTTCCCTCCACGTTTTTATGCTTTTCCCTTGTTTTCTGGCTGGGAAGAACGATTTTTGGGTTTTGCATAGATGCTAGGAGGAAGGGAGCTCAATTTGGGTTTTCACTAAGGTCGTTTTGGCCATTGGAAATGCTCATAACCTATGTGACAAATCAGGTTTGCTCCCTAGGGTCGAATTCCTCTTCCCACAGTCTGTTTTCTGTGTGCCCACGATTTGGGGAAAGCCCATGGCCATCCTGTTTGTAAATCCCATTGTTAAACATGTGTATCCATGCCCAATTATTGTGCTTGCTACGTGTAGATAGAGTAAGTTGGGGTATGGGTTATGGGTATCCATTTTTTTGGCTTGAGCTTGTAACATCCCAAAAATACCAAAAAAAAAAAAAATTATAATAGCAATAATTATCAAAGTCTTTTAACGCAGAATATATAAACTAATTCGAATCCTTAACTAAGAAAATTAATGATGATGACACGTCATATATCTCAAATAAATAAGATATAATTGTAATTGTTGCTTCATATTTAAGTGGATGTTAATCTCCTTAACGAAAGATCTTTTATGATTATGCATTCTAGTACAATTTACAGATTTGTTTAAGTTCTTTGGATATGATTGCATGCTGTTTACAATTTGTACTGTTATGATATTCTTGATGAAGTGCTGACAGTTTTTTTGTATGTTGACGAAGGGGTCCTACGAGGTACCCTGGAGTTTACTAAACTACGTTTAGCTAAGGCATTTGAATCTTGTTTCCATGTACAGACCGCAGGTAAGAAATCCTATAAGACAGCATATGTTAAGAGTACTTGTGTTTTTCAATTCATCGTCAATGTAAAATTAGAATGCTAAGTACTTCATTGCGACACCAGTTACTGGAGGTATGGATACATGGTTCTATTTCTAGTTTAAATACTGTCTTACGAAACTCTTCAATGTTATCATTCCATGTCATCAAAAGTTATGTTATGATGCTGCATTTATTGTCATAAGACTACTATCATTAATACTAAAACAGCGATACTACTATCTATTGAGTATGCTTATTATGAAGCTTGTAGAAATAATGTTTACACCTTTGAACTATCATCATACTTAGCGTCTACAGGTATTAGACTACTCTATGTCATGTATTTATCATTTCAATACACAGTTAATATATATATAAGGTATGGTGACTAGTGCTTGTATAAGACTTGGCTGTGGAGTGTATCTCGTCAAGCTTAAACGATTCTTAGGATGATACCATAGTCTTGCCCTACATAGCCATCATAGAGAATTTAACGTAACTATGGTATATATATATATATATATATATATATATATATATATATGCTATGAACTAGCATTATAAAACTTCATTCTTATGCTTACACAGAACTATAGAGATGAAATAGATATATCTTAAAGTTGTTATGTATTTACATAATGTATGGACATGTAATTCCAATATTACAATGCCTAAGTTTTAAAATTGGAACTATATTTAAATATGCACTACATATTACAATGATATGGTTTTCATTAGGCCATGATATGATTACAATATGTAATGATATGATACAATATGCAAAGATATGATTATCAATATACAAACATATGATGATTAATGTGCAATCCTAGCTATACTTAGCACTATAGGATATTATCTTATGCAAACCATGAATATGATGTAAATAAACCTTTTAAAGGCTACGACTTAAACATTAGATTGAATTATGCTATGACTTATGCTCTTGTCCTAAGTATTGTTAGCGTATTTTATTGTATTCCCAAAGGTCTCGATATTGAAGTGATGAGTTGACGTGCATTAAATTTCCAAATGCAGGTTGGCAGGGTTACGATCATGTATTAAATGTTATGACTGAACTCCATAGTGGAATGTGTGGCTGTCATACCACATAGTCCATCCACGTGAACTTTGATTGATAATGTAACTAGGATTTCTAGCTGGCATGGTTGCTATATCGCCTCTCCTCCATGTTGTACAAGGTAATGTTGCTTGGCATGCAGGATTGGCAACTTCGTGGTTGTTATAATTAATGTGATATCATTGCAATGTTGCTCAGCTTTTAACATAGCATCGTTGGCATCTTTCTTGTTCGTCGATCACACCAAATCTTGATCGTTGATTTGTGTAACCCTAGCCTTGTTGTATGTAGTGGTCGCGAATTTCTCGGTCTTTCATTGTTATGCTGAGTTGAGGCCGACAGGCTGCCAAAAGTTAGGGTTGGAGAGAGTTCCTCTCAGGGGTTTGGACCCTGTGACCTGTGAGATATAGTTGCAGACTTAAACCTTATGCACTCAACTCACAATACGCCATTGTAGTGATGGGGTTTTCCTAGCTTGTGTAATGAATGTGATTCGGTATGGGTTTGATTCTCCTATGCGTGAGATTTGTCTTCGGTGTTATCTTAGGGTTGTTCGCACATGACAGTGTGCTTCATTGTTTAATATGATGGTGTGATGTGCCATTGTTTTGAGCTTTAATAACAGGTAAATACTCACAAAAATAAAAATTACTGTGTTGGTTGTTTTTGTGTTCTTGCATTCTTGTTTTAATCCCTTCGAAATGTATTTTGCAGGTACCCACTTCATAGGATGGTTCCTGTGCAAGTATAGAGAATGGGATATACTTCTACTTCTCCTAGTAAGCTCCAATGGTTCTTGAATAACCTCGTAGGTGCCTTCGATGGTGTTTTCTATGTGCCAAGGGTTGGAAACCTTCGACTTGTTTCAGTGATGGCCGAAAGCGAAGTCTTAAGCTTGTCTTGTTTTGTTTTAAACTGTACAGAGGGTAACCTCTCAGTCTTTTAAGTTTCCTCTTGGCTATTTGATGCCTGGCTATGTTGTCGATAGAGACTCCAAACTTTCGTTTGCTCTGCTAGATGTCTTAAGGGTAAAAACCCTGTATAGGCTTTGTTGCTTCACAATTTTATTTTATGTTTTTGGTTGATAAGGGCAAGTCCCATGTACTGTGAAACTTTGACAGGTTCAAGTGTAATTTTCAGTTATATAATTTTAAATGGAAGAACAAGAACCAAGGGTTCTCTTTGCACTTGTAAACTATGGTTCGTTTCCTTGAAATATAACGATATGTTTTTGAAATAGCAGTTGAGAACAATGTGTAAAATATATGTTGAGTTTTGTCGAACCACAATGGTTGTCTTTGGCCTAGGGTTTTAAGTTGCATATCTGTATAAAAAAAATGTATGACTACATTCCATGCTCGTTGCTAATAATCTTGTTTGGGAAAATAGATGAAATAGTTTGACTATCAAAATGTTTTTCGAAAGGTTAAATCTCCATGTTCTAGTTTCATTTTACGGAGGATACCTTACATGTAACTTCCGATTGCTATCAGATTTATGTTGGGCTTTGTACCAAGACTTAATCGTTGTAATGATGATATCGATAATGTGTATGTTTAAATGCTAGGGTTGTGAGCTAATGTTTAGATATGAAATCGTGCTTTCGGCTATCTGCTAAATAATGCTTTGATGGTAAACTCACCACATATATAAAAGATAGTATGGTTTAGAAAACGATAACTAGTGTTTAATAAGTTATGATTGCTACCATTTCTGAAATGTTGTCTTACAGTTTGCCATGAATAGCTTGATGAAGAAATAAGATTTTTGAAAACAAAACTAGGGTCTGATACTACCTAGAATAGATTTATAAAATATTGAAATGAATTGATGATGAATTAATAGGTTTACGTAAAATAAATTTATGCAGAGAACAGATTTTTACAGATAAACATATATGATATTTCTATCTGAAAAGAATGTACTTGAAATGTAATCATATAAACCTTGTGCAGAATCTAATTCTTGCAACTACTATTATTTCCTGAATTATACTTGCTTGAAAAACATGAAATATGTAATATTGATGCATTTGATTTCTATCTGGTCATGATTAGAGTTAAGAGAAATATATATGACTATGCAGAAGATAGACTATGTATAAATAAAAGAATTTTGTATTACTGTTGATGCTATACTGTAATTTTTACTATGTTTAATTATAAGACAGAATTTTAAACAGAACACTTACTATAATCATTTATCCAATCAAGGGCAATCTTCCTATCTCACATCTATCATTAATTTGCTTCTCTATACTAGAGTACTATGCAGAGAACAGCATGGGGAAAAATATAGAGATGGTTTATCATTTCAATTACTTCACTAAGCTATTTTATTCAGAATCACACTTAGATCAGAAAATGAAATAACTTCTTTTACATGATAGAGTTTAATAATTCTACTAAACAGAAACTTGTAAACAAAAGTAGGAATAGTGAAACCTAGTTAACTGTAGGAAAACAAACATCCCAAGGAACCTGTTCCACCCAACCAATTCCTGAAGACATCCAAGTTACTTGCCTTAGGACCCCCGAGCCTGTTCACTAAACCACCGGGAGGAAGAAACTTAGAAGCTTAGGACCTCAACTTGCAGTAGTAATAGTTATCCAGTCTTAAAGACTTAGCAGTCAAAGGGACCTTCACAAGCAACTCTGGTTTTCCTTCTCAGAATAATTTGTAGACTTACAGTTGCACTCTCACATAGCCTCCCTATTCGAATCTCTCAGTGATCACTTGATGTACTTGAGGAATATTTCTGCAGAAATATTGTAAGAGAGCTGTCTGCTCAATTTGAATTTGCCTTCTGTAGGATGCCTAGGCCTTTTAGTGGTTAACTGGTCATTTAATGAGTTGCTTGATCACTCCCACCACCTGGGGGATAATGCCACAATTTTAGCGGTAGTTGTCCCATAACCAATAGCTAGTGGTGAAGTGTAATTGCTGACATCTGTACCATGCCTTCTAACAGCTTCCATTCCTCCTAGTGGGTCAGTGAACACTCATTTAACAGTTCCCTTGGGTGTTTGTCTCCTACTTTAATTTATTAAATAATAATAATCAGTAATTACATTCATCCTTGACCAAACTTGGTCATAATTACAAAACTTTGTAATTAAAATTTAACATAAAGTATTTTTCCAATAAAATAATATTTTTAGAATTTGGGTAGGTGACATACACCCCCCCTTAAGTCTCAACATTGTCCTCGATGTTGGTTAATCACTCTTTGAGTGCTCCTGAAACAGAGTTGGGTATGCTGCCTACATACTACTCTCCAACTCCCAGGTTGCCTCTTTTGGGCTAAGGTGCTTCCATTGCACCTTCACTTGCCCAATGGTGCAATTCTGGAGCAGAGTTTCCCTCCTTTCGAGGATACAGTCCGGTTCCACCTGAAAATTGTCGTCTCATCCCACCTATACATCATTCCAGTTTACAACATGAGTAGCATCGTGTACATACTTCTTTAAAAATGATATATGAAAAACATTATGTATCTTTAGATTTGGTGGCAAAGCCAATTGGTATGCCACCGGTCCAACTCTGGACAATATTTCGAAAGGGCCACAATATCTGGGTGCCAATTTGGCACAACTTCCCAATTTCAATGAACTATTTTTCGGTCTTACCTTAAGGAACACATGTTCACCAACCTGGAACTCTTTATGGGTCCTTTTTAGATATGCTTGACTCTTTTTCCTATCTTGGGCAGCTTTTAGATTTTCTTGTACCTATTTCACAATTAGTTCTAACTCCTGCAACAATTTAGGTCCTAAAACAACTCTATTTACTGAATCATTCCAAGAAACAAGTGTATCACATTTCCTACCATAAATAATTTCAAATGGACTAAGTCTGGCTGATGCATGATAATGGTTATTATATGCAAATTCTGCTAAATGCAAGTAGTCTTCCCACTTACCAGACTGATCCTTGACATACATTCTCAGTAAGTCTTCCAAAACATGATTCACCCTTTCTATCTGTCCATCTGTTTGTGCATGAAATGTTGTACTAATGTTTAAGGTTGTATTCAACCCTTTAAACAAAGACCTCCAAAAGTTTCCAGTAAACTTAGAGTCACGATCTGAAATAATCACTTTCGGTATACCATGTAGTCGAAAAATATGCTTCATGAAGATTTGTGCAATGTCTGGAGCCTTATGAGTAGTCTTCACAAGTATAAAGTGTGTTGCCTTGCTGAGTTTATCCACTACCACTATGATAGAGTCATTTTGTTTCTGATTTTTGGGTAATCTAGTAATAAAGTCTATGCTTATCACTTCCCATTTCTAGCTAGGTATAGGCAATGGCTGCAACAATCTAGTTGGATGTTGATGTTCAACTTTCAATTTTTGACAGTCCAAACACTTAGCTATGTACTCTGCTACTTCATCTTTCATTCTGGGCCAATAGTATTCTTTCCTTAGCATAGTAATGGTCTTCTGATAACCTGGATGGCTAGAGTAATGGCTTTTGTACATCTCATTTAAAATCAAAATTTTTACTTCTGGTATGTTGGGTACATACAATCTGTTTTTGTATAATAATAGTCTGTTTTTCTTCAAACTGTAATCTACCATAGAATTTCTAGAATTGTTGTTTGCTATCCTTTCTTGTCAATTTTTGTATTCTTCATTTGTTTCACTCCTTTCAAGGATTTGATTTTCTAAGTCTGTTGAGTATGTACTGATGGCTGAAATAAAATTCAGTTTTTCTTTACGACTCAATGCATCTGCAACCTTGTTCTCTTTCCCTTTAATATGCTGAATTTTGAAATCATACTCACTTAGGAAAGTTAACCATCTAGCTTGTCTAGCATTTAGATTTGTCTGATCTAATAAATATTTCAGACACATGTTATCTGTCAACAAGGTAAATTTTCTGCCAATAAGGTGATGATGCCACATTTTTAAAGTATGAATTATTGCTAATAACTCTAAATCATAAGTAGAGTAGTTTTTCTCATGTATTTTCATCTTTCTTGATTCATAGGCCACAGCATGCCCTTCTTGTGTTAGGACTCCACCAAGTCCGTCATTACATGCATCTGTGCAAACTATAAAATCCTTATTAGGATCTGCTATCCTTAAAATAGGTGTTGTAGTTAGTAACTCCTTTAACTTCTTAAAACTATCTAAACATTTCTGATCCCACACAAATTTCTTCCCTTTCTTCTGCAAGGAGGTTATGGGGTTTGCAATATTTGAAAAACCCTCTATAAATTTTATGTAATATCCAGTAATACCCATAAATGATCTTACATCCAACACATCCTTAGGAACCGGCCAATCATTAATGGCCTTTATCTTGTTGGAGTCAACCGAGATTCCTTCTTTAGAAATTATGTGTCCTAAATATAGAATTTTGTCCTTGTGAAAATCACACTTACTAAACTTAGCGTATAGTTGATGATCTCGCAAAACTTGTAAGATAATCCGTAAATGTTCGTCATGCTCTTGTCGGCTTTTAGAATACACTAAAATGTCATCTATAAACACCACATCAAACTTATCTAAGTATTTGTGCAGAATATTGTTCATTAAACACATAAATATAGTCGGGGAATTAGTCAAGCCAAATGGCATGACTACGAACTCGTAATGTCCATATCGAGTTCTGAAAGTTGTTTTAAAAATATCCTCATCCTTAACCCTCACTTGATGATATCCTCACCTTAGATCAATCTTTGAAAATATCATTGCTCCACGCAGCTAATCAAATAAATCATCTATGCAGGGCAACGGATATCAATTCTTTATTGTCATCTTATTCAGCTGGCGATAATCTATGCACAGTCTTAGGGTTCCATCTTTCTTCTTAACAAATATAACAGGTACTCCCCAAGGAGACACACTGGGTCTTATATAATTCTTATCAATCAATTCCTTCAACTGTGATTTCAACTCTTTTAATTCCAGTATGTTCATTCTATATGGAGCTTTAGAATTCAATACTGCTCCTGGTATTAACTCAATGGTAAAATCTAAATCTCTTTTAGGAGGTAATCCTGGAATCTCCTCAGGAAAAACATCTTTGAAATCTTTCAGGACATGTATGTCTTCTAGTTTCAGTTTGTCCTCTTTACAAATAAACTCATAATTTACTACATTTACTGCAAACAACTGACATCCTTTCCTAACTACCCTATTTACTTGCATGGCTGAAATCTATCTAAGGGTTGTCCTTCTTGGAATACCTTTTACTTCTATAGTTTCTCCTTCATCATTTAAACATGTAAAATTTTTCTCATAACAGTTCAGAATGACGTGATGGGCTTCTAACCAGTCCATTCTGATTATAATGTCATAAGCTCCTAAAGGTAAAATATTCAACTTGATTTGTGTCTTTAACTGTTTCATGGATAATGCAAAACTTTCAATAAAATCTGAAACTTTCCTCTTTGTTCTTGTTGCTAGTCTAACTAACCAAGATTTACTGAACTTTTATGTTTTCAATTTAAAACTTTCCACAATATCTGGTGATATATAACTTAAGCTAGCACCTACATCAATCAAAATAGTAACAAGATGATTTTGTAGCATACCTTCAATCTCTACCATAGAGATTTGATGATCTACTTGTCTGTTGTCGAGTGTTGCATTGATTATGGGCATCTCCCTTGCCAAGTCTCCAACAGTAGGTTCAGTTTTAATAGAGTGAATGTTGTAGTTGTCCGCTTCCTCTTGGGGCATTCTGATGCATAATGAGGACCTTGACACTCAAAACATTTGATAGGTGCCTTTTGATCATTAGTCCTCGTAGTATTGGGAGTGTTTCTAGGTGTTGTAAAATTCTGTTGCTGACTGTTTCTAGAATTGTTTCCTTAAAATTCCGATTCTGAAATTTTTTCTTTTGGAAACCAGAATTCCCACTAAATCTGAATTTTTTATTTTTCAGCTCAAAATTGTTGGGTTTATGACATTTCCAGTTTGACAGTCCTTCACTTTTCCGATTAGTGTCATAATAGAAAGTTGCTTTCCTCATGGCCTCTTCTAAGGTTTTTGGACTGTCATACTCGATTTTGTCCTTGATATTGAAAGGTAGACAACTCAAGTATCTTTGGATCTTTGGTTTTTCTTCCACGAGGTATGGTACATATCTCAGTAAATTCAAAAATTTACTGTTCATTTCCTTCATGTTCATACTTCCCAGCTTTAAGTCATAGAAATCCTTTAATTTTTCTCATAGTATTGATCTGATAAGAACTTCTTTTTGAAATATCGTTTGAAAGTATTCCAGTTGACATCCTTGTATTTGATGCCCTTTACTCTCTTGATGTCCTGCCACCAAATATCCGCCTTGCCGATCAAGTTGTATATTTCCATCTTTGCTTTCAATGATTCAGAATAATCGTATATTTGGAAATACTTTTTCATGCCAGACAACCAAGCTTCTGCTGTCTCTCCTTTTTCAGTTTCACCATTGAAGGTTGGGGGTTTGATTTTCTTGAACTACCCAGAAATTTGCTCATACTGTTTGTGACTTTTCCTTTTGGGTTTGTAGTCCCCTTCGCTACTGTCACTTGAATAATTTCTTTTATTTTTCCATTTTTCATGGGTAGCTTATGATGATGTCGAAATGTTGTTTGCATCATCAGCTTTCATCTTTTTACTTCTATCTGGATGAGGTAAATATTCAACCTTGGAAGTATTCTCAATTTCTCTATTATGTTCATCATTTGGGCATTGTTCGAATAGTACTTGATTTAATTCTTCTTGTGCCTTCAGAATTTTCTCATTGTCTTGTTTTACACATCTGATTTCTGCCTTTAATTCTTGAAATGCTCGTAATAATTCTGACGAATTGTCATTTACTTCACCATGTAATTCTTCTCCTTCGAAATGCCTACCTATGCTATGACTGTTGGGTTGAAATCTGTCTTCTAAATGTTCAGTTGAGCCTTCCATACATGTAACTTAAAATAATTTCTGTATAACACAATAGTTTAAATTTTTTAATTAATAAAATTTCTGTTGTAAATCAATTTTTTGTTGCGTGTTCTTGGACCTTTTTCAGGCCTAGAGTTCGAACATGAGCTCTAATACCACATGTAACATCCCGAAAATACCAAAATTAAAAAAATTTAAAAAAAAAATATAATAGCAATAATTATCAAAGTCTTTTAATGCGGAATAAATAAATTAATTCGAATCCTTAACTAAGATAATTAATGACGATGACACGTCATATATCTCAAATAAATAAGATATAATTGTAATTGCTGCTTCAGATTTAAGTGGATGTTTATCTCCTTGACGAAAGATCTTTTATGATTATGCATTCTAGTATAGTTTATAGATTTGTTTAAGTTCTTTGGATATGATTGCATGTTGTTTACCATTTGTACAGTTATGATATTCTTGATGAAGTGCTAACAGTTTGTTTGTATGTTGACGAAGGGGTCCTACTAGGTAACCTGGAGTTTACTTAGCTACGTTTAGCTAAGGCATTTGAATCATGTTTCCATGTGCAGACCGCAGGTAATAAATCCTATAAGACAACATATGTTAAGAGTACTTGTGTTTTTCAATTCATCGTCAATGTAAAATTAGAATGCTAAGTACTTCATTGCGACACCAGTTACTGGAGGTATGGATACATGGTTCTATTCCTAGTTTAAATACTGTCTTACGAAACTCTTCAGTGTTATCATTCCATGTCGTCAAAAGTTATGTTATGATGCTGCATTTATTGTCATAAGACTACTGTCATTAATATTAAAACAACGATACTACTATCTATTGAGTATGCTTATTATGAAGCTTGTAGAAATAATGTTTACACCTTCGAACTATCATCATACTTAGCATCTACAGGTCTTAGACTACTCTATGTTATGTATTTATCATTTCAATACACAGTTAATATATATATAAGGTATGGTGACTAGTGCTTGTATAAGACTTGGCTGTGGAGTGTATCTCGTCAAGCTTAAACGATTCTTAGGATGATACCATAGTCTTTCCCTACATGGCCATCATAGAGAATTTAACGTAATTATGGTATATATATATATATATGCTATGAACTAGCATTATAAAACTTCATTTATGCTTACACAGAACTATAGAGATGAAATAGATATATCTTAAAGTTGTTATGTATTTACATAATGTATGACATGTAATTCCAATATTACGATGCCTAAGTTTTAAAATTGGAACTATATTTAAATATGCACTACATATTACAATGATATGGTTTTCATTAGGCCATGATATGATTACAATATGCAATGATATGATACAATATGCAAAGATATGATTATCAATATACAAACATATGATGATTAATGTGCAATCCTAGCTATACTTAGCACTATAGGATATTATCCTATGCAAACCATGAATACGATGTAAATAAACCTTTTAAAGGATATGACTTAAACATTAGATTGAATTATGCTATGACTTATGCTCTTGTCCTAAGTATTGTTAACGTATGTTATTTTATTCCCAAAGGTCTCGATATTGAAGTGATGAGTTGACATGCATTAAATTTCCAGCTACAGGTTGACAGGGTTACGATCATGTATTAAATGTTATGACTGAACTCCATAGTGGAATGTGTGGCTGTCATACCACATAGTCCATCCACGTGAACTTTGATTGATAATGTAACTAGGAGTTCTAGCTGGCATGGTTGCTATATCACCTCTCCTCCACATTGTACATGGTAATGTTGCTTAGCATGTAGGGTTGGCAACTTCGTGGTTGTTGTAATTAATGTGATATCATTGCAATGTTTCTCGGCTTTCAACGTAGCATCATTGGCATCTTTCTTGTTCGTCGATCACACCAGATCTTGATCGTTGATTTGTGTAACCCTAGCCTCGTTGTATGTAGTGGTCGCGAATTTCTCAGTCTTTCATCGTTACGCTGAGTTAAGGCCAACAGGCTGCCAAAAATTAGGGTTGGAGAGAGTTCCTCTCAGGGGTTTCGACCCTGTGACCTGTGAGATATAGTTGCAAGCTTAAACCTTCTGCACTCAACTCACAATACACCATTGTAGCGATGGGGTTTTCCCAGCCTATGTAATGAATGTGATTCGGTATGGGTTTGATTCTCCTATGCGTGAGATTTGTCTTCTTTGTTAGCTTAGGGTTGCTGTCACATGTCAGTATGCTTTGTCGTTTACTATGATGGTCTGATGTGCCATTTTTTCAAGCTTTAATAACAGGTAAATACTCACGAAGATAAAAATTACTGTGTTGGTTGTTTTTGTGTTCTTGCATTCTTGTTTTAATCCCTTCGAAATGTATTTTGCAGGTACCCACTTCATAGGATGGCTCCTGTGCAAGTATGGAGAATGGGATATACTTCTACTTCTCCCGGTAAGCTCCGGTGGTTCTCGAATAACCTCGTAGGTGCCTTCAAAGGTGTTTTCTGTGTGCCAAGGGTTGGAAACCTTCGACTTGTTTCAGTGATGGCTGAAAGCGAAGTCTTAAGCTTGTCTTGTTTGTTTTAAACTGTATAGAGGGTAACCTCTCAGTCTTTTAAGTTGCATCTTGGCTATTTGATGCCTGGCTATGTTGTCGATAGAGACTTTGAACTTTCGTTTGCTCTGCTAGATGTCTTAAGGGTAAAAACCATGTATAGTCTTTGTTGCTTCACGATTTTATTTTATGTTTTTTGTTGATAAGGGCAAGTCTCATGTACTGTGAAACCTTGACAGGTTCAAGTGTAATTTTTGGTTATATAATTTTAAATGGAAGAACAAGAACCAAGGGTTCTCTTTGCACTTGTAAACTATGGTTCGTTTCCTTGAAATAGAACGCTATGTTTTTTAAATAGCAGTTCTCCCTACGGATAAGAAGAAACTCTCCTAGGCTAGACTAGGATGTAGCTAGTTCTAATCTATGACAATTGAGAAAAAAATTCTACCTTGAGTTCCTAAACTAATCTTTACAACAAGATTGAATTGATTCATAAGAGATGAAAGACATAACTCACATTTCGTTTCGATGTTTGTCCCACCTCTAGCTCTTGATCCTGAAGTTCCCTTGTAGAACCTGTTGGAATCAAACAAAGGACAAGCACACAATCCTCCAAACACCTTGAAGCAAAGATTAAGTTCAAATATAAATTAGACAAATTTCATATCAAATATTCATACAATACACATGAAATGGGAAAACAAGACAAGTTATCTTATTAAGAAGCTTGAAAAGTGCTTACAAAGGTTGCTTGAAGCCCAAGCCAACTCCAACTCCAAGTCTTATCTCCTCTAGCTATCTCTGCAAATATTCCAAGACCATAGGTTGGATGCCTCAAGTGGTTCCCCCTTAGCTCATGGAAAGCCTCTCTCTTATAGCACTTGGAGGAGTTAACCATAAGGAGAGGAAGGTGGATCAGCCAACTAAACAGAGAGGGGAGGTTGGGATCGAATCAGGGTGCCAATCCCAAGGTAATCTCTCGGAAGGTAGAGATCCAAAATCCAAGGCAAAGGGATAAATAAGGATTTTCGTGCCCCTGTAACTGAGCATAACGTGAAATTATAGCGGGATAAGGGTTTCACAAAGCGCAAAAAAGGGGATTTTCACAGCTTGGTAGATGTGAAGGGCACAAAAATCAAGGCAAACAAGGTGACACATGGCACATGAGGTCATTTATCGATCATCAGCAGGTGAGTTTATCTCCAACATTTCTATATGAGACCTAGGAGAGTGTTGACATCACATAATATTCATTAAGGAGAAATGTCGCTAGGTCAAATGGTACACAGATGCGACACTAGGCTTTGAAGTGTAACTTTGAGGTATAATAGATGCCCCCTAAAGTGTGAGGTCATAAGAAACTGATGGCCGAAAGACTTTACAAATAAGTTTCACGGAGATAGCATCGAGGGAGATGGAGAGGAGCTACAGGGAAACAAGAAGTCAAATACCACCAAGGTGGGAATTCCCATGCTCGGAACAACTGACTCAAAGCATGCCTGCCAACCAATACATTGCAGATCCATGATAACTTAGATGATATATACTGAGGAGAAATCATGGCTACTATGAACAATCGTAGATCCATGAGACGATAATAACACAGCCACGACCAATACAATAGTGGATCTATGTGACAATACAATACTGAGGTCATCAACATGATGTGTATGTGGAGACCTACTCAATAATCACCATCGCAACCTGGACGTGGAAACAGTATCAAGAACATCCAGGGTCTTCTACCCTGTTATCACTCCAGGAGTCTTTCCCAGACTATGAAGGGAATGAGCCTCGTAACTTAAATGCTCAATAATATAAAGGATGAATTGAGTCAAGTAACTTGCTCATAAACTCAAACATTCAGACACACATGAATATACTCATACAAACGAGGCTTTCTACTACATTTTCTAGATGATTTAAGTATATAATGGATGTATGAAGAATACCTATTATACTAGCAAAAAAACATACACAGAGCATATGCGAATGGCCAGTTATAACAAGGAAGAAACACTTATGAGCCCAGTCTATCAATGAAGAGACAAGACGACAGTTATCTGTCATAGATAAACATGGATAAATGTATATAGCATCACTCACAATCACAGAAAAGATAGAAGAATGAAGATCTGCAAAACATAGTGAAAGAATCTCATATCCTGATATATACTCAAAATATCTGTTTGCAAAGAGTTGGGAAAATTCTCAATGTCAAATCATAGTCCTCGGGACTGCTCCCCCTTCTTTCTCTCAATATCTATGGTTTTATAGCTTTTACAACTCCTTCCCCCAACTCCTAAGAAGCTGGATTCGAAATCCTAAAGGTAGAAGATGAAAACCGTTTCTTAACAAACCAGGAAAAATCATTTTTTAACTTGGCCAAACTGCTGAAAAATGGGGCTCAGAGATGGATTCGATTCTCCCAAAATGTGGCACCTGTAGGAAAACTGAGAGAGGTTATTGTTCATTGACTCGTTGTGAGAAAAAAATTGCCTCATATTATTGAAATTTGCTTTCATTTACCCGAGACCTTCATTTCAAAAACATGTGTTACACAAGCAGATTCTGGGGTCCGAAAATTGGGGCTCAGTGACGGATTCGATTCTCTCGATCTACAACACCTGTAGGAAAACAGAGAGAGGTTATTGTTCTCTATCATGTTAGGAACAAAAACCTCCGATCTCTTTTCAAAATGACTCCCCAGTCGCTCAAAATCGTTATTTGAAAATGATGACTGTTCACAGTAAAAACGCCAATTTTTTGCAGTAAACATTTTCGCCTCCTTCTTGATAGTCCTCATGACCTCGACAGTTGTAACAAGCCTTCAAAGGCTGATTAGTAAGGTTTAAACTGCTTCTTGGGGAATTTACAGGCCATCTTTTGCCCAAAATAGACAAGAAGATTCCTCTTCTTACTTGCTGGCGCCTTTTAATCTGGAACAACATCTCGAAACAGATCTTATCAATTAAAATCTTCACTTTGAAACCATTCTCGTCCTCTTTGGAATGAAAAGACTCAGGTCTGTGCAGGAGATGTCATTATGTCCTGCTTTGTGCTTTTGGTGGATAGGAGAGCCAAAATCCAAGCCCGTAAGCAACCAAAAGCTCTATTTTCGGTGGCTTAAGACACTTGTGAAAGCCTATATTAGCCATCGAAAGCTCTGTCTTGAGATAACTTTCATTACTCAAACATCAGTTGAATGATAATCCTTGAGATTTACCCATCATCTAGGTTATACGTCATTACTCTCTCTTTAATATGCTTCACGCCATTAGTATTTCCTGTAGCATCCATTGAAGTTCTCATAGTCAACATGTTCGTGGCTGGATGCATTCATACCCCTACTTAAATCAACTAGTGAAAATTTGTTGTATTGACCAACAATGAATTCATAGTTGAAACTCTCCAATGAAGTTTCCATAAATGAATGATCCCAGCAATAAGCGTGCTTTTGACAGAAAAAGTTCTATCATATCATTGATTATCTCTGGATTGCTTTCCAAGGGCAGAAGTAATCTCCCAAAACACAATTGTTGATGAGTTCACAGTCTAACCTTCCTCAGCGTTCCAATATTTGCCAAATACTTGTGGAAAATTCTTCTGTCCACAAGATCTCTGCCTGCGCGCCATATGAATTTACAAAGGGTTTATTGAACAGTGAATAACTCAACACTTACATCTTGGGATAATTAACTTTAATCTCTTATAGCTTGATGTAATAGATTTCAAACTCTGCAAATAAAACCACTTGCTGCAATCAATTTGATATTGGAATTGATCTCTTGGCCCCTGTAACATTTTTCGAACACATGGTATTGGAGCTTCTTCCTCATGGCATCTACGCTGCACTTTGGTAGTTCAAGCTTTGAAATGATCTGCTTTCATTTCAAAACTTCCTTTCACTTTCGGTAGCTAGGAGAGCCTTGACAATTTCATTTAAGCTGCCGAAAGCAGAGCTTTCGGTAGCTTAGAGACCATTTTAAATAGCGCTTAGCTACCGAAACCTGTTTTTTGAGATTTTTTACAAATGAAGAGCTGACTCAAGAGCTCTTATAAACTATAAGTCCAAATCTCTTCTAAAAGACTCTTTAAAATTTATTAATGCTTCGTCTAATGACTTTCCTATCACTTAATAAAAGTAAATAGAGAAAATTTATTCGAGGAGATAACATCTGGCTCCTACTCGGGGATGGAAACCTCCCTGTGAGGTTCCAAGAACCACGGATACAATGCCTTTCCTGTAAAACAAAATTTCAAACATGTCCTCTAGTGTTCCATTGGGCTATGGAGTCAATAATACAACCACCCTCCGAACACCTTTCAAGAGCTATCTTTATTCACACAAACTAACTGCTATTTCTAATGCAAACTAGAAGAAAACAAAATGCTCGGGAAACGAGCTTATTCCCTACACTAGTCTACTCTAACTGGATCTGCAATCGGGTTAGGTGAATGCTGACTTCCATAAAAGCCATTCAAACAATTTAAAAAATGAAGAAATCTCATCTTTATCACTGATTAGTAGCTGATGTCTGAAATGTAATAGCAGTGATAAGAACTTATCCAGGAAACCATTCTTACCCATAAACAATGGCAAGCTGAGGAAATCTGAAATCTTCAAGTTTTCTAAAATGTATAACTCCATGAATGCTGCCACTAGATCAAAAACATACTGGTCTTCTGGAAATAGCTGCACATCTATGGCAGCCTCTTTCTCGGCCATGACAGTTCCCCTGTTAGAAGACTGACCACCTTCATGTTCCCTTGAGCTCAGATCTTGTTTTTTAATCATCACAACTTTCTCTTCAGAAAAGTGCTCAAAAGCTAAGGATAAAACAGTGTTAAAATCGTACAAATAAGGATCAGTTAAAAACATATAATTTCCTATGCAATATTCAATTGTAATAGGCTCATCCAAATTAGCAAACTACTCATAACATTCTGACTCATACCTGTTTCTATAGCACTCAGCAGATGTTGAAGGAATTGATTCACAATCTAAAATATATTTAGCTGCTTGCTGCTGCCCTGAAACTGCCTCATAGTCATTACCTTTCTGCTAAAAAATGACTGCTCCTCTGCTGGAAGATTGATTCCCTTATTGTGTTTTTGAGAGCCACTTGTGATCATCCAAAATAGCAGTCTTTTCCTTTTCAAACTCATCATTTCCTTGTTCAAAATCTGAAATGTATTGACAGTTCATTTTCATGTGCTTGCAGATTTTCAGAGTCAACCTGCATTCGGATCATCCTGGATGCACGGATATCTTCCTCAACCTCTTGAGCATCTTCGAACAACCGGATTAAGGATGAAGACTGCCTTTCTAGGAGAAGAAAAACCCAGAAAACCAAGGGAGATATTCATAACAGACAACAGGATAAGGATGAAGGGGATAGGGCAGCTTCAAAGGCTTAAACATCCTATTTCAGATTTTGACTTGAAAAGCAGTGGGATGATCATGAGGGTTAATAGTTTGACAAGGAGGATCAGTGATAAGGGCAGAAGGTGTTGTGATCTGCACAGGTTTTGAAACAAGTTATACCTCCTCAAGGTTACATGGATGCTCAATAGAAGGAATTTGGATACAAAAGTCATTTTTATAAATGAGCTGAAGCACAAAGACTGATTCAACTTCTACAATACAAGCAGGCTGCAAATCTTCTTCTAAAGATGGATTTATAAAAGATGGTTGATAATATTCAGAATATAAAAAATAGAGGATAATTATTTTAACATGTGAAGGGAAAAGTATAAAGGAGCTAATAAAGAATAACAACAGTTCATAAAGTAAACTTATGAACTGGTACCTGGATTTTGAATTCAACCTCTTCAACTTCTATCAACCAGGTCCTTCCCAGTGAAGTCTTTAATGTGGAGTCGCCAAGCAAATGATTACAGTCAAAAATTATGTCTATCTCTTGTCTACCATCAAGAAATAGATCTATGTCGTTCTCCCAGGGAAACTCTGCTTTCACTTTCGTTCCCCGGCAACAGCGCCATTTTGTTATCACTCCAGGAGTCTTTCCCAGATTGTGAAGGGAATGAGCCTCGTAACTTAAATGCTCAATAATATAAAGGATGAATCGAGTCAAGTAACTTGCTCACAAACTCAAACATTCAGACACGCATGAATATACTCATACAAACTAGGCTTTCTACTACATTTTCCAGATGATTTAAGTATATAATTGGATGTATGAAGAATACCTATTATACCTAGCAAAAAAACATACACAGAGCATATGCGAATGGGCCAGTTATAACAAGGAAGAAACACTTATGAGCCAGTCTATCAATGAAGAGACAAGATGACAGTTATCTATCATAGATAAACATGGATAAATGTACATAACATAACTCACAAGCATAGAAAAGATAGAAGAATGAAGATCTGCAAAACATAGTGAAAGAATCTCATATCCTAATATATACTCAAAATGTCTGTTTACAAAGAGTTGGGCAAATTCTCAAAGTCGAATCACAGTCCTGGGGACTGCTCCCCCTTCTTTCTCTCAATATATTAGGGTTTTATATCTTTTAAAACATCTTCCCCCAGCTCCTAAGAAGCTGGATTCGAAATCCTAAAGGTAGAAGATGAAAAACCGTTTCTTAACAAACCAGGAAAAATCATTTTTTAACTTGACCAAACTGCTGAAAAAATGGGGCTCAGAGATGGATTCGATTCTCCCAATATGTGACACCTGTAGGAAAATTGAGAGAGGTTATTTTGCATTGACTCATTTTTAGAAAAAACCTCCCTCCGATTATTGAAATTCACTTTCATTTACCTAAGACCTTCATTTTCAAAAACATGTGTTAAATAGGCAGATTCTGGGATCCAAAAATTGGGGCTCAGAGACGGATTCGTTTCTCTCAATATGAAACACTTGTAGGAAACTAGAGATAGGTTATTGTGCTATGGCATGTTAGGAACAAAAACCTCCAAGATTTTTTCAAAATGACTCCCCAGTCGCTCCGAATCGTCATTTGAAAATGATGACTGTTCACAGTAAAAACGCCAATTTTTTGCAGTAAACATTTTCGCCTTCATCTTGATAGTCCTCATGACCTCGACAGTTGTAACAAGCCTTCAAAGGCTGATGAGTAAGGTTGAAACTGCCGCCTGGGGAATTGAAAGGACATCTTTTTCCCAAAATAGACAAGAAGATTCCTCTTCTTACCTATTGGCGCCTTTCAATCTAGAACAGCATCTCGAAACATATCTTATCAATTAAAATCTTCACTTTGAAACCATCCTCGTCCTCTTTGGAATGACAAGGCTCGGGTCTATGCAAGAGATGTCATTTTGTCCTGCTTTGTTCTTTTGGTGGATAGGAGAGCCAAAATCCAAGCCCATAAGCAATCGAAAGCTCTGTTTTCGGTGGCTTAAGACAGCTGTGAAAGCCTGTATTAGCCATCGAAAGCTCTGTCTTGAGATAACTTTCATTACTCAAACATCAGTTGAATGATAATCCTTGAGCTTTACCCATCATCTGGGTTATAATTCATTACTCTCTCTTTAATATGCTGCATGCCATTAGTATTTCCTGTAGCATCCATTGAAGTTCTCACAGTCAACATGTTCGTGGCTGGATGCATTAATACCCCTACTTAAATCAACTAGTGAAAGTTTGTTGTATTGACCAACAATGAATTCATAGTTGAAACTCTCCAATGAAGTTTCCATAAATGAATGATCCCAGCAATAAGCGTGCTTTTGACAGAAAAAGTTCTATCATATCATTGATTATCTCTGGATTGCTTTCCAAGGGCAGAAGTAATCTCCCAAAACACAATTGTTGATGAGTTCACAGTATAACCTTCCTCAGCGTTCCAATATTTGCCAAATACTTGTGGAAAATTATTCTTTCCACAAGATCTCTGCCTGCGCGCCATATGAATTTACAAAGGGTTTATTGAACAATGAATAACTCAACACTTACAGCTTGGGATAATTAACTTTAATCTCTTATAGCTTGATGTAATAGATTTAAAACTCTGCAAATAAAACCACTTGCTGCAATCAATTTGATATTGGAATTGATCTCTTGGCCCCTATAACATTTTTCGAACACATGGCATTGGAGCTTCTTCCTCATGGAATCTAGGTTGCACTTTGGTAGTTCAAGCTTTGAAATGATCTGCTTTCATTTCAAAACTTCCTTTCACTTTCGGTAGCTAGGAGAGCCTTGACAATTTCGTTTAAGCTGCCAAAAGCAGAGCTTTCGGTAGCTTAGAGACCATTTTAAATAGTGCTTAGCTGCCGAAACCTGTTTTTTGAGATTTTTTACAAATGAAGAGCTGACTCAAGAGCTCTTATAAACTATAAGTCCAAATCTCTTCTTAAAGACTCTTTAAAATTTATTAATGCTTCCTCTAATGACTTTCCTATCACTTAATGAAAGTAAATTGAGAAAATTTATTTGAGGAGATAACATACCCAAACCCAAACGATACGAATCTAACCATGTGATTACAATGTTTTGAAGTCGAACATGGAAAAAACTACTTGATTACTAGCCAATGATGTAAGTTGTTAACAAGTATGAGGGAAATCACCAATGACGATAATGATCCCCAAGGTATCTCTAGTACATATCAACGAAATGTGAATAGACGAGTTGACATCGAACACTCGTGAGATCATTTGATTAGAGGTCAATGATGAAAACCTACCGTCGAATGTGAGGAAACCTACCATTGAGGCATGCAGGTACCAAGGTACTGATTGTTGATTCCTTAGCCTAATTCCTGGATAGTGAGTTGATGTCAACAGGAATAGACTCGTTGAAGGTGGGCTATAATGAATCCCACATCATTGACACGAAATCGGTAGGAGAGAGATGTGAAGCAACGATCTAAAAGGATATGTACTGACACAATGGAAGGTTTGACATAATGGATGACTCAAGGAAACGCAGACCCTTTGAACATATAACGGGATGAAGCAAAACTTGATAGCAAGGATTATAGATAGCAAAGAACAACAACAAGGCAAGTGGACTCATGGCCAAAGAGACAACTCGGGACTATGATTATAACTCAGCAGGAAAAGATGAATACCCAAAAGAAGACAAGGTGTGGACGCATGCCATGTTCAAAGATGACGACTTTCAAGCTGCCAGAAAGGGTAAACCTGACTTATCTCCCATTTTCCCCCATCATAAATGATGAGTACCTCTTTGTTGTTTTATGAGCTTGAAGAGGATAACAGTTGCTCGGTATAGCTCATCTGAAGGATGAGTCCGATCTCACATGTTTTACGAACCTAAGAAAGGAGGGGTTCGTCCCAATGTGGGCCCTTCTATGTTCAATTTTAACGAGTCCAAAGAAGGCAACCTCGTCAGTTTTTCATGTTTAGAGAGTTTGAAATAACTTAAAGAAGACTCCAAAATGGACTTTTTCGTAAAGTTAGTCCCTCGGATCTGAAAAAGTGTAAAACAATCCCTAAGAGAACTCTCCTAGTCAAAAGTTGACTAAGGTATACCTTTCTCATAAATAGTCTAGACGGGCCGAAAAATGGGTAACCTATCACCGAATAGACATCCTTTAAAATACCTTTACAAGTGTGAAAGAGATAAGTGCACTTGGCAATCTTTTCGTAATGAGGGAGTCTAAAAAGAGGTTAAAGAGAACTCCAAATGGTCTTTTTCGTAATTTTTAATCACTTTTGGTCCGAAAAAAGAATAAAATAATACCAAAATGATACTTTCCTCATCGTTTTACGAGCACGAGTAAAGTTGACTAAGCTCAACACCGTTTACTTAATTTTAACAAGCACGACACGGGTGTGAAAAAGCGCTTGGAATCTTTTTCAAGTTTAGGTCCAGAGCATGAAAAAGATAAAGTCAGCTTGAAATGAAGGTCAACAAGTGTAATAATGCCAGTGTGAACAACATAGGAGATCCTATCAAAAATGGCTTAAAAACCTTCGAAATAGGATATCAGTAATGTGAATAATTTGACCTAAAAAGGATTTTTAAAATAAAATAATGAGTAAAAATATTCATGTAATTTGTATAAATAGAAAGTAAAAGGAGGAATTACTCATTTACCTTTGCCATTTTTACCCAAAGAGGAAATTTCATCCATTGGAGGGAAAGACTTCAAGCAACCATATCCGGAGATCCAATGCACCATTTCAACCGCCATTTGCACCAGGTAGAAGCTCTTGAGCTCCTCTTTCATTTCATGTTTTCATTTCCTGATTTCATGCTAGTTTTTGGATTTTTGGAGGGACCTTAGGGCACGAATTTCTCCTTTCAGAATTTTCGCGGCCTCCCTTAATCGGGCAGCGCGATAATTCCTCAGTTTTCACGTAACAGGGTTTGAGAGGCACACGAAAATTCACAGTTTTCACACAGCTGATTGACGCTCAGGCGCGAAAATTACGCATCATAGGAAAAAAATTAAAGTGGTTCCTCATGTTTGGCACAAAATCAAACTTTCATCTTCTCATGGATGTTTTGTTTGGCATTTTGCAGGAGTTTGTAGCTTATTTGAGAGAAGATGGTTGAGTGGAAAGAGAGAGAGCGTGAAGATGATGACAAATTGGATTTAAATGATCAAAATACATTGACCGCATTGCATGAATGTGGGTTACTCAAGCTCTTCAAAACCAGGGGTATCCGGAAACAAGGAAAGCTTCTGAATCATATAATACAACTATGGGATAGCGACATCCAAGCTTTCCGGATCGGGGAACACACCCTCGAGATTGAGCTCGAGGACATCTACTTCTTGATTGGACTATCCAAAATAGGGGCAAGGGTTAACCTATCTGGGAACAGGGCCTTAGAAGAGAGCACAGGTGATTATGTTGCTCGTTACTGCAGACAGGGTTATCGCAATACAAGTGGGAAGGTTACCATCAAAGGCATGATAAAGCTTCCATTGAGAATCGTATTGTACACCATTACACATGTAGCAGGCAGTGTGGGTCATCACCATGCAACATGGGGACAGATGAATCTTGTTGTAGAGTGCATGGCATTGACACTATTCAACTGATGCGAAGGGGTCTTAACCAACCTCAAGGAACAAGTCACCAAATGTAGAAATGGGGACACTCGTCAGTTTGGGTACAGGAGTATCCTAGTCACATTCTTCCTAGAGAGGGTGCCATTGTTATGCCCTTAGATAGCCATTCATGTCCGTCCTGCAACTGAGCCTCGGATGGGGAGGTGGAGCAACTATGCGGGATGGCTCGGTGGGCCACAGGTCCTAGCTTTTGGCGAGGACTTTTTCTCATGGCTTGAGGAGTAGATCATCATGATCGAGGATTACCCCTATGAAGTGGTAGACTTTTGTGAGGATATCAACTTGGCACTTTTCAATGACGAGGATCGGGATGGCTCAGGTACGTGACCTTCATAGTTGTGTTTTTGGTATTTTTTAATAATATATTATTTTTTGTGATTTTTCGATGCGTTGAAAGGTCTAACTTATGTACATGTTCATGCCACAAATCATGGACCAAGGAGGCCAACGAGCTATTCACCGCTATGCCGAGGAGGTGTTCAGCATCACGTCGCTGATGAGGATGAGGAGGAGGAGGAAGAAGCAGGAGGGATCCATGACATAGAGCGGAATCTTCAGGGTTTGACCATGGACGTTCCTGCTATGAGGATGGATGACATCCCACTCCATCTCCAGAGGCATACTGTAGGTGCGCCAGGGCATATCAGCCGACTACTTTGTCGGGTGGCTCGAGCAGTGGTGTGCTACCACAAGTAGCGCGAGGATGACGACTAGCAATTTAAATAGCGGTGTTTGTTTTTAGCGGAATGTACACGATATGTAGGCTTGAGAGCCAAATTTTGTGTGGGACATGTTCCCAAATTTTGTCTTTGGACATATCTTATTATATGTACTAAAAAAAACAGTTGGATGCGATATTTATATATATGGATCTATTTTTATGGTTTGCTTATTTACAGCGACTTGTGTGTTGTATTAGGATGTGTTTTTATGTATGAGCTAGATGCCAATCCAATATATAATTAGCTAACGAATCAGCTATCAGACTGAATTGTCTCAGTATATGCTGATACTAAATAAAATCAAATGATTGTTCCAAGAGGCATACCCTTTTGAATAATCGAAGTAGTGTAGGTTCGCGGACAGTGTAGACATGATTCAGATGGGATACCACAAGTTGGGAATCCACGTAGAGTGAAAAGGTGCGGATCCCAATAGAGGTGACTTCAGTCAGGAGTCTGATGACTGCATGGTACTTTGCAACATTATTGGTTGCGGGGCCCAAGAAGATGCCACCCGAGGATATCAACTCGCCGGTAGGGGAATAGAGTACCCATGTTGCGGAAGCAAGGTTCTGGGTATGTTGGCTAGCACTATCTACGAACCCATAGTAAGCTGACATCTGCACATAGAAGCAAAAGTCGAGGTCAAATGAGAGTAAATGAAACCAAAACCATACACACACAAACAATTGAAAAAAAAAACTAAGTACATAATGTACAAGTCTCACGCAAAATAACCCTACATGTAGAACTGTTTGAGGTACAACTCGTTGCGGGGTCGTGCCAAAGGTGTGCCATCACATTCAACGAGCTCGTAAGCTCCTTTCTCCAATACTCGCTTCACGACATAGGGACCGTACCACATAGATTCCATTTTTCCTTTACCTAACTTATCATGCATTTGTTGTAGGTAAGGACTAAGACCCCTTCATTGACGATATGAGGTTGGACGGATTTGTCCTATTGGGCTTTGACGCATTTTTTATGGGATTCATTATCCAATGCAGCGTCGCAACAGGTCTCATCCAACTTGGATAGATATAAGAACCATTCCTCCTTGGAGGTCATATTGGGAAGTAACACAACGGCTAGTTTCAGTGACGGGATTTCACATTCAATAGGTAAAATAGCCTCCAGGCCATATACCAGTTAAAATGGTGTAAAACCGGTTGCATTTTTTACTGAGGTTCGATAGGCCCAGAGAGTAGAAAACAGAACTAGGTGCCAATTGGAATTCTGAGTACCTACAATGCGTTGGATCATTCGCTTCAAGACCTTGTTTATGGCCTCTACTTGACCGTTTTCCTGTGGGTAATATGGGGTTGAGTTTTCATGATGAAAACCCAACTTGGCACTTAGTTTTTCAATCATATGGTTCCTAAAAGGGGAACCATAATCAATTACGATAGCCTGAGGAACACCGAACCTAGCAATAATATGGTTGAATATGAAAAGTGCAGTTGTTTTTCCGTCCTCTATGTAAGTAGGCATTGCTTCAGCCCATTTAGTAAAGTAATCCACAGCTACTATGACATATCCATGCCCCCTGGCTGAAGTAGGCTTACAATGCATAAAATCGATACCCCATTTTGTAAAGGGGCCGATGGCACTAACAGGATGGAGTGGAGAAAGATGTGAGCGCTTCTTACTATGGAAGAATTGACATGGAGGACATTTCTTTACCATCTCAATACAATCTTTGAATATTGTGGGCCAGAAGTATCTTGCGCGCAATATTTTCTAGGATGTAGCCATCCTAGAAAGGTCACCACCACATGCTCCAGAGTGGCAGTCATTAAGGACGTGTTTAGCCTTGTCTAGGGTGAGACAACGCCAGAGAATAGAGTTAAAAACACGGTGATAAAGGGTATCGCTGACGATCAAGTAGTACTTGGCATGATGTTTGATACGGCGACATTCATCTTGATTGAGTTCAAGCCGAAAATGTTGGGTTTGGAGATACAAAACGATATCTCAATACCATGGATCGGACGTGTCAATGAGAAACAACGATTCGTCAGGAAGATAATCGATGGGCTCAGCTTGTTCAGTGGCATGGGGCAATGCACATATAAGCTCAGCGAAAACTAAGGATTTCTTTGCTTTTGCCTTGGCAAATTCCAAGTCAAATTCTTGGAGAACTACAATCCATCTAGAGTATTTACCCCCTAGCACTTGGCGTGTTAGGATGTAATACATGGGATTGAAGTCTGCATTTATGGTAGTCTTCTGGAGCAAAATGTAATGGAGGAATCTCTGGACAACAAATACTATAGCCAGAGCCAGCTTCTCCACATGAGAGTAGCGAGTTTCGAAGTCTAAAAGACTCTTACTAAGATAACAGATCACATGCTCATTATCGTTTTCATCTTCCTGCACCAGCACTATGCCAATGGTGGTGAGGGAAGCGGCGATATATAGAATGAAGTCCCGTGTATATTTGGGGGGTTGAATGACGAGAGCGTTAGTGAGGGCCTTCTTCAAATTGTCAAATGATCGTTGGGCTTCGTCGTCCCAAAATAATGGGACATCTTTCTTCAGGAGACTCATGTACCCCTTCGTTATCTCAGTGAAATTGCAGACAAAGCGGCATAAAAATTTTGCATTCCATTGCAAACTCTGGAGTTCTGTGATGTTGGTGGGCGAGGGCAAGTCTAGGATAGCTTCTACCTTTGCAGGGTCTAGGCGTATGCCATATTTGGAAATAATGAATCCCAACAATCTGTTGGCTTCTACACAAAACACGCATTTGTGTGGATTCAAACTTATGTTGTAATGGCGGCATCGTGAGAAAATGGCACGCAGATGATCTGGTTGATTCTCTCTCATATCGGAATGAGCGGGTAAGTTGTCCAGATACGGCTCTACAACATGTTTTATGTCATGAAACGCGTAAGACATATCTCATTGAAAGGTAGACCCGGTGTTCTTGAGACCAAAGGGTAGCTTGCGGTATGAAAAGGTCCCCCATGGGAAAATAAAGGTTGTCTTGTGCTAGTTGGACAGTAGTATTTCTATCTGATTATAGCTGGAGAAGCCATCCATAAATGAAAGATGACACTCCCAGCAAAGTTATCGATAATCTGGTCGATGAAAGGTGTGGGATAATTGTCCTCATGACAATCCTTATTTAGATCTCTGTAATCGACACAGACCCTGATCGTACCTTATTTCTTTGCGACGCGAACGATGTTGGACAGCCAGTCTGTCAATGGGACAGGATAGATGAACCCAGCACGAAGAAGTATTTCAACTTCTGCTTTAATGGAAGTCGTTTTCCCAGTATGTATAGGCCATAGTTTCTGATGGACTGGTCGGGCAATAGGATAGACTTGAATTTCATGTACCATGATGGACGGGTCTATTCCTGGAATTTCTTCATATTTCCATGTAAAAATGTCGCGGAACTCTTTAAATAAGGCAGTGTAAAATTCTATCTCCATAGGAGTACATGTTTTGCCTATATGGATGTGTTCCATGACACTAGGTTTCAAGGATATGTCAATTGGGATTGTCTCCGTGATGTTTGCTAAGTTCCCTTCATAAAATACGTCAAATGTATAGTTGGGAGTCTTAGTGATGACATTATACAGTGAAACTGTGGATTCAGCATCGGGGTCTATTGCTTGAATCGTGGGGAAAGATTATCGATGGTGGTAATCTTCCAAAGGGGGTTCATCGAGATACATGATCTCCATAATAGAATCATCCGTAGGAAAAAACTGTGTAAGGGAGTCGCTGAAAGGTAACGATGAAGAAGTACGAGATGATGGACTGGCCACCTGATGGTGGTCAAGTGTGTGGATCCAATAAGGAGTCGACTGAATCGCCCGATAAGTTGCAAGATTTCAGTTCAGAGGCATAACATTGCCAAGGGTTTTAATCTCGGAGGGACTTGGTATCACCCAGCAGTCAGTAGATTCGTAGGGTGAAGATGTGCTTGTTTAAATCATGTTGATTGAAAAGACTGGGGGTGGAACTTCTGGGAATACTCCTATGATAGAGGACTCCTTCAAAAGACCGACACCGATGTCTTCAAAGTGAGGCTGGGATTTTTCTAGCAATGGGACATTGTTGGTAGAATTTTGATGTATATCCAGAGTGCAAAAATCTAGTTGATCTATGGTCACGATATTCCCTTGATGGGGGAATTGCACTAAGCGGAAAACAGAGGATGCTACGGCAGTCATGGCATAAAACCAATTGTGATCAAGTAAGAGATTGTAGTCTAATAGAGCATCCACGATTTCCACGTGAATAGGCACAGTTTTTCCCCCTAGCTCTATGGCAAGCGATGGGATGAGTCCGTACGGTTGAAAACCACATCCATCAAATGATTTTAATGTAATAGTAGATTGGGCCACTTCCGGAGAACCAATGGCTCTCCAGCAGGTCAAATACATAATTAAGGTGAAAGCACCTTCATCCAAAACAGTACGATGGATGTTGTTTCCATAAATCCGAGTGTGGATCTGAAAGGCTAACTAGTGGGAAATCCTAGGCTTGAATTAATCTAAGTTAAACAAAAATATGTTGGAAGAGTCTGGATCAACAGCTCCTGGTGCTGATAATAAAGTTCAACGCTGTGTAGGATAGTGTTGGAGACTTCAAGGGTCGACATGGGACATGGCACCTGAGCCAAGTCTTCCACAATGTTGTAGTTCTGGGCTATGCGCGCATTAGGATTGAATATGGCCTTCCGAATGGTGTCCTTGGGTGGGCGCAACACAGTTTCAGCAATCGGTCTCTCAATGTGGAGAGTACCATTGGGGGAGGGCCGAGGGAGATTCTTCTAAAGGAGACTTGCCTTGGGCAGTCTCAGTTTTGTTCGTGCCTGGAGAATCGTACATGTAGATATGTGAACCATCTCATTAGTCATCATAAGGATGTCACAATTTGCGGAAATTTCTGCTCGTGAAGGGTTGTTTTGGTTGCCCCCTTGTGGGGCTTCATGTGTGATGATCTATTGTTGTTGATGGGGGAAAGGATCGGTTAACACTGCCAGGAGGGAAGGACCTTTTATGAATTTGTTGACATCCACCTTGTAAGGATAGTCTCTGGTATAATGGTCTTCCTAACATATGAGGTAGGGGAACTTTTCTTTTCGTTTAGGCTCGTTGTCATTGTTGCTCTGTTGTGGTATAGATTTTCCTGCTGCGTAGAAGTTTTCTTGGATTTTCCTCTATTATTCTTCTTTTTTCCTCCAGATTCTTGTGATGAGGGCTGAACAACGTTCACCTTGCAGGACTGAGCAAGAGAAGTAGAAGCCTTGGGTGTAGCTTGATTTGGAGATGGAGCAGCAGTAGTTTGTTTCCCACTTGATTTCGTTGCAGGCTAGGCCTCTACTGAACCGACGATACCGTCAATGGCGGGTTCAGTGGAGGGCTTGGTTGGATCAGTGATGGTGCAAGAGGTGTGAGGAATAAGCTCATATAAATTTCTGGATTGGGTATATACCAATCCATATACTAAGCGCGATAAATCGCTTGTTCCTTCGTAACAGGTCCACCCATGGCAATATCCCTGGCGATGGGGGGCAGAAATGACTTAGTGAACCAATAAGCCAATAATTGGTTTGGGATGGGTGCCTTGATTAATCTTAGGCATCGCCGCCACTCATGAATATGATCAGATATATGCGTGGAGGTGGTTTGACGCAGTGAAGTCAACAAGTCTGTTCCAGTCTCGTATCGGATGAGGAGATGGAAATGTGTTAAAAACTGCATGGCCAAGGTATTGAAATCTCGAAAAGAGTACTATGGCAATTTGATATACCATTTTGCTGCTGTTCCAGTAAGTGTGCGCTGGAAGAGCCGTAACTGAATGGAGTCATCCATCAATAAGTTTGATGAACACCAGAGATGGAAAGTCATAATATGGTTCTTAGGGTCTTCCCGCTTGGAATCGAACTTTGGGATGTCCAATGGTAGTTTGGCCGGGATGGGTGGCCAGTGTGGTTCATGCCATATCAGATCGTTAATGAGTCTCGACAAATTGGGAAAATCGAGCGTGGCCAAAAATGGAAGCCATCGATTAGGTTGTGGGTATGAGTAATAATTGTAGGGTGTAGGAATACTTGTGGGACCCTGCACATCATGTTGTTGCATATTGTACCCAAACATGTTACCCATAGGATACTATTGAAAAGTTTGAGGATAGTAGACCATCTGTTTAACCGGTGGTGTATTTGAAATCATAGGATTTACAGTCTGATTAGGGATCAAATTAGAGACCAGTTGTTGGATGTTTTGTTGTGTGGGGATAGTAGGTATAGTCCCCTGGGATTGTTGAGTCCCAGGAATGTTTCCAATTCCTTGATTGGGTATAGTCCCCTGGGATTGTTGTGTCCTAGGAATTTTTCCAACTCCTTGATTGGATAATGGATTTCCCATACCTGTGTTAGGGGGTGCCTGAAAGAATGTTGTCCATGGAATTTTTGTTCCACCCTAATTAAGAGGCAGAGGCTAAAGAGGTGGGTTCCATGGAGTATTAGCAGCGTTAGGATAAGGAATTCCGAGATTCAAGTTAGGGGGGACGAAAGCTTGATGTGGGTTAGGTTTCCCCCCATCTTGATTCCAGTTTCTGAATAAAGAATACCCCCCACTCTGTGGGATTTGAGGTCCCTAAGAAGGAATTGGACCTCACGATGGAATTTGAAAATTAGTTCTGGTTGGGATACTAACATAAGGTTGTCCACTGCCAGGTAGATTATATGTGCCCCACTGAGCAGATGATGTTGATGGGGAGGTTGTTGAATGGTGTCGGTTGGGGCGTTAACAAATGGTATACCTCCAAAAGGTGTGGTATGTGGGCCCTGCTAAGCCAATGAAATGAATGGAGGTGTTTGTTGAGTAGCCCCGCTTGGGATGGCACCAAGCAATTATCCTCCAATAGATGGGATTGATGGTCCGGCTGGAGGAGGTTGGTTATTGGGACCAATGGTTCTAATAGATGGTTGTCCTTCGATGGATAGGATCAATGGTCTGACCGGAGGAGACTGGTTACTGGGACCAATAGTTCCAATAGATGGTTGTCCTCCGGAAATGGTATATATGGTGTTCGAAGATGGACCTCCGGTCAAAATAGTTGATCCAACAGTATGGATTGATGTGCTTCCAATACTAACACTAGAAGAGTGAGGTAGTGCAGATTGTCCAACTGCACCAAAGGTGCCGACTTGTGAAGAGGATCTTCCATGGGTTCCATATGGTGACGGTGAAAATATTGGGTTATCCCTCATAAGGGGTTCGTCCCCTGAATTTAAGCTGAACATGTTGTGCTACAATAAGTGTGGAGAGTATAACTGAGTACTTTCAGGTGTCACGTCCATAGGAATTGGAATGGTGCGAAGATCATCGAGGGCTTGGCCCAGATTTGTATCCCATAAAGTGGAGGGTAGATCAAAAAATTGAGTTGTCCTGTTGGGGTCCAGAAGGAGTTCTAGTATAGTTCAGTCTGAGGGTCCAGGCTGATCTACGAATGATTCATGATATTCTGTGCTAGACGGAGGTAGGGGTGCTCGGAAACCATGAGGAATTTTTGTTTGAGAGGTGCGTGCCGGGGGATATTGTGAAGCCAATGAGAGCATGTTAGTTGTATCACGTCTAAAAAATTTCGATGTTAGAGGACAACAACGATGTCTCAGATGAAAATGACAAGGGGGAATTATTTGGATGCCTATTCCCAGTGTCCTACCTAACTACCAAATTATTTTTCTCCTCAAGCGAGGTTAAAGTGTGTTGAGTTAGGGAGTTTAAATAATAATGGTTGTATTCCTCAATTGGGTAATGGAAGTGCAACTCGTGGTGTGATGACTAACACAAACCATGCAAATGAATATGAATCAAAACAAGCCTTTCTTTTCAACGAATGGTAGTTAAGGTAAGGTGTTACACCTAAAATATTACCATCATGAGACTCAGTGTAAACATCCCTAAAGTTTCCTTGACTAAGTTATTAACCTGGAAGAGATACAAACCCATTCATACTAGGTTTTGAGAGGTCATCACAGGTTGTCCTCAAGCAACCTGCGATGTCACAGGTTAGCCTCTTACAGCCTACAACGATATCCGTTAATGGACAAAAATAGCTTCTTCGAGCCCATTCTCGAAGCTAGAGGACATGGATTCCTATCCTTGACCTTTTGGGAGAGCTGGCACTCAGTTCCTAACCTCTTGGAAGGATCCCCTATGTCTCTCCTACCATATCTCAACCTACCCTATCCACTTAGTCCTATATAAATGAAACTCACTCCCATACCAAGGGGAGGAAGTCTATAGTGTCTACATGCTGGTGAAATAACCTTAGGAGAGATCTCTACTCATCTATTGGGAGACTCACACTTCCTTGGGAGGCTTTGGCATTGGTTCTATCGGATGAGGATTTCTACGTCAAGTCTATGGTTGTAATCTTTCTATTCTATGTACTTCCCTTTCAATACAATAATATAATTGCTTTCCACCAAAATCTCGTTGTGTTAATGATATCTTGTGTAGTTCGCCTTTTTGACTGCTTACTTAGATCTGTTATTGTATAGATACTTTTTACTTGTTTTGTTGTCTTGTTGTCTTAACAGATTTTGCAGCTCGGATCTGAAGATCGTCAAGCTTGGAGCAGCATTCAACGAGAAAAGGACTAGCGATCTATAAGGTAAACGTATCTAGTTCCTTGATCCTTAATTAGATCTAGGAGGGTGACTTATGTTCTATCCTATTTGTTCTAGACTCACGTTGATCTAGGGAGATCATGCCTTGAGTCCCGAGTATGGTACTTGGTTGGTTTCTAGATTCAATCCTCGGATGAAGTGTTGAAGTCAACAAGGATGAACCCGTTGAAGGAGGGCCATGATGAATCCCCCATCATCGACATGAAACACGACAAAGATGTGTAGAGTAGATCAGATGGTACAGTAACATGCAAGACTGACTTAGAATAAAACGACATGGTAGTAGGTGTACTGACCGTAGATAATGAATGGTGAGAATATTCTTGAACATGGGCATGGCATGACTTGGAAGTATTGACATGACGAGTACGACACCAAAACCTAATGCAACTGATGATGGAAGCATACTTTGAATGACTCAAAGGAGTGACAAGACTCAGGAAGCGGGTGAAACTCGAGGACAAACAGATGATCCAAGTGCAATATGAAAATGCAGATGAGTGACATCTTCAAGAACGACTAGGTACTGCCACAGATAAAGGGTGTAACATAAAATATTTCCCTTTTCCCCATGAGTGCCTCATGTGTTTTTTATGAGCTTAATGAAGGTAACCAGATGCTCGGTATAGCTCATCTCATAGATGAGTCCAATCCCAAATATTTTTTGAACCTGGGATAGGATGGGTTCGTCCCATGACGGGCCCTTCAATTTTAGAGTTTAACAAGTCCATAGAAGGTAAACTCGGTCATCATTTCATGTTTAGAGAGTCTGAAAAGAACTAAAGAAGACTCCAACAGTCCTTTTTCATAAAGTTAGCCTCATCACCCAAAAAAGGGTAAAACAACGCGGGAGAGGACTCTTCCAGTCATGATTGGATGGAGTATACCTTTTTCTTAAGTAGTGTCGTCTGGTCTGAAAAAGAGGTAAACTATCACTAGGAAGATGACCATTCAAATTCTTTAACAAGCATGAATGCGCCAAGTTTGCCTGGAAATATTTTCGTATTTCGAGATCCTGAAAAGAGCTTAAAGATAGACCCCGGGGGGGTATTCTATTACACCTAAAATCTTACCATCATGAGACTCAGTGTAAACATCCCTAAAGTTTCCTTGACTAAGTTATTAACCTGGAAGAGATACAAACCCATTCATACTAAGTTTTGAGAGGTCATCGCAAGTTGGCCTCTTGTAGCCTGTGACGATGTTAGTTAATGGAAAAAAATAGCTTCTTCGAGCCCATTATCGAAGCTAGATGACATGGATTCCTGTCCCTGACCTTTTGGGAGAGCTGGCACTCGGTTCCTAACCTCTTGGAAGGATCCCCTATCTCTCTCCTACCATATCTCAACCTACCCTGTCCACTTAGTCCTATATAAATGAAGCTCACTCCCATACCAAGGGGAGGAAGACTATAGTGTCTACATGTTGGTGAAATTACCTTAGGAGAGATCTCTACTCATCTATTGGGAGACTCACACTTCCTTGGGAGGCTTTGGCATTGGTTCGATCGGATGAGGATTTCTACGTCAAGTCTATGGTTGTAATCTTTCTATCCTATGTACTTCCCTTTCAATACAGTAATATAATTGCTTTCCACCAAAATCTCATTATGTTAATGATATCTTGTGTAGTTCACCTGTTTGACTGCTTACTTAGATTTGTTATTATATAGATGTGTTATACTTGTTTTGTTGTCTTGTTGTCTTGTTGTCTTGACATATTTTGCAGCTCGGATCTGAAGATCGTCAAGCTTGGAGCAGCATTCAAGGAGAAAATGATTAGCGATCTATAAGGTAAACATATCTAGTTCCTTGATCCTTAATTATATCTAGGAGGGTGACTTATGTTCTGTCCTATTTGCTCTAGACTCGCGTTGAGCTAGGGAGATCATGCCTCGAGTCCGCTCTTGGTAGATTGTCCGTCAAACATAAGGAGAGAGTTCTTTGATCAAATGTAAGCACGAACTTTTCAATAACATGAAATGAAAAAACTTGTTATACCTCAATATTACACATTATGTATTAGTGTCGCATCCTTGCACTAGCAACCTAAATGACAGTTTCCCTTAAAGATCATCTGAACATCCAGATTGAAAACCATTGACTGAACACTGAAAGGAAACACTTTTTCTTCCATCTGCCAACCCAACTTAGCCCTATTTGTGAGCACTAGTACTCCCTGCACATCTACAGGGGCACGGTAGTCAGCACTACCATGCTTTGCTCCTTCTCTGCGGCGCGGTACTACCGCGTTATGCTCAGTTATAGGGGCGCGGTAGTCTGAAATTAGCCTTTTTTCCTTGGATTTTGGGATTTTGACCTTCGAGGAGATTTTGTTGGGATTACCACCTTTGGTTCGATCCTAACTCCTTCTTTGTTTAGCTGGCCTAATCCACTAAACCCTCCATAGATCCACACTTCTCTCTTGTTGGTTAACCTTCCCATGTGCTATAAGAGAGAAGTCTTCCATGAGCCAAAGGGAGGACTTTTGGGGGCATCAAACCTATGATCTTCAGACTTCTGCAGAGATAGCTAGAGGAAGCACTTGGAGCTGGAGGATTGGCTTGGATATCAAGCAACCTTTGTAAGTACTCTTCAAGTTTGTAATATAAGATAACTTTTCTTGTTTTTCCCATTTCATGTGTATTGTATAAATCCTTGATATGAAATGTATCTAGTTTAGATTTCAACTTAATCTTTGCTTCAAGGTATTTGGAAGATTCCATGCTTATCGTTTATTTGATTTCAACAGGTTCTACATTGGAGTTTCGGGATCAAAAGCTAGAAGCAGGACAAACGTCGAATTGGAAGGTGAGTTACGTCTTTCATCTCTTCTGAATGCATTCAATCTTGTTGTGAAGATTAGTTTAGGAACTCAAGGTAGCATTTGTTTCCTTTTTGTCTTAGCATAGAGTCAGTGCATCCTGCTTTATCCTAAGAGAGTTTCTACCTATCCGTAGGGAGAAATTTCTACAACAAAAAACTGGCGACTCCGCTAGGGAACTTGAATCCATTTTCTTTGCTTGTGAATTTTGCTTTCAATTTCACTCATTGATTGTAAGAATTGGGCTCTTTCACCCCCATTCACTTCCCTGTTCTCTGCATTAGACTTCTGTTACAGATCAGTAAGTCCTCTGGGTTGGCAAACCCTTGAAAAGTCAAAATCTTTTCTCAAAATTCTGCCCCTTTCTCCCTGTTCACACACTACCGCGCCCTCGTAACTGCCTACACAGCAGTAGTACCGCGCCTTAACCACTGTCTAGAGTGCGGTATTCTAGTAGTACCACGCCCTAACCACTGTCTAGAGTGAGGTAGTCTAGCAGTACTGCACCTTAAGCGCTAGCTAGAGCGCGGTAGTCTATTAGTACTGCTCCCAGGTGGCCTGTAGGCCCGCGGTAGTTCCTGGAAAGTGTGTTTATTTGGTTTGTTTGGTTATTTTGGGTCTTTTCGAGATTTGGATCCATATTGGCCCTTTGATTAAACATTAGTGTTTTGCTTGCATTTTTAAGTGAATGGGTTTTATTTTTGAAAAAAAAATTCCCCCTCATGGCCCATGAATCGTGCATCCTACAGTCATTTTGACCCATATTAAGGTTTTGAGATCATTTTTTGGTTTGGTGTGTTTGTATTGCTTGGCATCTTATTTCCTTTACATCCTATCTAATGATTGTTTGAAAAGATTGATTCCTTGCCTCCGCTTTAGTTCAAAGAGAAGCTTGATTTTGTCGTTCTTTTACCATATTCATGAAATTGAAACACATAGGTATTCTTCTTGCCTTAATTTAATCATTTGACATTCTTGGTATTACATTCATGAGAAGAAGAAATGCTTGTTTCATATTTATGTGCATTTCAGTTAGACGATATTATTAGGTTCTTCTCTTTGTCTTGCATCTGATTGGAAGCATTTGTAGAGTCTTTCTTTCCGTAGCTTGGATGTGTCTTTTTCAAGTGTGAAAAGATAGGGAATGAAATAGAATCATTACGTTTGGTGTTCATATGAAGAACATTTTCATTACTTTGGGTTAGTCTTGGGTACATATTTTGCTTCCTTCTATCATTTTGAAAAGAAATAAAATTGCATGTGCATTGGGTTCTGCATATTGGGAACGAAAAGAACTCTTCCTTACTTTAGCTAGTGTTCATCGAATAGAAAGGCTCATTTCGATTCATTCTCATTTGCATGGTTTGGGTCGTCACAACACCACCAAGTTTCATGTCCATTTACCCGATTGAGTAAGACAGCCTCTAAAATTAATCTCCCTAACTAAACCAACATTAACCTCACTTGAGGAAATCAAAAGAATTTGGTAGTTAGGTAGGATACCAGGGATAGGCATCAAAATAATTCCCCCTTGTCATTTTTCATCTGAGACATAGTCGTTGTCTTTAGGGAACTAAAATCCTCTAGTATTTATTAACACGGTCATAGCCAATTTGTGGAGGGGCCTCCTGACTGTTTTTAACCAGGGGTTAAACCGCCGTGAGATTGAGAACCAGATGGACTCTGTGGAATGCCGCACTCCACTTAGCCCTAAGGCAACATCGATCATTGTCTTCCTTGTATTCATAGTAATTCAAGGGTGATAAGGTAGAAGCGTCGAAAACCTTTTCCAACGTGTCATGAACGAGGTAGCTTAGTGACTTTTCTTCTAGGGCTCTTTACCTAGGATCCCTTTCGGTAGAGGGATATCCTTCCATTATTGGTCTCTCATTTTGTATTGTTCGACTTGGATTTCATCACCTTGCAAAGGATACAATTTGTTGAGGTCTCCAGCTCTTAGTTCGGAGGTTTTGCTTGCTATCTTGTACAGGGTCTTTTTCTTTGTAGGGCTGCTTGTTGGCATTCTGGCCATTTTGTTGTACAGCTCGCTTACTGTGGCAGTGGCCTTAGTATAGTTTTTTGAGCTTGCTCTTTTGTCCTGTGAGCGTTGTCTTTTCCTAGCTCCCCTTTCGCACGCTCGGTTGCTTGAGGGTTTTTGAGTTCTTTTTAACAAGACTTCATCCACATCAGTTAGTTTTGTTCCATGGAGAATCCACCTCCATGCACCCATGCTCCTTCTGGGACTACCAGTCCGGAGACCCCTTTTCAAGGGGTACCTTTTACTTTTCCTCCAGTTGGATATATTGGTCCTCCCTTTATTGCCACGTTAAATCTTCCTGAATTAACCATAGGATTACCGGTATGGTTATTCAATCCGGTAATTCTAATTGCACCCAATGTTTCGAATGTTAACTCTCCACCACGAGAAATTCAATCCCAAACTAATCCTTCCCCTTCTTTGTCGGATGAATCTTCTTCCGTTCCTTCTTCCTTCCCTGATCAAAGCATAATGTTAGTCATCAGGTGGATAAGAAGAAGAAGAAAAGGAAAGTTAAGAAGAAGAAGGATAAGGAAGAGACCAAGCATAAACCAGTTGCCTCTAATGGAACTCATTCTATGAAAACACCTCGTAAGCCCAAGTTCCCATGCAAACTCTGCAAGGGTGATCACTTTCTCAAGGATTTGCCCGGTCTTTCCCGTGTATCAGCAGTGTGGTCTAAAAACCCCAAACCACTTATATCGTCGACCTCTAATCATCATGTTGATGACACTCCCTCAACCAGTGATCCCTTGGTAAAAGGTCGGAAGGGTAAAGTCCTATATCCCTGTTTGATATGCAAGGGTATGCACCGTACTTTCCTTTGTCCAAGCATGGATGAAGCTTTGCGGTGGTTGGAAGACATTACTAGTTCTCAACTGGTGCTTCCAACAAATGATAGTAAGTTGTCCCTCGACCCCCCGCTAGTTGACCAAGTGATCAATTTAGTTTCATCTGCATTTGATCCCACTCTCCCTCCCGAGAGTGAAGTGATCGAGTCGTTGTCGTCCCCACTCGATCCCACTCTTTCATTAGAGAAAGTCCAGACTGAAGCAGTCACTTTGACACAATCTTCATCTCATTCTTATCTTCCCAACGAGAGTGAATTGGAAACTGCTGATGTTTTCCTTATCAGTTCAGAATGTCCTCAGCAAGGGGAAACCTTGTCCATTTCTGTGAGACCCCCTCCAAGTACTGAGGTCATTTCCTTTGATTGGAATGGTCTAACAGAATCTTGTCTTCCTTCGAGTGTTCCTTTTCAAATATCTGTAGGAGTTTTCGATAAAGAAATTTTTCGTACGATAGTTGATGAAGGAGATTCTGTTAGTATTCTATCCTCAACTGCTTCGCAAGCCTTAGATTCTCCTCAGCTTGTGCCCATCACTGACCAGATACTGGCTTTCAATAGAAGGCCTACTGGACCTTTAGGGTCCCTTCCTCATTTACCTATCACTTTGGGAGGGAAAACTGTCTGTATTGATGTCATGGTCGTCCAACATCCCTAAGATTTTAATCTACTCCTTGGACGTGATTACGTCTATGCAATGAAGGCTGTAGTGTCCTCACTCTTCCAAGTGATGTATTTTCCCCATCATGGGAATGTTGTGACCATCGATCAGATTTCCTTTGTGACGCCCACTCATCGCATTACTCCTAGTCACCAGACTTCCCTAAATGTTCCACATGTTTTAGTGGTTTCTTTCCCCTAAGGGAGGGACGTTGGAGCAAAGTTCTATTATGGTGTCAAGCTCGTTAAAAAATGAAACCATTTTCTCAAGCATAGTTTACTTTTGGTTTTAAGTTTGTGTAAAAATGGAACCAACCATCATCCCAAGCATAGTTTACTTTTGGTTTTAAGCTTGTGTAAAAATGAAACCAACCATCATTTTGAGTAAAGTTCCCTTTATGTGTCAAGCTCGTTAAAAAATGAAACAGGTCACCATGAGCATGGTTCCCTTTCTATTTCAAGCTCGTTAAAAAATGAAATAGATTCCTACGAGCATAGTTTATTCTTTGTTTCAAGCTCATTAAAAAATGAAACCGACCCTCAAGCATAGTTTACTTTTGGTTTTAAGCTTGTGTAAAAATGAAACCAATCCCAAGCATAGTTTACGTTCGGTTTCAAGCTTGCGTAAAAATGAAACTACCTTCCAGCATAATTTCTTTCTGTTTTAAGCTCATTAAAAAATAAAAAGGACCCTTTCAAGCATTGTTATTATCTATTTCAAGCTTGTGTAAAAATTAAATAGATCTCCTTTCCATTTGTTCAAGTCTCTCGCTAGAGATAGGATTTGAACCTTCATTTCATCTGCCTGGGTCACTTGATCCTGGTTCTCCCTACCCCCCCTGGTGAACACATTCGGATTAGTATCCAGGATTTTTGGGTAAGGAAGAAGAGTAGTCAGACGAAACAAATCTTGGGAGCATGTTTAGCCGTTAGCAATCATGCTGGGGGCTTTTACCAACCTCTGGTCATCATGTTGGGAAGGAACTCGTCAATGGGCCTCAACCATGAGCAGAGTTTACCATTGGCTTCAAGCTCATTAAAAAATGAAACCAGTAGTCTAAGCAAAGTTCTACTCCTATGTCAAGCTCGTTAAAAAATGAAACATATCATTTCCCTTTGAGTCGAGTATCCTCGTAGACTTAGTGCCTGAACCTTCTTTTCACTTGCCTATACCTTAGGCAAAATGAAATGAAGCTTGGGGGCATGTCTTTAACCTCTGGAAGTTACGTTGAAGTCAACTCGATCACCTCTCCACACCATGTTGGAGCTAAGTCACTTACTTCTAGCAATCATGCTGGGGGCATGTACCAACCTTTGGATTTCATTGGGAACATTTTCGAGCATACTTTCCTTTTTAGGTTTCAAGCTCATTAAACCATGAAAATTATCCCGAGCATAGTTCATTTTCTGTTACAAGCTCATTAAAAAATGAAGTAGACATCATGAGCATTCTTCCAACCTATCTTCGAGCTCGTTAAAAACAGTAAGATGGTGTTTGAGCTTACTTTTCACTTTTTCGTGCTCTGGTTAAAAACATGAAAAGTGGTTTGAGCTTACTTTTTCCTTTTTCGTGCTCTAGATCCAAACATGAAAAAGATTTCGAGTGCCTTTGATACCATTATCGTGCTCGTTAAACAATTGGAGTAAAAAGGTGTGTCTAACGAGTATAGGTTTATCACTTTATCCGGCCTCGCTAGAGTATTTACGGAAAAGGAACTGTGCCGAGTTTACTTTTCCTTTGTTGTACTCGGTCATCAACCATGGCAAAGTTTTTCATGGAGTCCTCTTTAAGCTCTTTTTAGACTCCCTAAATAGGAAAATATTTCCAAGCGAAATTGATTCGTTCACGCTTGTAAAAGGATTTCAATGATCGTCTCCCTAGTGATAGTTTACCCCTTTTTCGGACTAGGGGGCACTACTTACAAAAAAGGAATACTCCAGCCAATCATGACTGGAAGAGTCCTCTCCCGCGTTGTTTTACCCTTTTTCGGGAGATGAGGCTAACCTTACGAAAAAGGACCACTGGAGTCTTCTTTAGATCTTTCCAGACTCTCTAAACATGAAATGACAACCGAGTTTTCCTTCCTTGGACTCGTTAAAATTCAACATCCAAGGGACCACTCTGGGTCGAACCTCTCCTTTCTCAGGTTCGTAAAACATGTGAGATCGGAATCATCTATGAGATGAGCTATACCAAGCATCTATTAACCTCCTCAAGCTCGTAAAAAAACAAAGAGGTACTCGTCCATCATGTCGGGGGAAAATGGGAAAATGAGTCAAGTTTACCTTGTTGGTAGCTTGTGAGTCGTCACCTTTGAAAATGGCATGCAGCCTCACCTTGTCTATTTTGGGTAGTCAGTATTGCTGATAGTGTCATCATTATGATCATGCATCCTTATTATTGCTACGAGTTCACACTTCCTATGGTTCTGTCTGTTCAAGTAGTCCCTGTTGCCAAGCTCTCTTTCATGCCGTTATATGTTCAAAGGGTTATCACCTTGCGTCCAACTCCACTTCATGTCAAACCTTCCCTTTGTGTCAATACATATTCTATTGTTTCATCTGTCCATACTATCTCTCGTTCTGATTTCATGTCAGTGATGTGGGAATCATTATGGCCCACCTTCGACGAGTCTATTCCTGTCGACCCCAAATCACTATCCAGGAATTAGACTTAGGAGTCAACCACTAGTACCTTAGTACCTGCATACCTCAATGGCAGGTTTCCTCATGTTCGACAGTAGGTTTTCATCATTGACCTCTGATTGAACGATCTCTCGAATGCTCGTCATCAACTCCTTTATTTGCATTTCGTTGAGATGTACTATAGATACCTTGGGGATCATCATCATCATTGGTGATTTCCCTCGCATTTGTTAACGGTTCACATCATTGACCGGTAATCAAATGGTTTCTACCATGTTCGAATTCAACAACTTGTAATCACATGGCTAGATTCATATCATTTGCGATCGGGTAGAAGACCCTGGACACCCTTTTGTATTTTGATTACGTCTAGGTTGCAAGGGAGATTTTTCAGTATTGTCACACAAATCCACTTATATATTGGTCGTGGTTATGCCATTATTGTCTCATGGATCTACGCTTGTTCATAGTAGCCATGATTTGTCTACAGTATATATCATCTTAGTACTCATGGATCTGCAATGTATTGGTCGGCAGCCATGCTTTGAGTCATTTGTTTCCGAGCATGGGAATGCCCGCCTCGGTGGTATATCTAACATTTTGTTTCTGTTTCAGCTCCTTGTTGCTCCCCTCCATGCTATCTCCGAACCATATTTGTAAAGTCTTTTGACCATCAGTCTCTTCTGACCTCACACATTAGGGGGCATCTGTTATACCTCAATATTACACATTATGTATTAGTGTCGCATCCTTGCACTAGAAACCTAAATGATAGTTTCCCTTAAAGATCATATGAACATCCAGAGTGAAAACCATTGACTGAACACTGAAAGCAAACACTTTTTCTGCCATCTTCCAACCCAACTTAGCCTTGTTTGTGAGCACTACCGCTCCCTACACATCTACAGGGGTGCGGTAGTCAGCACTACCGTGCTTTGCTCCTTCTCTGGGGTGCGGTACTACCGCGTTATGCTCAGTTATAGAGGCGTTGTAGTCTAAAATTAGCCTTTTTGCCTTGGATTTTGGGATTTCGACCTTCGAGGAGATTTTTTTGGGATTACCACCTTTGGTTTGATCCTAACTCCTTTGTTTAGTTGGCCTGATCCACTAAAGCCTCCATAGATCCACACTTCTCTCTTGTTGGTTAACCTTCCCATGTGTTATAAGAGAGAAGCCTTCCATGAGCCAAAGGGAGGACTTTTGGGGGCATCAAACCTATGATCTTCAAACTTCTGCAGAGATAGCTAGAGGAAGCACTTGGAGCTGGAGGATTGGCTTGGATATCAAGCAACCTTTGTAAGTACTCTTCAAGTTTGTAATATAAGATAACTTGTCTTGTTTTTCCCATTTCATGTGTATTGTATAAATCTTTGATATGAAATGTATCTAGTTTATATTTGAACTTAATATTTGCTTCAAGGTATTTGGAAGCTTGCATGCTTGTCCTTTTTTCGATTTCAACAGGTTCTACATTGGAGTTTGGGATCAAGAGCTAGAAGCGGGACAAACATCGAATTGGAAGGTGACTTACGTCTTTCATCTCTTCTGAATGCATTCAATCTTGTTGTGAATATTAGCTTAGGAACTCAAGGTAGCATTTGTTTCCTTTTTATCTTAGCATAGAGTTAGTGCATCTTTCTTTATCCTAAGAGAGTTTCTACCTATCCGTAGGGAGAAATTTCTACAACAAAAAACTGGCGACTCCGCTGGGGAACTTGAATCCATTTTCTTTGCTTGTGAAGTTTGCTTTCAATTTCACTCATTGATTGCAAGAATTGGGTTCTTTCACCCTCATTCACTTCCTTGTTCTCTGCATTAGACTTCTGTTATAGATCAGTAAGTCCTCTGGGTTGGCAAACCCTTGAAAAGTAAAAATATTTTCTCAAAATTCTGCCCCTTTCCCCCTGTTCACACACTACCGCACCCTCGTAACTTCCTACATAGCAGTAGTACCACGCCTTAACCACTGTCTAGAGTGCGGTATTCTAGTAGTACCACGCCCTAACCACTGTCTAGAGCGCGGTAGTCTAGCAGTACCACACCTTAAGTGCTGTCTAGAGCGCGGTAGTCTATTAGTACCGCTCCCAGGTGGCCTGTAGGCCCGCGATAGTTCCTGGAAAGTGTGTTTATTTGGTTTGTTTGGTTATTTTTGGGGTCTTTTCGAGATTTGGATCCATGTTGACCCTTTGAGTAAACATTAGTGTTTTGCTTGCATTTTTAATCGAAATGGGTTCTATTTTTGAAAAAAAATTCCCATTAATCGTGCATCCTACAGTCGTTTTGACCCATATTAAGGTTTTGAGATCATTTTTTGGTTTGGTGTGTTTGGATTGCTTGGCATCTTATTTCCTTTACATCCTATCTAATTATTGTTTGAAAATATTGATTCCTTGCCTCCGCTTTAGTTCAAAGAGAAGCCTTATTTTGTCGTTCTTTTACCATATTCATGAAATTGAAACACATAGGTATTCTTCTTGCTTTAATTTAATCATTTGACATTATTGGTATTACATTCATGAGAAGAAGAAATGCTTGTTTCATATTTATGTGCATTTCAGTTAGACGATATTATTAGGTTCTTCTCTTTGTCTTGCATTTGATTGGAAGCATTTGTAGAATCTTTCTTTCCGTAGCTTGGATGTGTCTTTTTCAAGTGTGAAAAGATAGGAAATTGAATAGAATCATTACGTTTGGTGTTCATATGAAGAACTTTTTCATTACTTTGGGTTAGTCTTGGGTACAAAGTTTACTTCTTTCTATCATTTTGAAAAGAAATAAAATTGCATGTGCATTGGGTTCTGCATATTGGAAACGAAAAGAATTCTTCCTTACTTTAGCTAGTGTTCATCGAATAGAAAGGCTCATTTTGATTCATTCTCATTTGCATGGTTTGGGTCGTCACAACACCACCAAGTTTCACGTCCATTTACCCAATTGAGTAAGAAAGCCTCTAAAATTAATCTCCCTAACTAAACCAACATTAACCTCACTTGAGGAAATCAAAAGAATTTGGTAGTTAGGTAGGACACCGGGGATAGGCATCAAAATAATTCCCCCTTGTCATTTTTCATCTGAGACATAGTCATTGTCTTTAGGGAACTAAAATCCTCTAGTATTTATTGACACGGGCATAGCCAGTTTGTGGAGGGGCCACCTGACTGTTTTTAACTTTCAGGGGTTAAACCGCTGCAAGATTGAGAACCGGACAGACTCTATGGAATGCCACACTCCACTTAGACCTAAGGAAACATCGATCATTGTCTTCCTTGTATTCATAGTAATGCGAGGGTGATAAGGCAGAAGCGCCGAAAACCTTTTCCAACGTGTCATGAACGAGGTAGCTTAGTGACTTTTCTTCTCTAGGGCTCTTTACCCAGGATCCCTTTCGGTAGAGGGATATCCTTCCATTATTGGTCTCTCATTTTGTATTGTTCGACTTGGATTTCATCAACTTGCGAAGGATACAATTTGTTGAGGTCTCCAGCTCTTAGTTAGGAGGTTTTGCTTGCTATCTTGTAGAGGGTCTTTTTCTTTGTAGGGCTGCTTGTTGGCATTCTGGCCATTTTGTTGTACAGCTCGCTTACTGTGGCAACAGCCTTAGTATAGTTTTTTGAGCTTGTTCTTTTGGCCTATGAGCCTTGTCTTTTCCTAGCTCCCCTTTCGCACGCTCGGTTGCTTGAGGGTTTTTTAGTTCTTTTTAACAAGACTTCGTCCACATCACTTAGTTTTGTTCCATGGAGAATCCACCTCCTTGCACCCATGCTCCTTCTGGGACTACCAGTATGGAGACCCCTTTTCAAGGGGTAACCTTTTACTTTTCCTCCAGTTGGAGATATTGGTCCTCCCTTTATTGCCACGTTAAATCTTCCTGGATTACCGATATGGTTATTCAATCCGGTAATTCCGATTGCGCCCAATGTTTCGAATGTTAACTCTCCACCACGAGAGAGTCAATCCCAAACTAATCCTTCCCCTTCTTCGTCGTATGAATCTTCTTCCATTCCTTCTTCCTCGCATGATCAAAGCAATAGTGTTAGTAATCAAGTGGATAAGAAGAAGAAGAAAAGGAAAGTTAAGAAGAAGAAGGATAAGGAATAGACCAGGCATAAACCAGTTGCCTCTAATGGCACTCATTCTACAAAACACCTCGTAATCCCCAAGTTCCCTTGCAAACTCTGCAAGGGTGATCACTTTCTCAAGGATTTCCCTGGTCTTTCTCATGTATCAATAGTGTGGTCTAAAAAAACCCAAAACCACTTATATCGTCGACCTCTGATCATCATGTTGATGACACTCCCTAAACCAGTGATCCCTTGGTGAAAGTTCGGAAGGGTAAAGTCCTCTATCCCTATTTGATATGCAAGGGTATGCACCGTACTTTCCTTTGTCCAAGCATGGATGAAGCTTCGCGGTGGTTGGAAGACATTACTAGTTCGCAACTGGTGCTTTCAACAAATGATAGTAAGTTGTCCCTCGACCCCTCGCTGGTTGACCAAGTTATCAATTCAGTTTCATCTGCAATTGATCCCACTCTCCCTCCCAAGAGTGAAGTGATCGAGTCGCTGTCGTCCCCACTCGATCCCACTCTTTCATTGGAGAAAGTCCAAACTGTTGTGAGAAAATCTCCCTACGGATAGGTAGATATCTCCTTGGGATTAGAAAAGGTCCCTGATTGCCTACCCAAGATAGAAATGAAACAAATAGACACTATAGACCTCCTAGATCTAGTTCACACATCAACTAACAAGCTATGGAAATACAAAGCAAGTAGATGGCATACCTTACCTTGATAGTTGTCCTACTGCTCCTAAGTTGCTACAAGCTCCAGCCTTTGATTATGCACTTATGAACCTGTTCACAAAGCAAACACAACACCTTCTCCAACACAATATATGTATAAACAAAGATCTAACTATATAAATAGAGACAATTTCATGCATTCATCATTAAAGACATGAAAATGAGAGGAATAGGCTAAGTTATATTAATGATAAGAAAGCCAAAAGAAGCTGATTACAATGTTATACCTTGATGTCCAAAGTAGTAGCACCTCCGTCCAAGCTCTCCAACATCACCCTTGCGAGACTCATAGGATCATAGGTTTAGTGTCTCCAAGATCACCCCCCCTTAGCCTCATGGATGGCTCTCTTTAAGTAGGATTTGGGAAGCCAACCACTAAGAGGAGATTAATGGATCTAAGTGAATAATATGTGGATCAAACATATAAATCATACCAAGGAGGAAAGTGAGATGGGATTCGAATGGGTACCTCATCCCAAGAAAATCTCCATGAGATCCAAGATCCAAAAAAAAAGGGATAAGCCTAAACCAAGACTACCGCTCCCTTATAACTAAGCAAAGCGCGGTAGTACCGCTCCCCCATAAGCATGAAGAATGCGGTAGTTTGACACTACCGCACCCCCATAGGCATGCAGGGCGCGGTAGTTCCAGAAGTCTTAATTTTTGGACGTGGTTAATGTGGGTTTCGACCCCTTACTTGTTGGATTTTCTTCCAAGTGTGACTAGGGAAGGTACCAACATTAGAATGAAGGGTCCTAACACCCTTGGGAGGCATAAACATCATGTTTTCCATGGTGGTGAAACATGTATATTCTCACTTACACATGGTGTGGCAATTTGAGGTATAATAGATGCCCCCTAAAGTGTGAGGTCAGAAGGAATCTAATGGCCGAAACACTTTACAAATAATAAGTCTGCAAGGATATCTGAAGGAGAGTTGGAGAAGAGATGCAAGCAAATATCGACAATATGTCTAACGACCTCGAGGCGGGCATACCCATGCTCGGAACAACTGACTAAAAGCATGGCTACCGACCAATACATTGCAGATCCATGATAATACTGACTTAACAATGACTGGAGACAAATCATGGCTACTAGACTACAAGCGTAGATCCATGAAAAGACATGACACAGCCACGACCAATAAAAGAGTGGATCTGTGTGACAGTACATCAATGAGGTCACCAACATAATATATATGTGGGAACCTACTCAAAAAATCTCCATCGCATCCTAGATGTACTAAAAAGACTTCAGAACTATCCAGGGTCTTCTACTCGATCCCAAATCGATACGAATCTAACCATGTGATTACAAGGTGTTGAAGTCGAACATGGTGGAAACCACTTGATTACTGATCAATGATTGAAACCGTTAACAAGTGCGAGGGAAATCACTAATGGATAAAATGACTCCCAAGGTATCATAGTACATCTCGACGAAATGTGAATAGATGAGTTGATGTCGAACATCCGCAAGATCATTTGATCAGAGGTCAATGATGAAAACCTACTGTCGAATTGCGAGGAAACCTGCCATTGAGGCATGCAGGTACCAAGGTACTAAGGTTGGTTTCTAAGACTAATCCTGGATAATGAGTTGAAGTCAACAGGAATAGACTCATCGAAGGAGGGCCATAATGGATCCCACATCATCGACACGAAACCGACATAGGAAAGTGATATGAAGTAACGAATCAGATGAGTATGGACTGACACAGGGATGTAAAGGATGACAATATTGCAGAGTATGACTAAGGTAAACTTCCCTTGAACATGAACGAAATGACAATAATGACTCGGCAGCATTGACTCAATGAGGCAGAGACCAAGACATAATGCAACGATGACTGAGGCATTCTTGAGATGATTTGAAGGAGCGGGACAACTCATAGAATTGGCATGACTCAGAGATAAGTATATTACCCAACTGTATGACGAGACGCAAAAAGGTGCCATGTTCAAGGGCGACACAAGCTGCCATGAAGCTTTCTAAAAGAAACTTAACTTATTCCCCCCCAACCCCCATCATGTTTGATGAGTACCTCTTTGTTTTTTAACGAGCTTGAGGAGGATAACAGATACTCGATATAGCTCATCCTTTGGATGAGTCCAATCCCACATGTTTTACGAACCTGAGAAAGGAGGGGTTCGGTCCCAAAAGGGTCCTTCGATGTTTGATTTCACGAGTCCAAGGAAGGAAAACTCGGTCGTCATTTCATGTTTAGAGAGTCTGAAAAGAACTAAAGAAGACTCCAACGGTCCTTTTTCGTAAGGTTAGCCTCATCACCCGAAAAAGGGTAAAACAACGCAGGAGAGGACTCTTCCAGTCATGATTGGCTGGAGTATTCCTTTTTCATAAGTAGTGCCCCCTAGTCTGAAAAAGGGGTAAACTATCACTAGGGAGACGATCATTCAAATCCTTTTACAAGCGTGAACGAATCAATTTCACTTGGAAATCTTTTTCTATTTAGGGAGTTTGAAAAGAGCTTAAAAAGGACTCCATGAACAACTTTGCCATGGTTGATGACCGAGTACGACAAAGGAAAAGTAAACTCGGCACAGTTCCTTTTCCGTAAATAGTCTAGCGAGGCCGGATAAAGTGATAAACCTATACTCGTTAGACACACATTTTTACTCCAATTTGTTAAACGAGCACGATAATGGTATCAAAAGCACTTGGAATCTTTTCATGTTTGGATCCAGAGCACGAAAAAGGAAAAAGTAAGCTCAAACCACTTTTCATATTTTAACCAGAGCACGAAAAAAGTGAAGAGTAAGCTCAAACACCATCTTACTATTTTTAATGAGCTCGAAGATAGGTTGGAAGAATGCTCATGATGTTTGCTTCAATTTTTAACGAGCTTGTAACAGAAAATGAACTATACTCAGAATAATTTTCATGGTTTAATGAGCTCGAAATCTAAAAAGGAAAGTATGCTCGAAAATGTTCCCAATGGTGAACTTCTTCCCGTCATGAAAACCAAAGGTTGGTACATGCCCCTAGCATGATTGCTAGAAGTAAGTGACTTATCTCCAACGTGGTGTGGAGAGGCTATCGAGTTGACCTCAACATAACTTCCAGAGGTTGAAGACATGCCCCCAAGCTTCATTTCATTTTCCTAAGGTATAGGTGAGTGAAAAGAAGGTTCAGGTACTAAGTATACAAGGAGACTCGACTCAAAGGGAAAGGATATGTTTCATTTTTTAACGAGCTTGACACAGGAGTAGAACTTTGCTCAGACTACTGGTTTCATTTTTTAATGAGCTTGAAGCCAATGGTAAACTCTGCTCACGATTAAGGCCCATTGATGGGTTCCTTCCCAACATGATGACCATAGGTTGGTAAATTCCCCCCAACATGATTGCTAATGGCTAAACATTCCCCCCAAGCTTCGTTTCGTCTGACTACTCTTCTTCCTTACCCCCAAAAATCCTGGCTACTAATTCAAATGTGTTCACCAGGGGGGGTAGGGAGAACCTGGATCAAGTGACCCAGGCAGATGAAATGAAGGTTCAAATCCTAACTCTAGCGAGAGACTCGAACAAATGGAAGGGAGATCTATTTCATTTTTACACAAGCTTGAAATAGATAATAACAATGCTTGAAAGGGTCCTTTTCTATTTTTTAATGAGCTTAAAACAGAAAGAAATTATGATCGAAGGTAGTTTCATTTTTACGCAAGCTTGAAACTGAACGTAAGCTATGCTTGGGATTGGTTTCGTTTTTACACAAGCTTAAAACCAAAAGTAAATTGTGCTTGAGGGTTGGTTCATTTTTTAACGAGCTTGAAACAAAGAATAAACTATGCTCGTAGGAACCCATTTCATTTTTTAATGAGCTTGACATAGAAAGGGAACTGTGCTCATAATGATGGTTGGCTTCATTTTTACAACAAGCTTAAAACCAAAAGTAAACTATGCTTGAAATGATGGTTTCATTTTTTAACGAGCTTGACACCGGAATAGAACTTTGCTCCAAGCATCCCCCCCCTAGGGGGGAGAAACCACTAAAACATGTGGAACATTTAGGGAATTCTGGTGACTAGGAGTCATGCGATGAGTGGGTGTCACAAAGGAAAGCTGATCGATGGTCATAATATTCCCATGATGGGGAAAATACATCACTCGGAAGAGTCAGGACACTACGGCCTTCATTGCATAGAGGTAATCACGTCCAAGGAGTAGATTAAAATATAAGGAACCTTGGATGACGATGACATCAATACAGACAGTTTTCCCTCCCAAAGTGATAGGTAACTGAGGAAGGGACCCTAAAGGTCTGGTAGGCCTTCTATTGAAAGCCAGTATCTAGTCAGTGACGGGCACAAGACGAGGAGAACCTAAGGCTTTCCAATCAGTTGAGGATAGAATGCTAACAGAAGCTCCTTCATCAACTATCGTACGAAAAATTTCTTTATCGGAAACTCCTACAGATATTTGAAAAGGAACGATCAAAGGAAGATGAGATTCTGTCATACCATTCCAATCAAAGGAAATAACCTCAGTACTTGGAGGGGGTCTCGTAGAAACGGACAGGGTTTCCCCTTGTCGAGGACATTCGGAACCAATAAGGAAAAACATCGGCGGTTTCCAATTCACTTTCACTTGGAAGACAAGAATGAGACGAATATTTTGTCAAGGTGACTGCTTCAGTCTGGACTTTCTCCAATGAAAGAGCGGGATCGAGTGGGGATGACAGTGACTCGATCACTTCACTCTCGGGAGGGAGAGTGGGATAAATTGCAGATGAAACTGAATTGATCACTTGGTCAACCAGCGGGGGGTCGAGGGACAACTTACTATCGTTTGTTGGAAGCACCAGTTGAGAACTAGTAATATCTTCCAACCACCGCGAAGCTTCATCCATGCTTGGACAAAGGAAAGTACGGTGCATACCCTTGCATATCAAATAGGGATATAGGACTTTACCCTTCCGACCCTTCACCAAGGGGTCACTGGTTGAGGGGGTGTCATCAACATCATGGTTAGAGGTCGACGATACGATTGGTTTGGGGTTTTTAGACCACACTTCTGACACACGGGAAAGACCAGGGCAATCCTTGAGAAGGTGATCACCCTTGCAGAGTTTGCAAGGGAACTTGGGCTTACGGGGTGTTTTCGTAGAATGAGTGCCATTAGGGGCAACCGATTTACGCTTGGTCTCTTCTTTATCCTTCTTCTTCTTAACTTTCCTTTTCTTCTTCTTCTTATCCACCTGATTACTAACACTATTGCTTTCATCAGGCGAGGAAGAAGGAACGGAAGAAGATTCATTTGACGAAGAAGGGGAAGGATTAGTTTGGGTTTGACTCTCTCGTGGTGGAGAGTTAACATTCGAAACATTGGGTGCAATCGGAATTACCGGATTGAATAACCATACTGGTAATCCTATGATTAATCCAGGAAGATTTAATGTGGCAATAAAGGGAGGACCAATATCTCCAACTGGAGGAAAAGTAAATGGTACCCCTTGAAAAGGGGTCTCCGGATTGGTAGTCCCAGAAGGAGCATGGGTGCATGGAGGTAGATTCTCCATGAAACAAAACTAAGTGATGTGGACGAAGTCTTGTTAAAAAGAACTCAAAAACCCTTAGGAAATCGAGCATGCGAAAGGGGAGCTAGGAAAAGACAAGGCTCACAGGCCAAAAGAGCAAGCTCAAAAAAATATACTGAGGCCGTTGCCACAGTAAGCGAGTTGTACAACAAAACGGCCAGAATGCCAACAAGCAGCCCTACAAAGAAAAAGACCCTCTACAAGATAGCAAGCAAAACCTCCTAACTAAGAGCTGGAGACCTCAACAAATTGTATCCTTCGCAAGGTGATGAAATCCAAGTCGAACAATACAAAATGAGAGACCGATAATGGAAGGATATCCCTCTACCGAAAGGGATCCTGGGTAAAAGAGCCCTAGTAGAAAAGTCGCTAAGCTACCTCGTTCATGACACGTTGGAAAAGGTTTTGGGCGCTTCTGCCTTACAATTAAGACAATGATCGATGTTGCCTTAGGGCTAAGTGGAGTGCGGTATTCCACAAAGTCCTTCCGGTTCTCAATCTCGCGGCCGTTTAACCCTTGAAAGTTAAAAACAGTCAAGAGGCCCCTCCACAAACTGGCTGTGACCATGTCAATAAATACTAGAGGATTTTAGTTCCCTAAAGACAACGACTATGTTTCAGATGAAAAATGATAAGGGAGAATTATTTTGATGCCTATCCCCGATGTCCTACCTAACTACCAAATTATTTTGATTTCCTCAAGTGAGGTTAATATTGGTTTAGTTAGGGAGATTAATTTTAGAGGCTTCCTTACACAATCGGGTTATGGAAGTGCAACTTGGTGGTGTTGTGACGACTCAAACCATGCAAATGAAGATGAATCGAAATGAGCCTTTCTCTTCGATGAACACTAGCTAAAGTAAGGAAGAATTCTTTCTGTTCCCAATATGCACAACCCAATGCACATGTAATTTTATTTCTTTTCAAAATGATAGAAAGAAGTAAAATATGTACCCAAAACTAACCCAAAGCAATAAAAAAGTTCTTTATATGAACACCAAATGTAATAATTATAATATGTTTCCTATCTCTTTACACTTGAAAAAGACACATCTAATCTATGGAAAGAAGGACTCCACAAACACTTCCAATCAAATGCAAGACAAAGAGAAGCACCTAATAATATTGTCTAACTCCAATGCACATAAATATGAAACAAGCATTTCTTCTTCTCATGAATGTAATACCAAGAATGTCAAATGATTAAATTAAGGCAAGAAGGATACCTTTGTGTTTCAATTTCATGAATATGGTAAAAGAACGACAAAATGAAGCTTCTCTTTGAACTAAAAAAAAATGGAAACAAGGGATCGATCTATTCCAACGACCAATAAATAGCTAAAGATGCAAAGGAAACAAAGCGCAAAACCCAAGAAAATGACTTCAAAAGACAAGGATGTCCCAAGTTTTTTCAAAGCCAATCTAATCAATCCAAATGATGCCAAACCAAACAAACCTTTGGAATATCACACTAAAGAGATTTCTAAAAAAAAAAAATGAGTCCAATCACAATCCGATGGTGAGAAGAAGTTTTAAAAACCAATGCAAGCTATTGGGGCTTGAAAAGAATGACAATTCTACCCAACAAGCAAACAAAGCACTAGTCTGACTCAAGAAACCAAACAAAGGCTTTGATCTTCCAAAAGATGCAAAGAGTTTTTAAAACAAGCTAAAAATGAATTGTATCAATCCAAATTAGTCATGTAATGGTCACAAAATCACTGATCAAGAGACTCTAAATCAGAAAAATTGAAAACATACACAAGGGATCAAGTTAACCCAAGGGGATTTCAACTTTCCAAGATAGAACCTAGTCTTCCAAACAAAGAAAAAGGGGCACAAATCTTACCAAATGAGGTTTGGAAGGGTTCAAAGTTATGTTATAGAGATCCTAACGTGACGGGGAAGGTACACTTGACTCCCAGAACTAAAAAATGGCTCAGAGATCTCAAAATTGACCAAATGGCCTCAAAAATGCCAATGAAGGACTAGAGACAAAAATGTGGATGAAAAGGACTCAAAAGAGACTCAAATATCTTCAAAAATGTGTAAAAAAGAATCCCATGGACCATATGGGGGCACCCCAAGAGTTTGGAAGCAAAAAACCCAAGGGAACCCCTCCAAATAAGCTCAAAAATGACCAAAAAATGACAGTGCCGCCCCCTGGAACACTGTGGGGGAGCGGTAGTTTGACAGTACCGCACCCTAGAACACTGTGGGGGAGCGGTAGTCTCCTATAGGATTAAAAAAATCAAAGTTTGGCCAAGATCCGAGCAAGGATAAGGTCCTAAGTTTAAAATGGTCCTCAATGATGATCAAAGAGGATCTAAGGTGATGAGAAACAACACTTAGAAGAGGATTTGATGATCTAAACAAACAAGCAAAGGTGAAACTAGGGAAGAAAGGGTCCCCAGCGGAGTCGCCAGTTTATGTTGTGAGAAAATCTCCCTACGGATAGGTAGATATCTCCTTGGGATTAGAAAAGGTCCATGATTTCCTACCCAAGACAGAAATGAAACAAATAGACACTATAGACCTCCTAGATCTAGTTCACACATCAACTAACAAGCTATGGAAATACAAAGCAAGTAGATGGCATACCTTACCTTGATAGTTGTCCTACTGCTCCTAAGTTGCTACAGCTCCAGCCTTTGATTATGCACTTATGAACCTGTTCACAAAGCAAACACAACACCTTCTCCAACGCAATATATGTATAAACAAAGATCTAACTATATAAATAGAGACAATTTCATGCATTCATCATTAAAGACATGAAAATGAGAGGAATAGGCTAAGTTATATTAATGATAAGAAATCCAAAACAAGCTGATTACAATGTTATACCTTGATGTCCAAAGTAGTAGCACCTCCTTCCAAGCTCTCTAACATCACCCTTGCGAGACTCATAGGATCATAGGTTTAGTGTCTCCAAGATCACCCCCCTTAGCTCATGGATGGCTCTCTTTAAGTAGGATTTGGGAAGCCAGCCACTAAGAGGAGATTATGGATCTAAGTGAATAATATGTGGATCAAAGATCTAAATCATACCAAGGAGGGAAAGTGAGATGGGATTCGAAGGGGTACCTCATCCCAAGAAAATATCCATGAGATCCAAGATCCAAAAAAAAAGGGATAAGCCTAAACCAAGACTACCGCTCCCTTATAACTAAGCAAAGCGCGGTAGTACCACTCCCCCATAGGCATGCAGCACGTGGTAGTTTGACACTACCGCACCCCCATAGGCATGCAGGGCGCGGTAGTTCCAGAAGGCTTAATTTTTGGACGTGGTTAATGTGGGTTTCGACCCCTTACTTGTTGGATTTTCTTCCAAGTGTGATTAGGGAAGGTACCAACATTAGAATGAAGGGTCCTAACACCCTTAGGAGGCATAAACATCATGTTTTCCATGGTGGTGAAACATGTATATTCTCACTTACACATGGTGTGGCAATTTGAGGTATAACACAGACTGATGCAGTCACCTTGACACAATCTTCATCTCATTCTTATCTTCCCAGCGAGAGTGAATTGGAAACTGCTGATGTTTTCCTTATCGGTTCAGAATGTCCTCAGCAAGGGGAAACCATGTCCATTTCTGCGAGACCCCCTCCAAGTACTAAGGTCATTTCCTTTCATTGGAATGGTCTAACAGAATCTCGTCTTCCTTCGAGTGTTCCTTTTCAAATATCTGTAGGAGTTTTCGATAAAGAAATTTTTTGTACGATAGTTGATGAAGGAGCTTCTGTTAGTATTCTATCCTCAACTGCTTGGCAAGCCTTAGGTTCTCCTCGGCTTGTTCCCGTCATTGACCAGATACTGGCTTTCAATAGAAGGCCTACTGGACCTTTAGCGTCCCTTCCTCAGTTACCTATCACTTTGGGAGGGAAAACTGTTTGTATTGATGTCATGGTCGTCCAAGGTCCCTTAGAATTTAATCTACTCCTTGGACATAATTACGTCTATGCAATGAAGGCTATAGTGTCCTCACTCTTCCGAGTGATGTATTTTCCCCATCATGGGAATGTTGTGACCATCGATCAGATTTCCTTTGAAACGCCCACTCATCGCATGACTCCTAGTCACCAGAATTCCCTAAATGTTCCACATGTTTTAGTGGTTTCTTCCCCCTAAAGGGGGGACGTTGGAGCAAAATTCTAATCTTGTGTCAAGCTCGTTAAAAAATGAAACCATTTTCTCAAGCATAGTTTACTTTTGGTTTTAAGCTTGTGTAAAAATGAAACCAACCATCATCCCAAGCATAGTTTACTTTTGGTGTTAAGCTTGTGTAAAAATGAAACCAACCATCATTTTGAGCAGAGTTCCCTTTATGTGTCAAGCTCATTAAAAAATGAAACAGGTCACCATGAGCATGGTTCCCTTTCTATGTCAAGCTCGTTAAAAAATGAAATAGATTCCTACAAGCATAGTTTATTCTCTGTTTCAAGCTCATTAAAAAGTGAAACCGACCCTCAAGCACAGTTTACTTTTGGTTTTAAGCTTGTGTAAAAATGAAACCAATCCCAAGCATAGTTTACGTTCGGTTTCAAGCTTGCGTAAAAATGAAACTACCTTCCAACATAATTTCTTTCTGTTTTAAGCTCATTAAAAAATAAAAAGGACCCTTTCAAGCATTGTTATTATCTATTTCAAGCTTGTGTAAAAATGAAATAGATCTCCTTTCCATTTGTTCGAGTCTCTCGCTAGATTTAGGATTTGAACCTTCATTTCATCTGCCTGGGTCACTTGATCCTGGTTCTCCCTACCCCCCCTGGTGAACACATTCGGATTAGTAGCCATGAGTTTTGGGTAAGAAAGAAGAGTAGTCAAACGAAACGAAGCTTGGGGGGCATGTTTAGCCGTTAGCAATCATGCTGGGGGCTTTTACCAACCTCTGGTCATCATGTTGGGAAGGAGCCCGTCAATGGGCCTTAACCATGAGCAGAGTTTACCATTGGCTTCAAGCTCATTAAAAAATGAAACCAGTAGTCAGAGCAAAGTTCTACTCCTGTGTCAATCTTTTTAAAAAATGAAACATATCATTGCCCTTTGAGTCGAGTCTCCTCGTAGACCTAGTACTTGAACCTTCTCTTCACTCGCCTATACCTTAGGTGAATGAAATGAAGTTTGGGGGCATGTCTTCAACCTCTTGAATTTACGTTGAAGTCAACTCGATCGCCTCTCCACACCATGTTGGAGCTAAGTCACTTACTTCTAGCAATCACGCTAGGGGCATGTACCAACCTTTGGATTTCATTGGGAACATTTTCGAGCATACTTTCCTTTTTAGGTTTCAAGCTCATTAAACCATGAAAATTATCTTGGGCATAGTTCATTTTCTGTTACAAGCTTGTTAAAAAATGAAGCAGACATCATGAGCATTCTTCCAACCTATCTTCGAGCTCGTTAAAAACAGTAAGATGGTGTTTGAGCTTACTTTTCACTTTTTCATGCTCTGGTTAAAAACATGAAAAGTGGTTTGAGCTTACTTTTTCCTTTTGCGTGCTCTGGATCCAAACATGAAAAATATTCCGAGTGTTTTTTATACCATTGTCGTGCTCGTTAAATAATTGGAGTAAAAAGGTGTGTCTAACGAGTATAGGTTTATCACTTTATCCGACCTCGCTAGACTATTTACGTAAAAGGAATTGTGCCGAGTTTACTTTTTCTTTGTCGTACTCGGTCATCACCCATGACAAAGTTGTTCATGGAGTCCTCTTTAAGCTCTTTTCAGAATCCCTAAATAGGAAAAGATTGCCAAGCGAAATTGATTCGTTCACGCTTGTAAAAGGATTTGAATGATCGTCTCCCTAGTGATAGTTTACCCCTTTTTCGGACTAGGGGGCACTACTTATGAAAAAGGAATACTCCAGCCAATCATGAATGGAAGAGTCCTCTCCCATGTTGTTTTACCCTTTTTCGGGTGATGAGGCTAACCTTACGAAAAGGACTGTTGGAGTCTTCATTAGTTCTTTTCAGACTCTCTAAACATGAAATGACGACCGAGTTTTCCTTCCTTGGACTCGTTAAAATTCAACATCGAAGGGCCCACTCTGGATCGAACCTCTCTTTTCTCAGGTTCATAAAACATGTGAGATTGGATTCATCTATGAGATGAGCTATACCAAGTGTTGGCTGCTTTTTGGATAGACCCAGGTTTTAATGAAGCGCACCAACAAAACCCCTTGGTGCACTGGCCCTCTCGGCAACAAGCTGCGCAGCAGCTCGAGGTCTCACCCGAAGTAGCTATGGGGGGGCTAAGGAATCAGGCTTCCTTAACCTAGGCGATGCGGATACTGCAATCTTCTCCCTTTCTTCCTCCTCAAGCGGAACGTCTTACTCTTCCGCAGACCTCTCAGTGCAACAGCACTGAAGCTCTCACTTACCAGCCTAGCTGCACGGTATCTCCCCTCCTACACAGGAGGCAATAACCCTCTGTGTCAATACTCTAGGTATCGTTTCTGCTTGCGCGCCCAGCGTAGTAACGCATTCCCTAAGTGCTACGGCGATAGTGCTCTTATCGACCCCTTCGATAGTGCGCGAGAATAAATTCTACGGGAGCTTCAAGTACTTGCTTTATATACTCATTCATAAAGACAATGAAACATTCATGTAAACGCAGATAGTAAACTAAAACATGCATTCACGCAACACAGCATCATAACAACGAGAATTATGTAGTTCACCTCCACGAGGAAACCACATCCACAGGAAGTGTATCTTATATTAATCTCAAAGATAGAAATTACAGTCCTACTGCGCACACAGCTGCAGCCTTAGATCTTTCCAGGAAACTCCACGCACACAGCTAGGAGCCCTTCTCTTAGATCTCGTCTCTTCCTCTACAGAGATTACAATGGTTCAGACGTCGACTCGGACTGTCTGCAACTCAGGGATTAGCTTCACAGCTATCCAGTTCTAACTCTTGTCTTCTAACAACATAATAGAAAACAATCAACAACCAACCCTTCTTACGTCTAAAACATCTAATGGCTAGCTGACCAACTAGCTAGCTAGCTAACGTCTAACCTTTACAATTACACATATATATAGGTGGCCCTGAGGGTCACACCTTTACAAAACTGTGGGCCTTTCCCAGCAGTAATCCCCAAAAACCCTAACCACGGACATGGCTAGGTGTACTGTAGGCGCCGCTTGCAGTCACGTCGCCGTTTCCTGCAGGTTCCCGTGATGTTCGGCGCAGATTGCGGGTATGGGCGCCGCTTCATCATTCATTGCTCCTTGTCCTTCGCCTTCAATGCTTTTGGTCCGTTGCTCTTCCTTGATCAGAGCAACCATAACTTCTGTACTTATCCTTAATGAAGGTAGTTGAGCCCTCTACTTCGTCGCTTGATTTATTATGGTAGATGAGCCCTCTACTTCGTCGCTTCATTTATTATGGTAGCTGAGCTTTCTACTCAGCCACATTCATTCTCCTTTGACGTGTGTGCGCTAGCTCCACGATTTTCGGTCCGTAATTTGCGCTGAGCTTGTCCATCTAGCACCGTACTGCGCACCATTTACTTCTGCCCAAAAATTGGTGCTTATTCAAAATTAGCACTTTCCCTTCAATACTTGTGCTTTTTCCTCAAAATTCATAGCTTTACCATAGCTGCGGCCTAAGCTCCAACAGGCCCCTAACACTTACTTGTAGCTCGTCCTCGAGCCACTCGCACTAGTGTGTGGTCTCTTTACTTGCGCATCTGCCTTTTCCTAGGTCTCAGCAAATGTTTTCTTCCACTACGCAATAGCGGAGTCCATTTCATCGACGCACTCCACAGCTGTCTGCACCATTTCTGCAGTGGCTTCTTCTTCAGTTATGCCATCAACCATCTGTTGAGATTCTGCAATTTCTTTGATCTTTTCCTCGGCTTGGGAAGCAAGTTCAGCATACTCATCCATAAATGGTTGAATGCTATTGGTGAGTTTCGCATCTTCATTCCTAACCTTGTGCAGTTGCTGTTGTATTCTGCGCACTTCACTCATTTTCCTCATTTTTGCTAAGCCTTCTAAGGCCTTAGCTTCTTCAGTCAGAACAGTTAGGGACTGTTCTATGGCTTCGACCTGTTCCAAAAGATCAATTTTGAAAGGGAGCTTCTCAAGCTCAGTCCAAGCCTCCATAGCTTGGGTCATCAGGTTCTCGGCTTCATCTGCTCTGCTCTTCATTTGTGTGGAAGCTCTGCGCAGCGCTTCAAATTGTTCCTGCCTATCATCTTTAGAATGTGCTGCAACACGAGCTTCTAACTCGGCGATCTGCATTCTATGGTCTTCAGCCATAGCAACTATTTCCTGCTCTAGGGCTTTCACCCTTCCACCAATAATTTGAACTTTCTCAACCAGAGGAAGGTCTGGTTGAATCTCGCAGGCCGGCATCTCCTGGGTGATTTCATCAACTACGTTTCTTATCCCAGTGTCTTGTGCCTCATAAAGTGCAAGCTTCTCAGAGATGTTCTTATAGGCTGTCTTCAGCTCTATCTCCTACGATTGCAGTCTTTGGTTTGCATGGAATGTGGAGAGCTCTCTAGCTCTCAGCTCAATAGAGACCTTCTCTTGCACTAACTGCAAGGTTTCTATCGGAATCAAAGACAAATTTACTTCAATGGGGCCAACTGCGCTTACCTGCAGTGCGGCCAAAGGATCCGGAAGTGTCATGCTTGTAGGCGGAATGTGCATGACATTATGCCTCTCTGCAAGTACTTCAACTCGCTCGGTACTGGTAGATGCATGCAGTGCCTGCGAAGTAGATGCTGGCGCATGGGTCTACGCAACTCTTCCTGCGAGACCTCTTAACTCCACAAACTGCAGGTCCAGAGCACTTCTGATGTGAGCGTGCGCGGTCTGCAGCTCGTGAAATTGCTCGTTCAAGTACTAGTCGATCGTCGAGGCAATGGTCTCAGAGGGATGCGACACCTTCTGCTTCTTGGCCGCTGGTTCTGTCGAACCTTCATCACTTCTTTGCTCAGGCGCTTCCTTGCCCTTATCTTTCTCTTGCGCAGCAGGGGGTGGCATTGCGGATGCAATTTCGGTGGCCTCCCTTCATTCATCCAAACAAGACTTGACATTTTCTTCAACATCTTCAGTATTCATCCTGTAAAGGCCTATGACCCATTCGTCTTGAATGGCGCAAGGGCGGAGGTAAATTTCATGCAAGTTGGCAGAAAAGACCAACTTCCCTTCATATATTTGGGCTGTCTCCTTACTCAGCCTCGGCATTTCCTAAATGGTATCTTTGAGGATATGGTATTATTCACAAAATATAGCGCGGTTCATCTTGCGCTTCGCGGGATTATTAGAATCCCAGAGGTTGACATAGCGCATTCCGGCAACCTCTCCTGCGCGGCGCGGAAGGAACTGAGTGTTCGGGGGCTCCTTCCACCCGACAAAAGCACATAAAATTAAAAGCCAAGAAAAATGGAACAACTGACCGGTGGTGTCCTGGACGTTTCGGCAATCTTCCAAGAAAGAATTAAGGAGGAAGAGAGACAAGTTGTACTGCTCTCCCTCCGCAGCTGCGATAGCGAGCTCCACGACAGCTCCAGTGACTTCTTTGGGTCTACACTTTGTGAGAAGTCTGCCTGCAAGCAGACTGCCGGTGAATCTAAGTGCTTCATCCTCAACTATAGTGAGGTCATAAGCCTGACCTCCTCTTGTCAATTTGTATTTCTGCACCAACTGTGCAGCTAACTTTCTGTCTTTGTCCTTTCCAACAAAATGAATATTGGGGTCCTTACCAACCTTAGATAGGCCAGTAATACGATGAATCAAGTTGACATTTAAATCGATTGGCCTCCCCAGCCAAAGGTAACCACCATGAATGCAGGATAGCAGTGCTTTAACAACTGCATTGACTTCATTGCTACGCCCGAAGTGCGGTAGCTTCAACAAGTTCAACAGTCCCGGTTTCTCTAAATTTGCTGCAAATTCCTTCGGGATGAATTCATCAACCTTTCTGGTGGGATTGTGGACTACCGTCAAATAGCGATCCGGCGTGAACTGAGGATATGTTCTCTAGTCACCCAAGTTGAAATCAGAAAACTTAACTAGTGGAAGGTGTCCAAGCATGGACCCTTCTTGTCGCACGACTTCCGGGAGTGGTGGCAGCAGAATCGGATACTTTGCATTCTTCGGAATATGCACCTCTGGTGCATCATATGCTCGCGGTGAAATGTAATTCACCATAGTGGCCAAGGGCTCTGGAACAGGTTCATCCGGCTGCTGCTGCTGAGACGCCCTCGTGCCCAGAGATTGTCTGGGATCAGTCCAACCAGGGTGCGTGTAAGCCGAGGTCGTCACCGGGGTAGTCATGCCGAAATCTAAGCCTCTGCGCTTAAATTGATGAACAATTTCTTCAGTGGACAGGTTCTCCGTCATGAACCGGTATAGACAACAAGTACTTGAACAGACAAATGGTGGAATAGCGTAGGATACGAACGCTGAAAACAAAGGAAGCAGTCTACACAACACGGCTCTAAAAACAATCACTTAGATTCTCAAACAAGACACTATGCAACTCGAGAAAAGTAACCCGAAAATATACAAGTGCAGGGTATTTATAGCTAAAGGCGATAGTAAATACGGACAAGTGGGGCAAATAGCCGTAGGTGCCTATGCATGATTTGACAACCCCCCTACCCCCGCACCTCTGCGGTGCATTAATTGTGATGGACGGGCTCTGATAGCCTTCCGGGAGAAGCTAAAGCTTTCGGCGCATGACATAAATGTGAATCTTAGGGAGATCAAGCCGACTCTGTCAGAGCGGATACAATTAAATGGCGAAATTATCCTTCATTAATATTCAAACCGGCTATAGGACTACTGTAATTCAAATTTTTCGGCAGGTCATTTCAGCATAGGTAACTGTGCATATAGAGGGGTCCACAATGAGAACTCCTCAAGCGGCAACTTGACACAGGGAACTCCGCAAGAGCGACGGTTCGACAAGCCAGGGAAAAACTTCGCGAGAGCACAAAATAGGGTCGCTCCAAACAAACTGTATTGACATGCGCGGATGTTTCAAGGAACTACGCGAGAAGCCAGAGACTGAAAGTGTCTCGCAACTTCCATATAGACTGTGATAATGCGATGCCTCTTTCAACTACAATGGACATCTACACCTCTTTATCATCTAATTACGTCGACAGGGCGGAGTGGTCGTCGCGATAAAGCTTGAGCCGACTCCCATTGATCATTGTAGGTAGCAATTCTCCATTAAGCTTCGCAAGCTGAACTGCTCCTCCTTCTGTTATCTTTGTCACCCAAAAAGGGCCTAACCAATGTACACGAAACTTGCCTGGAAACTTGATGAATTTACTATCATAGAGGAGTACCAAGTCTCCTTCTTCAAAGTGTTTATTCTTAATATGCCTGTCATGCCAAGCTTTTTGTCTTGCCTTCTGTACTTGTTGATGGAATGCGGCTAAAATTCTGTCTTCTTCTAAGGCAAGCAATTGTGAGAATCTTTCACTCATAGTATCAGTATCTGCCATTTTTGTAATTTGGGCAATTCTAAAGCTGGGAACAATGTATTCCATGGGCATAACTGCTTCTTGTCCATACACCAAACTGAAAGGTGTGTGACCTGTTAGTTTCTTGCATGTGGTTCTGTAAGCCCATAATACAGCTATGACTCTAAGGTCCCAATCATCTCTTTGTTGATTACAGATCTTTGTCAGGGCATTCTCAAGAATCTTATTGAATGCCTCCACCATACCATTAGCTTGAGGGTGGTAGGGTGTACTCTTATGGTGACTAATGTGGAATTCTTCAGTAAGGGCCTCTAAGTCTCATTCAGGAAATGTGTACCCTGATCACTCATTAGAATTAGTGGACATCCAAACCTAGTGATAATGTTCTCAAAAATGAACTGCGTGGCAATGACAGCGTCGCAGTTCTTAACTGGCTTCACCTCAGCCCATCTGGTGAGGTATTCAGTAGTTGTAATGATGTATCTTGCACCGGTTCTTTTTCCTGGTGGGTTGATAGGTCCTACAAAATCAATGGCCCATTTATCAAAAGCACGCAGTGTTATCTGGGGTCTTAGCGGCATTTCATCTCTTCTTGAAGGTTTTCCTGTTCGCTGGCACACATCGCAACATTTGCAGAATTCCTTAGTATCCTTGTGCAATGTTGGCCACCAAAGACCTGCGGCTAAGATCTTCTGCGCCGTCGGCTTTCCTGCGAAATGGCCTCCTGCAGTTCCTGAGTGCGCTTCTGCGATGATGGAGTTCTTCTCATGCGGTAGGATACATCTGCTCAAGACTTCATTGGGGCCCAACTTATAGAGCTGGCTTGCTATCAAAGTGAAGTCTGGATTTGACAACAAGTTGCTTCTTCTGCTGGATTGTAAACTCAACTGGAGCTTGCCCGGTAGTGAGAAACTCAAGAATATCAGAATAATACTCATCGGTTGCTTGAACAGAAAACAGTTGTGCATCGGGCAGATTATCCTCCAGATTTGTAAGTTCCTCCCCTGACTCTATCCTAGATAAATGGTCAGGTCCTGCATTCAATCTACCTGGCTTCACAATAACCTCAAAATCATCCTCCTGGAAGAGCAGTAGCCATCTACAAATTCTTCCCCCTAACACTGGCTTATTGACCAAGTATTTCAAAGCAGAATGGTTAGTATACATTTTAAAATGTGTGCCCAATAGATAGTGTCTGAACTTCTGTAGGGCATACACCATAGCTAGTCCTTCTCTTTCTGTAGTGGTGTAGTTCTTCTCAGCTGTGGATAGCTTTCTGCTAGAGTAAGCAATGGGGTGATCAATACCTCCTTCTCCCGGTTGTGTAAGCACAACCCCCAATGCTATGGAAGAAGCATCTACATGAACATGGAAGGGTTTTCTCCAGTCTGGGAAAACTAGAATAGGCGCAGTGATCATCTTTTCTTTAAGTGTATCCAAGCTCTGTTGGCATTCTTCTGTCCATTGGAATTTCGAATCCTTTTTCAGCAATCTTTCCATAGGTGCAGTGATCTTTGCATAACCTTTGATAAATTTCCTGTAGTACCCTGTATGTCCCAATGTAGTGCGCAACTGTTTGACTGAGTTGGGTGCAGGTAAATTAGCAATGATGGCAACCTTTGCAGGATCCATCAGGAGTCCTTGTCTGCATACAATATGTCCCAACAAAATACCAAAAGGAGCACAAAAGATACATTTTTTCAAGTTTAGGGAAATCTGATACTGTCTACATTTTTCTAACATCATGCGCAGGTTCCCTATATGGTTCTTTAGTAAACCAAACACAGTCCAGTCATCAAAATAGACTTATAAAAACTTATGAATGAATTCTTTAAAAACAGCAACAATGACTCTAGAGAAGATAGCAGGTGCGTTTTTAAGACCAAAGGGCATTACCGTATACTGGAATGAGCCCCATTCAGTCGCAAAAGTGGTCTTATGGCGGTCTTCTGAATGGATTCTGATCTAATGGTATCCCAAAAATCCATCAGTGGAGTAAGCCTCTTGTCCTCCAACATTATCAAGCACTTCGTCTGTAAAAGGATTTGGAAATGGATCGTTCGCTGATGCATCGTTCAGCTTGCGCAAGTCCACGCAGATTCTTATTTCACCTTTTGTCTTCTTCTCTTGTACCACCATAGGACTAATCCAATCACTTTCCTCTACTGGCTCAATAATACCTGCTGCGAGCATTTTATCAATTTCTTCTTTAACCTTTTCTTTATATCGCGGGTTCAACCTGTACGGGCGCTGCTTTACTGGCTTGGCGTCTGCTTTCAGAGGTATGCGCATAACTCCTAAATCTCCCAATATGCCTTTCATTTCTATGAACTTGGTAGGAAAGATATTCTGGTAGTCGAGTAATAAATCTGAAATATGCCCAACAGTTTCATCATCCCAATAATCTCCTATAGAAGCAAACATCGGTTCGGCTTCTGTACCAATGTTAATCTTTTTGAGCTTGATGTGTTCTGTAATGGCAGGGATATCAAGATGAGGACCTTCGACTCTGTGCGTCCCTTCTGACTCTGGAATATTGATGTTGTGAGGATCATCTTCCTCTTCTCCAGCGGTGAAATTATAGCATTCCAGGGCATGTTCCATCTGGACAGCCCAATCTGGTTGGGCATATTCTGGTAATGGACATTGTTCGAATACCTTCTTTTTAATACACTTTAAAGCGTGGTCGATGCTCGGATGTTCTGACTCAAAGCTGAAGGTAAGTTGAAAACTTTCTATCATAAGAGGCCAAGTGATAGTGCCTCTGTGCAATTCTGTTTCAGTGTACCAGTTCCTTGGAACTGTATCCAACGTGTGGATGAATAGGTGAACCCACTCATCTTCTGGAATATGTGACCATTGTTGAATACATGCTTCAACGTGTGACCTGGGGTCACTCTGTCCATCATATTTGTGCAAAAATTTTGCTGTAGTTCCCTGAAATCTGTGCAGTATCAATCTGCGACAGTCTTGCCATGTGTGAATATTCTCTTTATGCGCACCCCACCATCTTACAGGTGTAGCACGCAGTGCTATATCCAATGCTTGTATGCGCTGCTCATCTGGGATTTGTTGTTCATATGTATGTATGAATTCACTTACTTCAGTTAAACCATCAAAAGTTGGAGTGTCATTCATTTCTGTGCCAATCCATCGAATGGATTTAGTCATCATGGCGCAACGCCTTGCAGAAACCTCATGTAAGCGATTATGCCAGTTTTCCAATCCTGCTTCTGAATCTGATGTGCACGAGCTATCGCATCGCCAGTTGATATGGCCGTCTGCTGTGGGATTGACATAGTCACTATGACTAGCAGTCATCTAGTACAAACTTTCCATTTGGTGCACTTCTTCTTCTGCTTGAATGGGTTCAATATACCTTGGTCCTTGAATGGGATCAAGCGGTGCAATGACCCTAATCTGGTCATCCTCAAAGGTCATCTGTCTTTTCTTCAAATTAATGACAGCCAAATTATCAAATGCCCAGTCTATGCCTAAAAGTGCTGGGTAAGGTCTACTATCATCTAGAATTTTGATTACTTCAAAGTCTGCAGAACTTCTTACTCCCTCAATATCAATAGGTACATTGGGTAATCTGCCCAATGGAGAGACTCATTGTTGATTCGCAAGTCTTAGCTGGATAGGAGATCTTGTAAGCTGAGGGCTACCCATCTGTTCCCATGTCTGCATGGTGAGAACATTAACTTCTGAGCCCAAATATAAAATAACTTCGTCCATTTCAAATGCTCCAATCTACGCTGTGAGCCTCATCTCTTTTCCAGTTCTAGTATGACTCCCAATCTGGTGAACAACACGCTGCGGTGTATTTATCGAAGCAAATTGTTGACACTTACCAATAGGTGTTGAAGTTCCATAGTTGCTTTTTCATTGCGCAACAACTTTAAGCAGTTTCTCAGGAAAGAATGGACACTGCCTAGTGCATTCTCCTCATCGTCAGGCCTTCCAGATGTAGTGGCTTGTTCTTGCACCAGGTTCTCTTGTCTTAGCACTTGCGATCTGATATCATGATGCGGAATTGTGACAGAAGTTGAAGCTCTCGGATCTGATAAATACTCTTGAGCTTGCTTGAATGCTTCTTTTTGCTTCTGCAGGTCGAGCGGGGATGGTTTAATATTAGCGCGGCGCACCCATTGCGTCGCTTGCTTTCCAGTTCCCAACTCTGGCGCACCAGTGGTTGCTCCACTGCGCGTCACTATATTAACTATAGGATCTGGTTCTCTTTTTTCTACTCCAATCAACTGAATATTCTGATTGACCTGTGGCTTCTTTGCTTGCATCTCATCAACTGAGGGCATTCTTCAATGATATGATCATAATATTTACAATATCTGTAGATGGTTGTAGGATTTGGGCGATCCCTTGCATAATGACCTTGGGCTCCGCAGTTGTAACAAGTGATCTGTCCTCTTCCATGACCAAAACCTGCTGCGCGTCTGCGGCCCCTATAATTTCCTCCTCGGCCTTCGCGAGTTTGGTCATACTGTGGACCTGCTGTGGGTCCTTGTGCCTCTGACTGTACTCTATAAACATCATGTTTTCTTTCCATCATAAGGTCATATGCTCTGCAATTGTTCTCATCATGGCCTACTGATTTACAGAAATTGCAATATAGATTCTTTGGAGTTTGTACGTATTTCTGTAACAAGTGACATTCTTGTGGTCTGTGACCTCTAGTTCTACAGATTTCACACCAAGACCCCTGAGCCTATGGTAAAGGGTTAGGTTCTCCAGTTGAAATATACTCTATGAAAACGGGACAATGGTCCTTTGAATGACCTTGTGCTTTACATTTTGTACACCAAATTTCTTCTTTAACATCCTTGCCTTTCTTAATATCATGCACTTGCAAGGTTAGGTTTGCTAACTGGTTATGCAACTGCGCAACATCGTTGCTTGTTCCAGCAATTGGTGAAGCTTCTAGTTTCATAGCCATCTCTAGAGCTTGTTCCTGAGTAGTGAGATTCTGTTGCATAAGAGGAAGTCTAATGTGTGGAAGCAGCGTAGCAATGAACCATTCCTTATGCTGTTGCGGTGCAAACTCAAAGCTTACTTGATCTATCAAGATTTTGAACTTCTGGTCAAAGTCCCATACTGACTCTGTGGGTAACTATTTTATGTCTTTGAGCTCGGTTATACACTGTGATTCTGATTTAGGTTTCTTGAATTCTCTAATCATAGCATTTCTGACATCAGCAAGCGTCCTATTCTGTGCTGCTGAGTATTTCATGAACCAAGTTAAGGCTCTTTCTCTTAGTGTGGTTGCTAACTGAATAAGCTTAACAGCATCATCATTAATTTTCTTAATTGTCCAAATGGCTTCACATAGGAACCAGTGCTGCTCAGGGTCTTCTAGCCCTGTTCCTCTAAAAGTTGGTAGCTTCATGTCATCACCCATCCTTCTTGCGCTAGGTTGAGGTGGAGGTGCTGTAGCAGTGCCTCTGGGATGGTTAAACAACGGTGATGCTGAGGTACTAGAAGTACTGTGCGGGCTACTAGAAGGTGTTACTGTGGGGTTATACTGAGTTCCGTCTAGCTTTTGCGGTGTAAAAGGGTGATAAGGGATATGAGCACTCCCTTGTCTCTCTATATGGTTCGCTCTAGGAACTTGAATATCTTCTGGGCTAGACTCAAAACAATGTTGGTCAAGGCCTACTTTATACCATTTTCCACTACGAGTGCAACCAATAAGTTCAAGATCACTATCAGAATCTGCGGACATTACTTGTCTATGCTATTCATCGGAAGCTATACATAGTTTTCCTTTTTCATACACAAGCATTTTAAGCCATAAGTTCAGAGAATTTAAGAACTTACCTCTGTGTGCTTTGAAGAAACTCCTCTCAGCTTCGCTGAAGTTCTTTCTCGTATCTATTGCAAACTCAGTGATGAAGCCTTCCAGCAGACTGTTCAACCAAAAGTCTACTGCGTGGGACACAGAATTATCTACCCGCTTCAAACTACTGACGAGCTCAAGCGTCCAAGCGATGGGTCGATCAACATGCACAGTGGGTCTAGTATCTGCTAGCTTGGCTACCCATGCATGCAACTCAAGTGCAAATGTGACAAAGAAAATTTCGTGAAGGTCAGTATAGATATACTTCTGCAACCAGTCTTTTGTCTGAAGCCTAGAGCTTCTATTTTCTCGTTCAGCGAACTCTCTAGCCTTTAAATCGAACCAGTCTTGAATTTCTTTAGCTGTAGGATTCCAATAGCACATTGCCTTCAAAATAATATATTTGAAGCCGTCAACGAAACCATTTGTTGGCTGAGCAAGTCTCAAGGCAATAAGTCGCAAGGAAACAGAACCATTTGTTGGCTTCAGCAACAATCTCACACGTCGTCGGAATAATAAGTCTCAAGGCAACGGAACCATTTGTTGGCTTGCTATTTCTCTAGGTTTCACATCAATCTCGCACGTCGCCGGAATAATAAGTCTCAAGGCAACGGAACCATTTGTTGGCTCGCTCTTTCTCTAGGTTTCGCATCAATCTCGCACGTCGCCAGAATAATAAGTCTCAAGGCAACGGAACCATTTGTTGGCTTCTTTTTGGACAGACCCGAGTTTTAATGAAGCGTAGCAACAAAACCCCTTGGTGCACTGGCCCTCTCGGCAACGAGCTATGCAGCAGCTCGAGGTCTCACCCGAAGTGGCTATGGGGGGGCTAAGGAATCAGGCTTCCTTAACCTAGGCAACGTGGAGACTGCAATCTTCTCCCTTTCTTCCTCCTCAAGTGAAACGTCTTACTCTTCCGCAGACCTCTCAGTGCAACAACACTGAAGTTCTCACTTACTAGCCTAGCTGCGCGGTATCTCTGCTCCTGCGCAGGAGGCAATCACCCTCTGCGTCGATACTCTAGGTATCATTTCTGCTTACGTTCCCAGCGCAGTAACGCATTCCCTAAGTGCTGCGGCAATAGTGCTCTTATCGACCCCTTCGATAGTGCGCAAGAATAACTTCTATGGGAGCTTCAAGGACTTGCTTTATATACTCATTCATAAAGACAATGAAACATTCATGTAAACACAGATAGTAAACTAAAACATGCATTCACGCAACACAGCATCATAACAATGAGAATTATGTAGTTCACCTCCACGGGGAAACCATGTCCACGGGAAGTGTATCTTATATTAATCTCAAAGATAGAAATTACAGTCCTGCTGCGCACACAGGTGCAGCCTTAGATCTTTCCAGGAAACTCCACGCACACAGCTGGGAGCCCTTCTCTTAGATCTCGTCTCTTCCTCTACAAAGATTACAATGGTTTAGACGTCGACTCAGACTGTCTGCAACTCAGGGATTAGCTTCATAGCTATCCAGTTCTAACTCTTGTCTTCTAACAACACAATAGAAAACAATCAACAACCAACCCTTCTTACGTCTTAAACATCTAATGGCTAGCTGACCAACTAGCTAGCTAGCTAACGTCTAACCTTTACAATTACACATATATATAGGTGGCCCTGAGGGTTGCACCTTTACAAAACTATGGGCCTTTCCCAGCATTAATCCCCAAAAACCCTAACCACGTACATGGCTAGGTGTACTGTAGGCGCCGCTTGCAGTCACGTCGCTGTTTCCTGCAGGTTCCGTGACTTTCGACGCAGATTGCGGGTATGGGTGTCGCTTCATCATTCATTGCTCCTTTTCCTTTGCCTTCAATGCTTTTGGTCCATTGCTCTTCCTTGATCAGAGCAACCATAACTTCTGTACTTAGCCTTAATGAAGGTAGCTGAGCCCTCTACTTCGTTGCTTCATTTATTGTGCTAGCTGAGCTTTCTACTCAGCCACATTCATTCTCCTTTGACGTGTGCGCGCGATCTCCGCGATTTTCGGTCCGTAATCTGCACTGAGCTCATCCATCTGGCACCATACTGCGTACCGTTTACTTCTGCCCAAAAATTGGTGCTTATTCAAAATTAGCACTTTCCCTTCAATACTCGTGCTTTTTCCTCAAAATTCGCAGCTTTACCATAGCTACGACCTAGGCTCCAACACCAAGCATCTGTTATCCTCTTCAAGCTTGTAAAAAAACAAAGAGGTACTCGTCCACCATGTCAGGGGAAAATGGGAAAATGAGTCAAGTTTACCTTGTTGGCAGCTTGTGAGTCGTCACCTTTGAACATGGCATGCATCCTCACCTTGTCTATTTTGGGTAGTCAGTCTTGCTGATAGTGTCATCATTATGATCATGCATCCTCATTATTGCTATGAGTTCACACTTCCTATGGTTCTGTCTGTTCAAGTAGTCCCTGCTGCCAAGCTCTATTTCATGCCGTTATATGTTCAAAGGGTTATTACCTTGCGTCCACCTCCACTTCATGTCAAACCTTCACTTTGTGTCCATACATATTCTATTTTTTTATCGGTCCATACTATCTCTCGTTCGGATTTCGTGTCGGTGATGTGGGAATCATTATGGCCCACCTTCGACGAGTTTATTCCTGTCAACCCCAAATAACTATCCAGGAATTAGACTTAGGAGTCAACCACTAGTACCTTGGTACCTGCATACCTCAATGGCAGGTTTCCTCGTGTTCGACAGTAGGTTTTCATCATTGACCTCTGATTGAATGATCTCTCGGATGCTCGACATCAAATCCTTTATTTGCATTTCGTTGAGATGTACTATAGATACCTTGGGAATCATCATCATCATTGGTGATTTCCCTCGCATTTGTTAACGATTCACATCATTGACCAGTAATCAAATGGTTTCTACCATGTTCGAATTCAACACCTTGTAATCACATGGCTAGATTCGTATCATTTGTGATCGAGTAGAAGACCCTGGACACCCTTTTTTATTTTGATTACATCCAAGTTGCAATGGAGATTTTTCAGTATTGTCACACAGATCCACTTATGTATTGGTCGTGGCTATGCCATTATTGTCTCATGGATCTACGCTTGTTCATAGTAGCCATGATTTGTCTACAGTCTATATCATCTCAGTACTCATGGATTTGCAATGTATTGGTCAGCAACCATGCTTTGATTCATTTGTTTTCGAGCATGGGAATGCCCGCCTCGATGGTATATCTGACATTTTGTTTCTGTTTCAGCTCCTTGTTTCTCCCCTCGATGCTATCTCCGAACCATATTTGTAAAGTATTTCGGCCATCAGTCTCTTCTGACCTCACACTTTAGGGGGAATCTGTTATACCTCAGTATTACACATTATGTATTAGTGTCACATCCTTGCACTAGCAACCTAAATGACAGTTTCCCTTAAAGATCATCTGAACATCTAGAGTGAAAACCATTGACTGAACACTAAAAGCAAACACTTTTTCTGCCATCTGCCAACCCAACTTAGCCCTATTTGTGAGCACTACTGCTCCCTGCACATCTACAGGGGTGCGGTAGTTAGCACTACCTGCTTTGCTCCTTCTCTGGGGCGCGGTACTACCACGCTATGCTCAGTTATAGGGGCGCGGTCGTCTGAAATTAGCCTTTTTTCCTTGGATTTTGGGATTTCAACCTTCGAGGAGATTTTGTTGGGATTACCACCTTTGGTTCGATCCTAACTCCTTCTTTGTTTAGTTGGCCTGATCCACTAAACCCTCCATAGATCCACACTTCTCTCTTGTTGGTTGACCTTCCCATGTGCTATAAGAGAGAATCCTTCCATGAGCCAAAGGGAGGACTTTTGGGGGCATCAAACCTATGATCTTTAGACTTCTGCAAAGATAGCTATAGGAAGCACTTGGAGCTGGAGGATTGGCTTGGATATCAAGCAACCTTTATAAGTACTCTTCAAGTTTGTAATATAAGATAACTTGTCTTGTTTTTCCCATTTCATTTGTATTGTATAAATCTTTGATATGAAATGTATCTAGTTTAGATTTGAACTTAATCTTTTCTTCAAGGTATTTGGAAGCTTGCATGCTTGTCCTTTGTTTGATTTCATCAGGTTCTACATTGGATTTTCGGGATCAAGAGCTAGAAGCGGGACAAACGTTGAATTGGAAGGTGAGTTACGTCTTTCATCTCTTCTGAATGCATTCAATCTTATTGTGAAGATTATTTTAGGAACTCAAGGTAGCATTTGTTTCCTTTTTGTCTTAGCATAGAGTCAGTGCTTCCTGCTTTATCCTAAGAGAGTTTCTACCTATCCGTAGGGAGAAATTTCTACAACAAAACCACTCCAAATTTTATTATTTTTTGAATATGCCAAACTAATGCAACTAATTTCAAGATGAAACTGATTCTACTTCTAATGAGTAAAATTATGTGACAAGCAATCAAATGAAGATATGCTTCCAAATGCAAAAATGTGACTTCAATCTTTTCAAAAAAGAGAGAGTGTTTCAGAAAAGGTATTCAATATCATTTTTGATGAAAAAGATAGGCAGATATGATTTCAAAACAATTAACTCTTTCAATAATGTAATCATGGAATTCAAATATAAATGCTCATTAGACCTTGACCCTTTCAAAAATGAACAAAGATTTTGCAAACTATGGTGAGGCAAATAAACTAGTGCTGATATTGCACAAAAAAAACTCATAAAATACAAGTTCAAACAGTAAATGAAACAAGCCAAGAACACTTTTGAAATTCTCAAATGAACAACGATGCAATGAAGTACAAGGGAAACTCAAAAATGGAAGCAGTGGACTGTAATCACAGGTTACAGATGTCTAACAAAGTGTCAGCAAACCAAGAAGGAGCAAAAAACCAAAAAATGGAATGAAAGCAACCACTCAGAAATTTAAAAAATGAAAATCCCAGGTAATTTTCGCGGGGCTATATGGAACCCAACGATGAAAATACATAATTTTCGCGTTTCACAGAGTACTGGGGACGCGAAAATGTGTATATTTTCTCTCTGGAAGGAGTGTTCAGGCCGCGAAAATACACATAGAGGAAAATAAAGGGAGAAATTTTTAAGAAAAAATTTGTTTTTCTCAGGTTTTCCAACCCAGGGAACTAGGTACTGAGGTAAAACTGAAAAACAATAATCCAAAGCAAAGCAAAGGGGTGTGAAAGAGGGTAAAAAGACCCAATTTCACAGTGAGATTGAATGAAATTAAGAACAAACTTTACAATCAAATGAAAAAATGGATTCAACCCAGCGGAGTCGCCAATTTTTGTTGTAGAAATTTTTCCCTACAGATAAGAATAAACTCTCCTAGGCTAGACTAGGATGTAGCTAGTTCTAATCTAGGACAATTGAGAAACAAATGCTACCTTGAGTTCCTAAAATAATCGTACAACAAGATTGAATGCATTCAAAAGAGATGAAAGACATAATTCACCTTTTGATTCGATGTATGTCCCGCCTCTAGCTCTTGATCCCGAAGTTCCTACGTAGAACCTGTTGGAATCAAACAAAGGACAAGCACACAATCCTCCAAACACCTTGAATCAAAGATTAAGTTCAAATCTAAACTAGACACGGTTCATATCAAAGATTCATACAATACACATGAAATGGGAAAACAAGACAAGTTATCTTATTAAGAAGCTTGAAAAGTGCTTACAAACGTTGCTTAATGCCCAAGCCAACTCCAGCTCCAAGTCGTCTCTCCTCTATCTATCTCTGCAAATCTTCCAAGACCATAGGTTGGATGCCTCAAGTGGTTCCCCCTTGGCTCATGGAAATCCTCTCTCTTATAGCACTTGGAGGAGTTAACCATAAGGAGAGGAAGGTGGATCTAGTGAGGGTTTAGTGGATCAACCAACTAAATAGAGAGGGGAGGTTGGGATCGAATCAAGGTGCCAATCCCAAGGTAATCTCTCGGAAGGTAGAGATCCAAAATCCAAGGAAAAGGGCTAAATAAGGATTTTCCCTCCCCTGTAACTGAGCATAACATGAAATTATCGTGGCTTAAGGGTTTTGCAGAGCACGAAAAAAGGGATTTTCACGGCTTGATAGATGTGTAGGGCATGAAAATCAAGTCAAACAAGGTGACACGTGGCACATGAGGTTGTTTCTCGGTCACTAGCAGGTGATTTTATCTCCAAGATGTCTGGATGAGACCTAGGAGAGTGTTGACATAACATAATATTCATTAGGGAGAAATGTGGCTAGGTCACATGGTACAAAGATGCGACACTAGGCTTTGAAGTGTAACATTGAGGTATAACAATGTTCCCTTCCTCTATTTGGGTCCATGGTGTTGAAATATTGTAACTTCAAAGAATATTATATTTGTATTATTCCGGAGATGTTTTATTCCTCCAACGGGACTCTATTGTATATCCGGAGATGTTTATTCCTCCATTGGATTATGGGAACTAGGGTTATTAGATCTCCTATATGGGGATCGGCCTGAAGTTATTTTATCGGAGGCTATTAGACTCAATTTGAAAAGTCAGCCTCATAGGGTAAGAAGTCAGTCAAAAAACAAGTATAAGTAGAGGAGGTTGTTCCTCACTTAACTCACTTGTTCTCACACTTCTATTGTGCACATAGGAGAGAGAGAGTTCTACATAGGAGGAAAAGGAGCTCTTGTTGTGGTCTACTATCTTGTATTGGGTTGATTATCTACATTGAGGAAAGCTTTGTTGGGTTTTCTACCCCATGAGGGTTTCCCAGGGTATATCTGTGTCTATCTTGTGATTGTGTTTCTTTCAGTGATCTTGCTTGTCCATTTATGCTAAAATTTAACATGGTATCAGATCTAGCCTGAATAGGACATCTTTCATAAGGTGAAAATATCTCTATCTCTCTCTCCGGTGAAAATCAGGGTTTCTGCAAAAAGTTGGTATTGTTGAATTCTGAATACATGGTTGGATAGCCCTTCTCAAAACCAATCTTTTGAGCCCTAGATCGAACGTTTTGGTTGGGTAGAACTTCGGGAAAGTCAAACCCTAGTTTGACAAAAGTGCAATAAAACCAGAAAACCAGAACCAGAATTCTACAGCAGATCCGAAGTTCGCTGTTCAAGTTTGGAGGCTGAAAAATTGAAGTTTCCAGAAAGTAAGTACATCAGTCACCTCGCCTCAGTCAAGCCAATCTCCTTGTAAGGTCAATTTTTCATTTTTGGAATTTTCAATTTTTAGTGACCCCCTGGGAAAGATGGCCCCAAGTACTAAGCTTGAAGACAAGCTAGAGGGTATAGAGAATTTCTGAGCATGGAAATATAGAATTGGTCTCATTCTTGAAGAGAATGATCTTGCCCATTATATCAAAGATGAGATTGCAGAACCTACAAAAGATGAAGCTAAAGAGAAGTACAGGAAAGATTTGATTAGGGAAAAGAGAATCATTGTTGATTCTATTAAGGACCACTTGATTCCCCAAGTGGCATCCAAGAATACTGTAATGACCCTTTTTCAAAATTCTATTAAAATGCCAATTTTTCCACTTTTTCCCCAATTTCGACCTTTGACTAGTTTAATTGTTTTGACCTCCAAATCAACCCAAATGCTCCCAAATATTCTGTAGGAGTGTATGAATGGTATTTAGACTTGAATATCAGTTTCAGGGATGTTTTATGGCCCTCCAAATACTGCTTCAAACTTGATTTGTATTCTGATCAATATATGTAATTTTAACTAGTAATTTGTGCATCAAATCCCCCCCGGGTAACACTGTAAATGGCCTTCCAAATGACTCCAAACTCCCACAAATTTATGAACAGAGGTATATAATGTGTTAAGTATGTGATTAAGGTCTCATATGCACCATTAATTTATTTTTACTACTGTTCTAACTCTCTCACATTCAACAGCAAAAACCCCCAATTCGACCCTTGGGGAAATGGCACTATTTCACCTTCCAATACAACCAAACTGAGTAAAAATGCTTCAAATGCTCAAGTACAGTACATGAAACTTGTATAATAAATCCATGGCAGTATATTTATCACAAATATATCAGAGAATCATCCATCCATTCGAAATAATCAACATTATAGTGTCATACATCAATGCATTGGGGAAATGGACATTGAAGATGGTGGGGAGGAAGACTGCGTTAGTTGTAATTCTTCCTCCCTGCCATCTTCATCTTTCACTGCATGATCATGAAATGGACATTGTTTGCTCATTAATCAATTGTTTTGCATACAACCAGTGGGTATTTCGACCTGAGAATTTTTGAATATTAATAACAGAGGATATGAAGCTATTACAATCAGAAATATATAATGAGAATCTCTCTTAAGAAGCACAAGTGCTCACCAAAAATGCCCTCCCTCAAGGAGCATGAATATGCCTTCAAAACTGGAAACAGTGGAGAGAAAGTGCTACACTAAACCAAACCATGAAACTTCCTGTAGCTACTACCTACAAATAAAAACTCCATTAAAGCACCATGAAATACCTGAGTGGCCTCTCCAAACACCAACTTGGATGGGAATCTTTCACCCTCGAAATTGGCTAAGGCAAGAAACTAGTCATCCACTAGCTCTCTCTTCACAAATGCAATTTTTCTCAAATCACCAAAAAGCCATTCTCATACTTCATTTCTACATTTTATAACCAAAATTAGCCTTCTAAGGGTCAAAATCCTCTCAATAGATTCAATAGATTTCCATTTAGGAAATATTCCACATTTGCCACGTGTCTCCTAGTTCCAACCTTCCATCTTCTCCCAAATTCGATTTTGAGTCTCTTTGGCTTCTCCAACTCCCAAATTCGCCTTCCTTGAGCCTATTTTTGGTGTTGACATGTCATAGTGGTCAGATGTCAGAGGTCAGGTCTGCAATTTGTCATAGTTGTCATAGATGCTCCATCATTGGTGTCATAGGGGCTAGGGAATCTAGCCCAAGTGTCCACAAACTTCCACTTTGACTCTTTATTTTCCATGGAGGTTACCAATCCTTCCCAATTCGACCTAAGATGCTCAATGACATGTGTTATGACTTAACAACTCACCCAAGAGTGTTCACATTCCCATTAATTCGAATTTGCAAAAGAGAGATACCATGTATTATGAAAAATCAAGCTAGTGTGGGTCCCACCACCTCCATATGTCTCCAAAACCACTTGCCACTTAGAATTTATCTTGAATTTATTTATTCACCATATTTATTAAATGCTTGAACCCCTCTAATGTATAAATATCATTTATTAGCTTCCTTATTACCATCCCACATGTGCCCATCCAACCTAGGAAACTAGTAGGATTGATGGGATTGTCTTACTATGCACTTATTTGAATGGGGACATTACAAAGACCCCAAAGGAAATGTATGATGCTCTCTCCAGAATGTATGAGGGAAAGAACATCACCAGGAAGATGAACCTGAGAGCTCAATTGAATAACACCAAGATGAATAAAGGAGAATCTATTCAAGACTATTTCTCAAGGGTTTCTCAGTTCAAAGAACAACTAGATGCTATTGGAGATACTCTTGATGAAGATGAACTAGTCATGACTGCTCTAAATGGTCTCACTAGACCTTGGGAGTCATTCATCCAAACCATGTGTGCCAGAAAAGAAAGTATGAAGTTTGATGTGGTTTTGGAGGATTTCATTCAAGAGGAAGCCAGGGTTGCCAACAGAGAAGCATTGCTCAAGGAAGATGACCAAGCCTTGTCCACCCACACCAACAGAAGAAGGAATCAATCCTAATTTAAGAAGGATAGTCACAAGGAGTCTCATCTTCCACAAAGATTTCAAAAGAAAAGAGGATCTAATCAAAGAAGAGATTATTCCTCATTCCAATGTTTTACTTGTCACAAAATAGGACACATTGCTAAGGACTGTCCTCTAAAGAAGAAAAAGGGTACTCACCACAAAAGACATCAAGCACATCTTGCAAAAGATGATAGTGAAGAAGAAGTTGAAGAGAAAGAAAGGCCTCACAAGAAAAGACCTAGAAGAGAAGAAGAAGATGAAGAAAGGACCTTCTTCAAGAAAAGATCTAGAAGAAGTGAAGAAGAAGATGCAGAAGAGTATGTTCTATTCTCCGCACTCTCTAGATCTATAACACCTGGAGAAGGTACATGGGTTATCGATAGTGGTGCTTCAAATCACATGATAGGAAAAAATAAGACTCTATCAAAACTTGAAGAAAAGACCTCCCCACAAAAGGTATCTCTAGGAGATAACTATCAATATCCCATCAAGGGAATTGGTGAAGCAAACTACAAACTTGATTCTGGAACCCCCATGAAGATGAAGGAAGTTTTGTATGTTCCAGGATTGAAGAAGAACTTGCTTTCCATCTCAGCATTGGACAAGAAAGGCTATAGAGTTGCATTCATTGATGGACAAGTATTAATGTGGTCCAAAGGTAAATCTATTAAGGATGCAATTGTCATTGGTGAAGAGGAAGGAGGTTTGTACAAGCTCAAGGGTCATCCAGAAGCTGCCCTTGTACATGAAGTCACTAGCCCAAATGAGCTATGGCATAGGAGACTTGCTCACATTAACTACAAGTCACTACCTCATGTAAGCAAGATAGTTGTAGGTCTACCAGACTTAAAGGTTGACCATGATGGCACATGCAAAGGATGTGCAAAAGGGAAGAACATCAAGAACCCATTTCCAAAGAGTGAAACAAAGACCAAAAGCATTTTGGAATTGATCCATTCAGATGTATGTGGACCAATTCCCTCGACATCTTTAAGTGGATATGAATACTATCTCACATTTATTGATGACTATTCAAGGAAGACTTGGATATACTTCTTAAAAGGGAAGAATGAAGTTTTTGGAAAGTTCAAAGAGTTCAAAGAATTGATAGAAAATCATTCAGAAAAGAAAATTAAAATACTCAGAGCAGATAATGGAGGAGAATATACTTCAAAAGATTTTGAAGATTTCTGTAAAGAAGCTAGAATCAAGAGAGAGCTAACTACTCCCTACAATCCCCAACAAAATGGTGTTGTGGAAAGAAAGAATAGAACCATCATGGAAGCTGTAAAAACAATGATACATGATCAAGACCTACCTATGTATTTATGGGTTGAAGCAGCTAGAACAACAGTCTATGTACAAAATAGACTATCCCATAGTGCTCTTGATTTCAAAACTCCAGAAGAAGTGTTCACAAGAAAAAAGCCTAAGGTAAGTCATCTTAAAATATTTGGGTGTCCTGTATACATTCACATTCCAAAAGAAAAGAGAACCAAGTTGGATCCTTTTGGAAAGAAGGGAATATTTGTTGGATATTGTGAATCATCCAAAGCATTCAGAATTTACATCCCAAGTTTTCATCATATGGAAATTAGTAGGGATGTGGCATTTGATGAAGAAGCAGCTCTCAAGAGATCTAGGAAGTGCCAACATAAAGAAATCTATGAAGAAGACACACCTTCCAAGATCACAGAGGCTGCACCCATTCCTGAAGATACTACACCTGAAGACCATGACTTGCTAGAACCACAAGAACCCCCCATTACAAACTTATCAAGAAAAAGAAGGCCATCATGGGCCAGAGACATTATTCAAGGAGCTGAAAAGTATGGAGCTCCTGAAGGCTCCACTAGAGAAAGGAAGAAACCAAAGCTAGTATCCAACTATATGGCTTTGATGTGTAATCTAGTGGATCAGGAACCTACTAGCTATGAAGAAGCAGTTTAGAAGAAAGAATGGGTAGAAGCAATGACAGAAGAATACCAGTCAATAATGAAAAATGATGTTTGGGATATAGTTCCCAGACCAAAAGATAAAAGTGTAGTGTCCTCCAAATGGATATTCAAGATAAAACATGCTGCAGATGGTAGCATTGAAAAATATAAGGCAAGATTTGTAGCCAGAGGATTCTCTCAAAAAGAGGGAATTGACTATGAAGAAACATTTGCACCAGTTGCTAGGTACACTTCCATTAGAGCTATCATGGCACTTGCATCGATGATGAAATGGAAGCTACACCAGATGGATGTTAAGACAGCCTTCATGAATGGTGTAATTGAAGAAGAATTGTACATAGAACAACCACTTGGATTTGAGGTAGAAGATGGAAGAACTCATGTATGGAAACTGAAGAAGGCTTTGTAGGTTGAAGCAAGCTCCTAGAGATTGGTACGGAAGGATTGACAGTTTCTTGACAAGCATGGGCTTTACCAAGAGTAAAGTTGATCCTAACCTTTATCTCAAAGTTATTATTGATGAACCTGTTATATTATTATTGTATGTAGATGATCTATTTCTGACTGGAAATGAGAGACAGATTATCGAGTGCAAGAAGAAGCTCTCTTCGGAATTTGAGATGAAAGATCTCGGATTGATGCACTACTTCTTAGGCCTGGAAGTATGGCAAGACCCAAAAGGAATCTTTCTAAATCAGGGTAAGTATGCTGTGGAGATTTTGAAAAGATTCGATATGTTGGACTGTAAAGCCATGGCCACTCCCATGGACTCCAACTTGAAGTTATTAGTAGATAACTCATCAGAGTTAGTGGACATAACTCTGTATAGACAGATTATTAGATCATTAATGTATTTTACTAACACAAGACCAGACATATGTTTTGCTGTGAATACCTTGAGTCAGTATCTGGTGGAACCTAGAAGAGTTCACATGATAGCTACAAAACATGTGATGAGATGCTTAAAAGGTACGATAGATTTGGGTCTTTACTATAGTGGAGATCATGATTTCAATTTGCATGGCTACACTGATGCTGATTGGGCAGGAAGTGTATCAGACAAGAAGAGTACATCGGGAGGATGTTATTGTCTGGGAGCTACTATGATCTCGTGGTATAGCAGGAAGCAGTCTAGTGTGGCTCTCAGCACAGCTGAAGCAGAATACATAGCTGCTTGCTCTGCCAGTTGTGAAGCAGTATGGCTTCATAAGTTATTATCAGGACTGTTTGACTTAGAGATGGAACCCACTATGATTTTGTGTGATAACCAGAGTTGTATCAAGATGACTGAGAATCCAGTATTTCATGATAAGTCAAAACACATAGAGATCCGTTATTTCTATATACGGGACATGGTGCAAAAAGGAGCTATCAAGCTCGAATATGTGAGCACGGACAAGCAAGTTGCTGATATACTAACCAAACCTCTGTCTCGTGTAAAGTTTGAGCATTTCCGAGACAAGCTTGGTGTAGTTCAAAAGGACTCTCCTCGAAAGGGGGAGTGATATGATAGATGAAGATATCTTTGGGTACTGGTATCAATGCGGATACCTATATTGATGATGAGATTGCTTATCTAGATTATATGTTTGCTTGTATTGATGAGGATACTTGCATCTATGTTATGTTTGCTTGTATTGATGAGGATACTTGCATCTATGTTTTGTTTGCTTGTATTGATGAGAATACTTGCATATGTACTTGTATTGATGAGGATACTTGTATTGATGATGTGTATACTTGTATTGATGAGGATACTTGTATTGATGATATGTATACTTGTATTGATGAGGATACTTGTATTGATAATGTGTATACTTGTATTGATGAGGATACTTGTATTGATGATATGTATACTTGCATTGATGAGGATACTTGTATTGATGATGTGTATACTTGTATTGGTGAGGATACTTGTATTGATGATGTGTATACTTGTATTGATGAGGATACTTGTATTGATGATACATACTAATGATACCTATATTGATGAGGATACTATATCGATGATGTGCCTACTTGTTTCAACGATAAGGTTGAAGATGAGGTTGCCTGTTTCGACGATGAGGTTGATGGAGGATTGTATCATCCTTGGACTTCAATCCTAAAGTGATCCGTAGACAGATGTCTTCGAGAATGCGGTTCCTAGCGAACGATGAGGATTGTATCATCCCTGGACTTCAGTCCTAAAGTGATCCGTAAACAGATGTCTCTGAGAATATGGTCCTTCGTGGATGTATATAAAACTGCATCGTCCCTGAGCGTTTGGTTCAAAATGTACATGACAGGATTGCATCATCCTTGGACTTATGTCCTAAAGTGATAGGGATTGATCATCCCGTAAGTGGATCAGGATTGCATCATCCTTGGAATTATGTCTTAAAGTGATAAGGACTAATCATCCTGTAAGTAGATTGGGATTGCATCATCCCTAGACATGGTGAGGTGTCTTAAAGTGATAAGGACTAATCATCCTGTAAGTAGATTGGGATTGCATCGTCCCTAGACATGGTGAGGTGTCTTAAAGTGATAAGGACTAATCATCCTGTAATTAGATTGGGATTGTATCGTCCCTAGACATGGTGAGGTGTCTTAAAGTGAGAAGGATTGATCATCTTGTAAGTTGATCTGGATTGCATCGTCCATAGACATGAGAGATGTCTTAAAGTGAGAGGGATTGATCATCCCGTAAGTGGATCAGGATTGTATCATCCTTAGACCTATGTCCTAAAGTGAGAGGGATTGATCATCCCGTAATTGGATCATGTGTATTGCAGGATATGCCGCTGTTGTGCTGATGATCGTGTGATGACGATGCTGATGATGATGCTGATGATGAAGATGCTGATGATCGTGTGATGACGATGATGATGATCATGTGATGATGATGTAGCAGTTCGAGTGCTGCAGAAGATGAAGACTCAGTACTGAAGATGTTGATGTTCCAGTATTGAAGATCTTGAAGATGTTCCAGTAACTGCTTGAGTTACTGATGATGTATAAAGAAAGCTTCCAATGATTTATAGATGTATCATGTATCATGTATCATGTAGTCGATGACTCCTTGCTCCTGCAGTTGTTTTTATAATATCCTTCTCGTTAAGGGGGAGTGTTTAAATATTGTAACTTCAAATAATATTATATTTGTATTATTCCAGAGATGTTTTATTCCTCCGACGGGACTCTATTGTATATCCAGAGATGTTTATTCCTCCATTGGATTATGGGAACTAGGGTTATTAGATCTCCTATGTGGGGATAGGCCCGAAGTTATTTTATCGGAGGTTATTAGACTCAATTTGACAAGTCAGCCTCATAGGGTAAAAAGTCAGTCGGAAAACAAGTATAAGTAGAGGAGGTTGTTCCTCACTTAACTCACTTGTTCTCACACTTCTATTGTGCGCATAGGAGAGACAGAGTTTTGCATAGGAGGAGAAGGAGCTCTTGTTGTGGTCTACTATCTTGTATTGGGTTGATTATCTATATTGAGGAAAGCTTTGCTGGGTTTTCTACCCCATGAGGGTTTCCCAGGGTATATCTGTGTCTATCTTGTGATTGTGTTTCTTTCAGTGATCTTGCTTGTGCATTTATTCTAGAATTTAACACATGGGAGGGGATGTGACACATAAAAGCCCCTGAAGCATCATGGAGCTCAGGAGCACTGAGTTGGATGTTGGGTTGTCTGCTGCAACAGAACTTTTATAAATAACTTGGGGAAGTTAAAATATAAACTTTGAACCAGGGGGCCTGTGAACTCAGCTCGGGGTGACCTAGGACCAAGGATAACTTGTTGGTAAAAGGCTGGGAGGTTTGTGGCTAGGTTCCACTAGTCATCAAAATACAGATAAGTTTATATGTTGCATTTACATGATATTATTATGGAACATTTACTAGGGTTTATTTATGTATATTCTTGATTTTATTTTGAAAGGGTTGTTTTACCAGATTTGAACATGAACATATTGTTACACTGCACTTTGAGTATGGATCTTATATAAATTATTAGGTCTCTATAATATTGTACATATTTGTGACCTAATTAAGATACCTTTAGTATTTGGGGGTATATGTTTGATATAGGAATGAATACATTCTCTGTACGGTAGGTAAAAACAAAGTTATAAAATAAATAATGATTTATAATCCTGAGATAGGCATTATAGGATGGTCATTGTTTATGTTATATCTTATGGATATGTTGAATGTATTAAATAGAATAGTTATTAAGTCAATAGGTCTCGATGCTGTTAGAGATTGCATCTAGTTATAAATTATGGCAGAAATGAGGGAGACATGTAAACCATGAGGTTTACATGTCAAGCCTTTGTATTATATAAAACTTTTATTTTATCTTTTTTTTATAGATATGCAAAAACACTGTGAATATAACGATTTATATCTACAGTTAAATGGATTTCCATTACTCGAAAGAGTTTAATTTGTTTTATATCAAATATGTTTATAAATAGCATTTAAATTTCAGTATGGAACTCGATTTGGCTTCTATCACATATGTAAACAATTACTAATTAATTTCAGGATGAATTATTGTTCAAATCCGTTTTCATATTTTGATATCCATGCCACTACTCTTGGCATAGGATCTCGAACTCCATGGTCGAGCTACGACCTTTAGTTTGAAACCAAATCGATACTCAAAGGATAGACTCAACTTTAATGCATCTTTCTAGAAGTTAAACGTTGTACACAACATATATGTAGGCTAGGGTGTTGAAACCCAGGGTTCCACTATTACACGGTCTGCATATTCTTACATAAACGATTATGTAGTATAAATTTGAATGCAATTCTATCTAGGAAGCAACTATATATATGCATATATATATTGCTCGGGGAGAAATTGAAAATAGTTTTTAAAAGAACAAGAAACGAATGTTGTAAACGATTCTCATGCCATGTTTCATATTGTATATCAATTTACGAATATAGAGAATTCTTGTATAAACAGTAAATGGAAAATCAAAAACTATTTCGTTTTCATTCAAATGTTTGGAACAGTAACAATTAAACCTCGATAAACATTTCTGAGCCAGAGTTTTGAATGACCAGCGAATGCTTATGCATTGTCTTGAAATATTCTAATAATTTTACCCGGTTTTAACTTTCTACACGAATCTTCCCTACCCTACGAGTTACATATTAAGGTCGTGAAGACCATTTTCACAGAGCTTAGAGTAGTGCTTTAGAAAACAAGGTGGGCGACCACTTTCAGTTCAACCTAGACTGTAATGACAACCAAAAACACTAGCTACAAAAATCTACGAACGTTTTAAGTAACACAACCCCCACCAACAGGGTAAACCACACCCAAGGCTTACGGATAGGCGAGTTACCTGGCCAGCTCGAGAACCTTTCTCCATCCTCGTTGTCATAGCATCGGTTATGGGAATTACCACAAGTGCTTCCAAGCTTCTCTTTCTCACCTGCACGGGATTTTAAACGGATTTAATCTGAGTAACTTTTTGCATTCACATAATCTTTACAACAATTGCATTATAGTAAAATGACATGTTACCTGTGGTAGAGAGAAGGCGCAGCAGAACTTCACCTATGCAAGGAAAAAAAACTACGAATGTTAGACAGTATATAAGGATAAATCATGGTTAAAATATTGAAGTTTATATGCAGAGTAGATGTTTTCTCTTACCTTCGCGTGCATGGGTGATCCATCAAGCACACTCCTTTTCTGTTCACTGACTCAGAGTAGAATCAAGCCTCCCACCTTCGCACCAGGTGTGAACCCTCTGCACAGAGTAGAATCTCTCTGTGCAGACCCTGTCGTAGTGAAAATGAAAAGTCCTGAAGACCTCAGACCCTTCCATATGTTGCATTATCGGGACTAAAGGTATTTGTCACCTCTAAAACCGGTGTCTACGAAGTTAATGCCGAGTTTCGTAGAGTTGATGGGCGCGAAAACCACAACGATCTCCACAACAAGATCAACCACGTAGACACCGCATGATTTCCCATAAACTAGTGCTGGATCGAAATTGATGGTAAGCAGCAGTTTGAGAATTTATTAAGTGTGTAGATGTTATGCAGTACACCACTTAACGTGGCATCAAACTCTTAAAGGATCGTATGCGAGTGGGATACTTATTAATGGAGTCGACCAATTGGGACCACCGTGACTCAAGTAGTAAACGCACCAGCGTTGGAAACTTTAACGTGTTGAGTGTATTGTCCACCTGGCACAGTGGCAACCCAATTCCAAGGTTTAAAATGTAGGATGTATAAAGGTCAATCCTGCATGGCTCAAACTCATCACCATCGTGGTTACACTTGTAACGTCGATCAACCATTTTTTTTCCTTTCCCATGTGAATCATATCATTTATGGTATGTTTGTTTACGTAGTTCATAGTTCACATTTTCATAGTGCATGTGACCCTTGGTTAATACTTTGGGAAATCATTTTATGCATAAGTGTTCTAACTACATAGTATTTGGCTAAACCATTAATTAAGTTGGGGTCAACAACCTGAGTAGCGCTCAGCTCTAATATATGTATGTTTCCCCTATAATCCAAGATCGATATCACTTGGTTAATATATACATATATACATATAAATATATATATAGATATATATATATATATATATATAGTGTGTGTGTGTGTGTGTAAAATCAAGGCTTATAATGCTTGACCATTTGTGTATGTTTTTCATTCACACCTTAGGTTAAGACTAATGCCATTGTTGTGTTACATTTAAAGGATAGGTGCATCATATTTACATCTCTTAGTTGGAAAATAAGAGTTCACATAATATTTGAATAGATTATGTTATAATCTATGTTTTATATTTTGGGTATATTACTTCTGCTTATAATCCATAGGTTGATAATACCTAGGTAAGGGATGGCTTTTATATTTTGGTGGGATTGTAATGTGTTTTCCATGTAAATGTATTAATACATGGGGGGTTCGTTTTAGCATCACATTTATAATCTAGGAATTTTGTTAACATTGGGATTATGTATGTATACTAATTATGTAACATGTATTATGTTGCATTGTATTTGTTGCAGGTAGTAAACAAGTATATGCCTATGTTATACTTTAATGTGCATATTTACATAAGGTTGAACAGAGGGCATGTTTAGTTGAATTTCATAATGATATCAACATAATCTTTAACCCAAGAGTATTACTCATTTAATTATGAGTTAATCAAACTTGAATACTTTAGTTGCATGCCACTGCGTATTTCAAGTCTTATAGGTATAATCACATCATTCTAACATATTAGTAAGACAGTGGTCATGGTCGTTGGACCTTTACAAAAACAAAATGGTGAAGAAGAGACATGACAACCCCATTGCATAGCTCAAGGGTTATGCATTGGGAGCCCAAAGGGGCATCCCTATTCATAGCCCATGGGATATGCATAGGGCCACCCCTTTGGACGCCCAATGCATAACCCGAGGGCTCTGCATATCCCATGACCTATGCATTGGGCCGCTCCTTTGGGCGCACAATGCCTATTCAAAGGAGATTGAGAGTAGGAGCTTATCTCCTCCCTCGTGCACCCAAAGGGGCGTGCCCTAGGGCCATCCTTTGGGTGCACGAGCCCTCGGGCCCAAAGAAAAATAAAATAAAATTTACCCAGGTTTTTACAGAGGGCATGTTGCCCAAAGAAAATTTAAAAAAAAAATTACATTAAACATTAGAAATTAAAAGTATTTTAAAAATAAACATTTACATTCCAAAAATAATTTAACTAACCTTGACAATATTTGAAGCTTTTCGATGGTCTTCAAAACCTTTTGGATCGTTGTTTGGAAAGGGTGACTGTAGAAAACCAAACTACATTAATATAGCATAAAATAAGTTTTTTTAACCGCTTTATGAATGTGGGATTAAAAAAAATGACAAAAGCACAAAGAAAACATTGCCAAAGGAATTATAAAATAGAAAATTTTATTTTAAACAAAAATAGAACTAACCTTCAAAGCACTATTAAATTGCTCGAAATTTCAAACGTGAAGAATAGAAAACCAAAATAGTTTATATGGCTAATATTAAGTTTGACATTATTCGTTTCAAAAATGCGGGATTAAAAAATGTGTAATTAGCTAATGCATTATTTCTAAATTTAAAGAAGAAGGCATTAAATGATATTTGACTAGTGTTATGACCGTTGGTTTAAAAAATTAATGTAAATAACTAATATTGTATTAAAAATTTTGCATAACATTATTTATATGTCATTCAATTAGTATTATTACAATTTGTATACGATAAATTAAACTATTTTTAATAGTGTTATGAGTGCGTTAGATATGTGTTATTTATTTTGCAGGGAAATTTTGGAAGGAAAATTTTGAAGGAAAATTTTGGAGGGAATGTTTGGGAGGGAAAATTTTGGAGGGAGTATTTGGGAGGGAAAATTTCGTTCTTTTAGCTATAAGATTGTTGGGGATTGACAGTTGCACCATTGTACTTTTTGGTGAGGAGTGTGAGAAAATTTCATTTTCTTTTTCTGTTTTGAGTTATCATTATACTTTTTAGTGAAAATTCATGGACTTGTCTAAATCAATCTCAATGTCTGAAGATGTACATGAAAATGGTGGAAATTTTCATTTAAGTGGGGATTTCAAAGGCACTGGTGATGATTTTCCTCCAAGTGAGGATTTTGAAGGCATTAATGATGATGAAGACCTTCCTCCATGTGGATATTTTAAAGACATTAAGGAAGATGATGACAATTTTCCTCCAAGTGATGATTTTCAAGGCACCAATGATGATTTTGCTCAAGGCAATGATTCTCAAGGCACCAACGATGATTTTCCTCCAAGCAATGATTTTCAAGGCACTAACAATGATTTTCCTTCAAGCCAAGATTTTTCTCCAAGCGAGGATTTTCAAGGCACAAACGATTATTTCCCTCCAAGCCAAGATTTTCCTCCAAGCGAGGATTTACAAGACAACAAACTTGATTTTCCTCCAAGCGAGGATTTTGATGGGATCGATGATAATTTTGGTGAGGATGAAGGCACCAATGATGGTGTAGATGATTTTCCTCCCAGCGAGGATTTTAACGGCATCAATGATGATTTTCTTCTAAGTGAGGATTTTAATGGGATTGATAATGTTCCTCCCCCAAGCAAGGATTTTGATGGCACTGACAGTGATTTTCCTCCAAATGAGGATTTTAATGGGACTGATAATGTTTCTCCTTCAAGTAAGGATTTTGATGGCATTGATGATGATTTTCCTCCAAGCGAGGATTTTAATGGGACATATGATGATTTTGGTGAGGATAAAGGAAACAACAATGTTGAAGATGGTTTTCCTCCCAACCAGGATTTTGATGGCTCTAATGATGATTTTCCTCCGAGTGAGGATTTTAATGGGACAAATGATTATTTTAGTGAGGATTAAGGCACCAATAATGGTGAAGAGGGTTTTCCTCCAAGCGAGGATTATGATGTTAGCAATGACGATTTTCCTCCAAGTGAGGATTTTAATGGAAGCAGTGATGATATTCCTCTAAGTGAGTATTTTAATGATACAAATGATGATTTTGGGGAGGGCACCATTAATGTTGAAGATGAATTTCCTCCACACGAGGATTTTGATGGCACCGATGATGATTTTCCCCCAAGTGAGGATTTTGATGGCACCGATGATGAATTTCCTCCAAGCGAGGATTTTAAAGGGACAGATGATGATTCTGGTGAGGTTGAAGGCACCAATAATGGTGAAGGCGATTTTCCTCCAAACAAGTATTTCGATGGTATTGATGATGATTTTTCTCCAAGCGAGGATTTTAATGGGATAGATGATTATTTTGGTGATGATGAACCCACCAATGATGTTTATTTAACCTCAAGTGATAAAATTGATACTGATGAGGGTAATCATTCTCCTACTAATTTTGGTGATGATAAACTCAATGAGAGGGATGATATTCCTCATAGTGATGAGGATATTAATTCTAATGAAGATTATTTAATGGTTCATGAAACACAAAGGAAAATTGTACCAATGAGCAAGATTAAGTGTGGGACTATGCCACTTTATATCAATCCAAAGCATTCTAGTTATACAAGGTCTAGGAAATATTTGCTCACAAGTCCCAGTTCTATTACTGATTTGATTTCAAGTGAGTGTTGCGAAAAAAATTGTCTAAAACAAATGCACTACAATTATTCCTTAGAGAAAAGGCGAGCATATCTGTCAATGAACAAAAATATGCAAATTCATATTTGGTAGGGTGCATGATTTCTACATAGGCAGGTTATGATTATCGCATTGGAAGCATTTTTCTTTGCAAAAGGGAATTCAAAAGAATCCACTCAATTGGTAATCTTCAAGTATAAAGAATCCAAACAAGGCTAGAAAAGGATCCTACATTTTATTCTAAAGAATATCATGCACGATCTAGTGGGTCGATACCAAACATTGCAATGTCATGGATGCGTGACTTCTTTTCTAAGTATGGAGAGAGTATGCCAGATAGAGAAACCATACACATTCCAGATAATTCTCGAGGCAAGAAATCTACAACTTGTACGAGGCATTTGTTCAAGATGCTGAAGGAAATAACAATTTCATTAGATATGCATATTTTACAAGACTATGAAAAACAGAGTTCAACAATGTATGTATTCCTAAGAGGTCAAGGATATGGGTTTGCAGTATATGTGCTTCTCTTAAACAAAGAAGAGATAAATCAGAAGGGATAGAGAGAGGTATGTATCTAACAACTTTACTTTTTTGGAATAAATATCTATTACGAAAGCTCCTCGATGTTTTGTTTTTATTTTATTTGTAGATTCCGTTGTTAAAGAACTTCAAGCACATCGCAATCACAATCAGTTGAATGAAAAAAGTTATACAAACATCGCAAGAAGTGTTATGATGAACCACATAAGTATATGGGTTTGATAATTGATGGCGTGGATAAAACAAAAACACACTTTTTCCACATTTTGTTCGTGTACAAAATAATTTAAAGGAGGAAAATTTTATTCAATTTCACTTGGTTGGTTGTATGGGTTTTAATGGTCAAATGTCTCCAAGGGTTTACTTTGCAGCTCCCAATATTCATAATGATGCAAATATGACCATTACCATAATTCACCATGTGTTGACTCATTGGTCTAGTAATCTTCCTTGAGTTCTATATCTGCAATTGGACAACACCAGCCGAGAAAACAAAAATCAGATCGTGTTTGGTTATCTGAACATGCTTGTTGAATTCAAAATTTTTCAGAAGGTTAAAGTTGGTTTCCTTCTTGTTGGGCATACACATGACCATATTGATCAAATGTTTAGTCGTTTTGCAGTGAAATTGGAGATGAAGAATGTTGGGAGCCTTCCATCATTAACGAAAATTATTAGAAAAACATATAGTCCAGAGCTTGTTGTACTAACATTGGAGGAAACTATTGACATTCAAAGATTTATTTTGGGATCGCATCGTGAAGAAAGGTGCATTGATAAAATTCATGACATTAGATTTCAACATCAATTTCGTATAAAAAAGATTGATGGGAAAACACTACTATGGGGTAAGAAGTACTCAACAAGTGCAGAATGGGAGCCTACATCAGGTTTAACATTTATGATAAAATTCATTACATTAGATTTCAACATCAATTTCGTATAAAGAAGATTGATGGGAAAACACTACTATGGGGTAAGAAGTACTCAACAAGTGCAGAATGGGAGCCTACATCAGTTTTAACATTTATGAAATTCATTCCAAGTAGTCGAATGTATGCTTCAAATTTATTGCTGTTGCAATCAATGTTACACAGGAATCTTCCACCCTGTGAGCATCAACATTCTTTGCCCTGTAGGATCCATTTCAGTGACTCAGATCCATTTTCATCCTTCAGTGATACTAGTTTATCCTATTTTTGTTCCTACCCGCATGTTGCATCACTATAGCATGCGTACCCGCGAGTTGCATCCCTATAGCCCGCGAGTATCAAGTAAAATGGTAAAAACCACTATTTTATTACTTTTTACTCCCAAAAAGCGGTCATTGGGTGACCTTTGGCTCGCCATCTACCCAAGTTACGTCTCGATGAGTCCTTTCACCTACCTTTGAGAGGACTATATATTGAGCACATATGGATTATGGATGGGAGGGGGAAGAGAATAGTAAAGGCACTCTAGTGGATTTTTGCCTTATCTTGAGTCTGCACTCATTGATCCTTGTAGTTGTGAACCAGTTATGTTCACCTTCCAAACTCCTTTCTAGTTTGAGTTTGTCGTTCATGGAGGATTGAAGTGGTGGAGGAACAAGTGGATTGATCTAGATATTGGTTCAGATTGGTTGCCGGCAAGAGGTCGTATCACTTTGTACTTTGTCTTGTTCATTAATAGAAATACTCATGTTCTCGTCCATTCATGGTGTGAATGTCATTTATTATACATTGGGTTGCATTTGCTTATGATATTATGGACCATTGTTATTGATGATGTTAATGTTATTTATATATCACATGTACTTGTTAGATATTTTTTTTCAAGACTAATTTGCAGATTACAAGTGCTTGGACATGCACGGATTGAAAGCTCCAACAGGGATCTACATCAAACATTAGATCGAGGTTGGTTACATTTCTCCATTGTCTTAACATTGTCGTTTATAATAGCATTGTTTTGAGAATTGAGTGGATTTCTGGTAGTCATCTATTTGTTGTGGTATTCCCAAGCCATAGTGAGTTTTCTCCAATACAGAAATGGCGAATCCGCTGGGGAAAACATCCATGTTTGGGAAATTTTTTGAGCATTAGTCCATATTTAGAGTTGTTGTTTATCGAAGCTCTATGTCACTGATTGGCCGTTAAGATACACTGTAGAAAACTTGCTTTTTTCTGAGCCTCTAGACTCTCTGTTTGACCATTTGTTGTTTCTCACCCGTGGGCTAGCTTAGTTATGCTTGCGTACACCCGCCTCTATTTACTCTACTGCTCGCGGGTACCCGCAGGTATTCCTTCGACAGTAGCGTGTAACTCCGGCTTTTGTTGGTTTATGGCTATTGGTTGTTGTTGGGTGAGTTTGGTTGATTCCTGAATCTTTGTTGGCCTCTTTCTTGACTGTTTCATGCCTAGGTTGAGCCTTCTTGGTTTTTTACCAATCTTTGGTTTTAACCTCTTGGTTTCTTCCTTTTGAGCTCTTCCTTTTGGCCGAGTCTTGCTGTTTAGGATCTATTGGGTTGTCTTAGTGATCTTCTCGGCACTTCAGTGACTGAATAGTAGGATTTTGCTTGCATTTTTTCATTCCATATATATTGAAAAAATACAAAAATATTCATTTAGTTTTTGCATTTTCCTTTCTGTTTATAAGACAAAATACAAAAATATTTTATTTCCATGTACTGCATTTTTCATTGAGTGCTTGTTGCCTTCATTTTAGGTTCTGCTTGTGCATTGAAAAGATAAAAGTTTGCATATTTATTTCAAAATTGTTGGTTGATTTTACATATTAGTGACATTGTTTTATTGGATAGTTGAGTCTAGGATTGGACAATGGTGCATATTATTGAGTCTACACATCACTAGTTTCACGACCATATCCCTTGAGTAATCACAACCACTAAAATTAACGCTAAATCATAGAATTTATTAGACTTATTTTATTTATAGGATACACCAACTAGCATAGGTTTAGAGTCTTGGAATAGATCATTGTGAGTTAACAATCCAAGACTACTGAACGAAACATTAGGTGTCTGACCAGGGAGTGGAGGAATCCATGGTATAGATAGGTGTTCTCAGGAAAGCTCCACTCAAACCAGAGTTAAGCACGAGGTCACGGGAGGTTGGTTGAGGAGATATCGCTCTAATACCGGCTGAATGTGGGAGATATATCTAGGATTTGTTTGTATCTGGGGGTACCAGAGGTTCATCCTCTTGTGCTTCAGGCTTAGCTACCTTTCCCATACGACGGATCCCACCTACGACTGTCCCCTTGAGCATTGGTTATATTGCGGTAGACATAGTTTCCTTACCTAGGTACCGCACAGGGTACTTGCAGTGGTTATGCTGTTTATGTCCTGAGTTAGATAGGGATTGGACAGCACAATTGTGTTCATACAGTGGACTTGACCCTGTCGACATAGTGAAGCCTGGGTGTCTCTATAACTAATTCTATTACCTCCGGCTATAGTTTGGGAGTCTCAAGCCTCTCCTAGGCAAGACATACCAGCTCTAGTGTCGGGAGCTCTTTTAGCCACTTTGTTTGTCTGCTCTTGGCTGTAGATTCTCTAGGTGTCTTATTTTGATTTACTATTTTTGATCGATAGTTGGCCTTTAGGAGACGCTGTGTCTCTCTCCGGAGAGAACGTGGCGCGGATCCCTACACTCCGTCGGTCCCATCGTTTGGATGGTTTAAAGCCAGCTTTGGTTACACAACGCATTACTAGAGGACGTCGGAGGGCTCCCTCTGAGTCTTCAGATTCTTACACGACTTACGTTGAGGATTACATGGCTACACATCCCGATATCGGGCAAGACCTTTCTACTCCTTCGAGTAGAGTTGAACACATTTCCGATCCCCAGACTCCTCATGAGGATTGGGGAGGTGATCCACCTGCGACTCAACCTGGTTCTATTTGGCCTAATCCACTTGACCGGGATCCATTTGATCCTTCAAATCTGGATAATTATCTTTACGGGATGCCCGACTTACCCAAGGAGGAAGAACAGGACGAGCCTTTTGTTCCTTCGTTTCCACGCGATTCTAGATATAGGAGGCCTGAGACTCATGATGATTCTGAACCTATGGTCAACCCCACTGCACTCTCTTTTGGTATGCCTAGTCACAATACTGTCGAACCTTCCACTACGGTTGGTACTCATGCTGGCACTAGTCAAAGTGTTAGCCATACTATACCCACTAGGGTAACTACCCTAGCTGGGGGCACTACGTTATCCACCCACTCACATAGTATGGGGACTGGTCTGATTCCTAACCATGCTAATGTTGGAATGTGACCACCTCCTAGGAATACTCAACCTAGTCGAAATGGTGTCTGAAACACGACTCGCCATCCACCACCTAGTACACATGTCGCTACTCGTCAACCTAGGATCACTTTTGCACATGATATCGTTCCTCCCAACCACGAGGGTGGACACTTACCGCATACTTTTGCGTCCACTACCGTCGCTAGTAATAGTAATGTAGGGGGTGGGAATATTTCCTATCCACACAGACATCACACCACCAACCCTGCTACTGGTCACACCCATATTGGACCTGGGAATACTTCTCATGCTTATGGTCATCACACGACTGCTCAAACTAATCCTAATATTGGGGGTGGGAACATACCATACCATTATGGTCAATACAACACGGTTCCCACTATGAATAGTACATACATACCCCATACCCATGGTGGAAACCCTTACTACAACACAGTCGGTGCTGGCCACCAGTATCACCCACCACCCCAATATGGTGCTCAAAACACACATATACCTGCTTACTCTCAAATGGGTCAGGCAGGGGGAGGTTATCCATCTTATGGCCATGGGAAAGCTTATGGGCCTTCAGGTCCTCAATATCAGCAGTTTAACCCTCATGGTCAAGCTTTTGGTCCATCGTATAACACAGTTCCATTCAATCAACCTTTTATGGGAGCTTATAATCAAGCTTTCCAGCCGCAGCTCCCGTTCCTTGCACGCTTGAATCTCCCGGATCTTTCGAAGATCACGAATGATCCAGTGTGTCACGACCCTACTTGGCCCCCGGTCCCTACCAAGCTCCCTTCGGACATTCCAAAGTTTGAGGGGAAAGGTGGTGAGGACCCGGGAGATCATGTCACAACATTTCACCTTTGGTGCTCCTCCAACTCTTTGAATCATGATTCCATTCGATTACACCTATTTCAACGCACCCTCATGGGGGCAGCCGCGAAATGGTATGTGGAGTTGCCAGGAAACACGTATAGGGGTTTCAATGAGATTGCTTTGGTTTTCTTAGACCATTTCCAGTTGCCGGTTCATTATGATACTGGTACTGAGTTGTTGTCCACCTTCCGTCAGAATAAGGCCACACATATTTCTGACCACATTCAACAGTGGCGTCGATGGAAGAGATTAGTGAAAGCCAACATTCCTCTAGAGTTCCTGTTGGAATGGTTCCTCAAGTATTTACTTCCATATATTTCTAAGGATGTTTCGATGTCCGACATTATGACTGAGGAGCAGGCTATCTTGAAAGTCCAGCAGTTAGATCTTCTTTATTCTCAGTCTGGCATTTTGTATGACATTATTCCTGACGCACCGAGAACAAGACATGAGCCCACGTCAGTTCCTGGACCACATGCCGATGGCATCGTGGGGTCCGCATGCACTCTCCCTGTAGACTTGGTAGCTAATCAAATGCAAAATTTATCGCTAAACCAATCTGCACCCGGACAGGTTCACACCTTGTCCACTTCCACTTCGTCGTCTGATGTACATAATGTGCAATCAACAAAACCATCAGGTAACCAGCAACCTGGTGGTAAGAAAAAGGGGAGAAATAATCGTAGGGGTGGAAACAATGGAAGTAACAATAATAGCAATCGTAATACTCCTCGTAAAGAGAATGCCAACCCTCCTCAGGAAGGAGGTAATGCTGGCGAGGATTGTAAACCTAGGCATAAGGTGAAATTCCCTTGCAAGCTTTGTGGGGAGGATCATCTTACTCACTTATTTCCTCATATTCAAGAAGCATCGAAGCATTTGGCACAGAGCCCAGCTGTGTTGAAGGATCCCCTACCTCATCACCAAAACATGGCTTCGCATGCTCCCACCATTGGTTATGGTACTAATGAAACGACAACGTCTTCTTCCAATACCAGTGGTTATGAATGCGTGAATATGGTTCAGTCGGAGGTTTGTGTTGCTACTCGTCAACGTGATTATGGTGCACCACAACCGAATTTAGGGAATGAGCCTCCCCCTCCTCCTGATAATTCCTTGCATATCGAGAAGCCTTCTATTATGTCGCAGATACCGAAAGGTGTTCTCAAGCACTCTACGCATAATCCTAATGCTCGAGCCGCCCAGAAGTACTCCATCATAGAAGATATGGGCCAAACTCCATGTGCCATGTCGGTTCTTGAAGTTTTACGAGCCTGTCCTTCTCAGAAGCATGCCCTTTTGAGTGCATTAGGAGTTCAGGATGGGGGAAGTCCTAGTGTTATCAAGTTCGATACTACTGATGTCCAACCTTGCTTACCTTACCACGTGGCTTTTCAAATCCAAGTGGTTTGCCTTAAGAGCTTCGTCAAATGTACTATGGTTGATGAAGGTGCTTCCGCGTCAGTAATGTCGTTGACTTGTTGTAAATCTCTTGGATCTCCTCCCTTACTCGTGTCTAGAACTACACTCACTGCATTTGACGGTAGATCTTTTACACCGCATGGAATTATCCCTTCCCTTGTTGTCTCCTTGGGAGGTAAGTCCGTGCCTATTGAAGCCGAAGTGGTTGATGCGCCCATCGACTACAACCTTTTACTGGGTCAGAACTGGATGTATGCTATGAAGGCTATCGCGTCTACTGTATTTCAAGTTATTTGCTTTCCCCATGAAGGCAAGATTGTGACAATCGATCAGTTGGATTATGTTGGCACTCCTTCCACAGCATCTATGGGATCAGTAGTCCCGCAAGTTTATGATTCTCAATCGGCAACTGGGAACATAAGTGTTGGAATGTACTCCTCATTGATGGGAACTTTTAACCATTCTGCACCTATGAATTTTATTAGAACCATTTCCGACAATGTGCCTCCTCCTTCGAATAGTATGCCATTCTGGACTTCCTATTGTGGTGATCCATGGATTTTTCCATCCGCGGATTCTATGTCTGGAGACATTGCACACGTTGGGATGTCTATGCCTTTGACTGTAGCGGAGCTCACTTACGATCACATTCAACAAACCACTGCGGATCCGGATCTCTCTTCTCCCTAAATAGTTGAAGAAGATCCTGTTACGCTGCCAGTTTGGGCAGCCAACTCATCTTGCTCTCACGATTGCCTCAATGATACTTTGCCATCTGATGAAGCTATCCTCAAAGCCATGTGTGGCAGTGAGAGGCCTTGGGAAGATATGCACCATCGATCTTATTTCCTTCCCAACCTTGAGCTCATTGAGCAGGAGGAGTTTAGGATGACTCTAGCTGAGATGGTTGGTCACCCTATGGCTCTTTTGTAGTCGCATAATGTTTTCTTGGAGGGGAATATGGCCAATATTTCCCCAACCACTTCGATCAACATCTCTCGCACTCCCGGAAAGATTGAGAATGTTTACGTCAGTGACGATTGCACTCCTGAGGAGATTGCTATTTACACTGATTTGTTTACTGAACTCCAGGAAGCTTTCGCCTGGTCATATGAGGAGATGCCAGGAATAGACCCCCACATTGTTGAACACAAGATTAAAACGTACCCTGATGCTAAACCAGTTCGACAACGCTTACGTGTTGTGAACCCTAGGAAGGCAGCTTCTATTAAGGTAGAGGTGGAGAAACTACTCAAAGCTGGTTTCATCTACCCCGTTCCTCTTACCGAATGGGTGTCAAACCCCGTTCCTGTGGATAAGAAGCAGGGAACGATCTGTGTATGCACTGATTTCAGAGATTTGAACCGTGCATGTCCAAAAGACAACTTCCCCACGTCATTCATTGATCGAATATTGGATGCTTGTGCGGGAAGTGAGATTTTTTCATTCATGAATGGATTCTCGGGTTATAATCAGATTCAAATCAAACCCATGGACCAACATAAAATGGCATTTATTTGTCCATGGGGAACTTTTATGTACCGAAAAATTCCCTTCGGCCTCAAGAATGCCAAAGCTACTTTTCAGGGAGCCATGACCAATGCTTTTCACGATCTTAAGAAGATTATGGAAGTTTTCTTGGATGATCTTGCTGGCCATTCTCGCAAGAGAGTGGACCACCCCAAGCACCTCCGTATGATTCTCGAATGATGTATCCACTACAAAATTCGATTGAATCCGAACAAATGCATATTCGCTATTAGGACTGGTCACCTTCTAGGATTCATAGTTTCGAAAGAGGGTATTAGAGTCGATCCTCTCAAAGTTGAGGCAATACTTCAGTTGCCTCCTCTGTGTAATCTGTTTCAACTTCAGAGCCTCCAAGGGAGAGCTACTTTTCTGCGTCGGTTCATAGTTAACTATGCCAGTCTTACTAAAGGTTTTGCATGCCTATTGAAGATAGACACACCTTTTATCTGGGATGAGCGAGCCCAGCAGTCTTTCGACGCCCTTAAGAAAGCTTTGGTATCGGCCCCCATGCTTATTCCACCGGAATTTACACAATATTTCATTCTTTATGTGGCCCGTCTCAAGAGACTATTGGCATGGTCTTGGTTCAGGTAGATGATGCGCCCGTCGAGCATGTTATCTATTATCTTAGTCGAAATTTAGTAGATGCTGAACTAAGGTACACCCACGTAGAAAAGCTGGCACTTGCGACTGTTCACGTAGTCCACCAGTTACGGCATTACATTTTGCTTCGAACAACCACTGTTGTAGCTCATTTCAATCTGTTTCAGTTCATGCTATCACGACGCCTTATCGGGGGTAAGTATAATAAATGGATTGTGATCCTTCAGGAATTTGATCTCGAGTTTGCTTCTGCAAAGTCAGTGAAATCATTGGTGTTCGCTGAGATTATGTCGGACCTTCCATGGCTTGATGAGGATGTCATTCATGAAGATTCCTTTGTGGATGAACACCTATTTCTTATCTCGACTGAGGACCCTTGGTATGGGGATGTCATTAGATATCTCCAAACTTTGAAGTTTCCTCCGCATTATTCATGAGACGAGCGACGGCGTGTGAGACATCACACTAAATATTATACTATCATCGGTGACACTTTGTATCGCCGAGGAAAGGATTCCATTCCCTGTTGTTGTTTGACTCACGAAGAAGCAGAACAGGTACTTAATGATTTCCATGCGGGGGCGTGTGGTGGTCACTTATCCGGGCTTGCTATAGCCTAGCGTATTATGCAAGCAAGTTATTTTTGGCATACTATCTTTAAAGATTGTATTAACACTATGAAGAGATGTCACCCTTGCCAAGTGTTTTCTTCGAACATACACTCGCATACAGCGCCCCTCCATCCGGTTGTCACCGTCGGTCCCTTCACTAAGTGGGGGGTAGATTTCATGGATTGAAAACTAGCTTCGGCTGGGGGCATCATCATATTATTGTGGCCATGGATTATTTTTCCAAATGGGCTGAGGCCATGCCTACCGTTAAAGCCGATGGTGCTACTACAACCCATTTCGTATTCAACCAGATTATCACTCATTTCGGTATCCCGAAAGAGATTGTCACTGACCATGGCAGTCACTTTCAAAATAAGATGATGGAGGATTTGTCTCTCAAGCTTGGGTTTCTTCAGGAACACTCATCTTCCTACTATCCTCAAGCGAATGGTCAGGTTGAAGTAGTCAATAAGTCTTTGAAGACCATTCTCCAACGTACCATCCAACAAAGCAAGACCAATTGGCATATCATGTTATATCCTGCTTTGTGGTCTTATCGAACCGCAGTTAAGACTACCACCGGGTTCTCACCATTCCAGTTAGTTCATGGTGTGGAGTCACTTTTACCGGTTGAATGCGAGATTCCTTCGCTCAAGCTAGCCATAGAGCTCCTCCCTGATACGACGGAGATTGAGCAACGTTCAGTACACCTCGAGCAACTTGACGAGCACCATTGAGATGCCGTTGTGGCCATTGATGTTAACAAGCGTCGTGTCAAGGTTCAATATGATAGGTATGTACGTCCCCGGCAATATGCTAAAGGTGACTTGGTACTCTTGTATGACCAAGATAAAGAACCCTTGGGGGTAGGTAAGTTCAATCCCATGTTGCATGGTCCTTACATTGTAAGACGTGTCCTGGAAAAAGGAGCTTATGAGTTAGAAGATTACGAGGGAGTTGTCTTGAAGGAGCCTAGAAATGGGCTCTACCTCAAGCGGTATTACACTTGAACCTTTGGTTAGAGCTGATACTTTTGTACACTATTGTATATTTTTTTCTGTACATAGTCTAGGTTACATTTTTGGTTGTCGGGTCTGTTGATTAGCCTCTGTTTGATTGACAGATGTCAGCGGTATGTCCTACGTTGTTAGGTTTCGCAGATGGTGCTAGCCGACATACGCAGCAGCTTGCTTCTGCTGCCTGGGTTATCTTTTCACCTGACCATCTAGTTGTGTCCTCGGGAGGTGCTTGTCTTGGTCCTACATCGAACAATGTGGCAGAGTATAGTGCCATTGTTGAGCTACTTCAGGATGTCATTTCACATGACATCCAGTCTTTAGAAGTCCACCTGGATTCACAACTAGTTGTGTCTCAGCTGAATGGGCAGTACCGTGTACGAGACCCTACATTACTACGGATATTCCTTAAGGTACGACTCTTGGAGAGACATTTTGTTTCCATTACATATATTCACATTCCGAGAATTCATAATTATATATCTGATGCATATGCTAACTATGTATTAGATTGGCATTTGTCACATTCATCATGAAGCACATAAATACAAAGACATTCATACATTTGTACCATACACACATATAGTAGAACCGAGAACCAAAGTTGTATATATATATAAATATGTCCAAAAATGGTAGTGTCATACAAGACTGGAGCCCGTAGCCCTAAAAAATATACATATCGATACAAAAATGATGAGACCCTGGGATATCTACTCCCTTCGAGGAGGTCTAGATACCAACTTGATGAGATGTGTCTCATAATAGTATTGTATTGCGTTGGCCATCCGTTGCAGTAGTCGCACCGACTCACCAGGAACACCCACTACCTGGCACTGCATAGACTCCGGTAGTCGAGCTACCTCTATCAGTGGTACTCGGGCAACCATCCATGATATGTTGCATCGCAACGTCTGTAGTGTGCGCCCTGCTGTAGCATCTGCTGCCACCTCATCTCTACCCCGACGACCATGTATCGGGAAGCCCTCGGGTCTCACTGGGCCTTTGTCTACGAGCAAACAGTCACCCATTAGCACATGACATTACCACCAAAAATATTTTTTGCATTCTAACTATCATCAAAAAATCCATAAAAATTTAAAAACACAAAACCAAAAGAGTACTCACCGATGTCTCCGAAAGCTGCACCTGGTGGGAGTGGCATGTCATGGTACTGTCTGAAGTCTATCCCCAGATAGGGGTAGTCCTCGATAGCAATCACCTGCTGGTTCCACCAATGGAAGAACTCCTCAGTATATTGTGAAGCCAGACGGCCACCACCCTGTCGTGTCAGTATCTCAGCCCACCGGGTCAGGGCTGGATCTCGAAGACTGTGAGGAGAGACATCCACCTTCAGGCTAAGTCCCGGAACCCTCTCAAAGAAGAAACTGCAGAGGATGCTACCATACCCAAATTTTTTGGCCTTCCCCTCTTTGCATTCCGTCAGTTGTGTCTTCATAGACACCAACAAAGCAGTACACTAGTCGAATATAGTAGGCTGCAAGCACTGTGATGCATAGAACATCACCGGTCTGGATGCCTGATGTAGTGCTTTGGATCATGTGATCTGCACCAGAGTTGCCACTATGATCTTTGTGCTCAAGTCTGTTATGAGATTGACCGACACCTGACTTCCCACTGGTCGTGTGTTGGCGGGACAGTACCATACTATGTAGTCTTGCAAAGTGATCCCACCACCCACGGTCTGTGACCGAATACTAGCCACTTCCCCTCTACAGGAAAAACCGGTAATGAAATAGATATCCTCTACTTCCAATGTCAGTGTTTTCCCATTGAGGATGAAGTGTTGAGCATCCACATCCCAGTAGTTTATCAAATGACGGAGTAGTAGGTTTTGGACCCTTCAGCCCCCGAGACTCTAGTATTTATATAAACCACATGCTTGCAGTGCTTGTTGTGCTTGCAAATCATTGCGCACGGCCTCATCTACCTGGTCATGCTCTCTCTCCCTCCACTCTAGAACCATCCTAGAGTGCAAAGCAAGAGATTTTTAGTCAGTTTCATGCTTAAAAACTTCTTCACAGCCTTACCTGCGAGTTATATTATATACAGATGCGGGTAGACGCGGGCAGTCAATTTTTTGACTGCATGTTTTATGCCCTACCCATGACCCGCATACTTACAGCCCGCGGGTAGCGCCAAAGCCATTTAGGGCTTGGACAAAAAAAATAAATCACCAACCAAAATTGAAATAAAAGCACTTAAATGAAAGGTATGGCAGTGACCACTAACCTGCTCCAGGCGGTTCACTGAACGGTTGCTCGTAGCTCCCACGATCGGTGCTTGAAATTTCAGGTGCAAACTTACCACTTAACTCCAAAATGGTGAATAGTGCAAATGAATTGAAAATTATTAAATTTTGTTACTATTTATAATTTTCTGGACCCACTTTTCTATAGTTTTGTCCATTTTGGGCCGTTATGAACTAATATCGTGTCATGGAGTAATGTTTTTTCAACAGATTTCCTCGGCGAGAGTTGTTCCGATTCATTTCACACCTATGGCTGGTATGTTTCACACCTGGCATATAGGTTAGATGCCATTCCCACATGCATTATGCATTTGACATGTTGACCATTTTCATAAACCCTAGGTGCGACCCCACTTCGTGACTGACATGGAACCTTCACACTATTATAGAAGTGTCGTCATGTGGCGATAGGACTTTCCCGAACATGGGTACCCTAGTTAGAACCCCCTTATGCATTTTGGTGCCCATGCCGTTGTTTGTCCTCAAGATTGGGAGTCCTTTGTAATCACGCCATGATGTTGCGATAAAGACCCATACTCTACTTTGTCTTATGCTGGCCATCTCCCTTAAGGACTCCCCTCAATTATATCATGTTGTGATTGCATTGCATCATCCTGCTTGCCACTTGAGCTTTGTGTCGGCTCCCGCTTTCTCAATTGTTAGCCTGATGCTTGAGCACTTTCTCTATCGAGCCCTGCAGAGATTATATATTTTCCCTTCACAATTTGATGACCCTTTGACCCTGAGGGAACACACCCCCGAGTGTCCACATCCTGCACACACTTCCTTGCATTGAGCATAGGTATGTTCCACTGCTTGGGACTAGTCTGCTAGCTATTTGACACTCGTTCCCTCACTTGTTGTACTATAAGCAATTTTATTCTTTTTCAAGATTTTCCCAAATATGAAAAAGACAAAAAAAATCAAATATTCCAAAAAGCCGGACGGGATTATGGTCATTATTTCTTGTTGGTAGCTGTTTTGTCGCCTTTGAACAGAGCATTCATTCCACTCCATACATTATGAGTCGGGACTATAGTTGGGCCTTAGGAGCTGTACTTGTTTCACAGTTTTCTCCACTGATTAGTTAAGCTTCCAGTCATTATGGAGCCCTTTGTAATGCCTCCTGCATTGCACAGTTTATGTCAAGTCTATGCTGCCTGAGTCTATCCATCTGCTCATGCTCTTGTTCAAAGGAATTCCTGAAACCAGTGTCGGCCACTCCTCAGATATCTTGACTATTGCATGTCGACCATCCTTATTGAGTCAGTCCGTTTCACCTGAGATCTTCCAAATCTTTCAACATTGCTGGTACCTCGTGCTGGTTAATGGGGGATGCCTTAATGCCCTCCTTCCAGCGAGTCTCATTCCATCGAACTCAACTCATTTATTCCAGGACTTGAGGCTTAGAGTTCGGTTGAGTACCTTGAGGCTTGCAGTCATTAGTGGTAGGTTCTCTCGCCATCGACAGTTTTGGGAATACATCAATGTCCCCTGATCGATGGATTCATCCTAGTGTTCGACTTCAACCCATTTATTCACACTCTGATGATTGTGCTCTGTGCCTTCATGCCTATTTTCATTATCGATGGATCATCTCGCGTCTGTTAACGGTATACATCAACGACCGGTAATCAGACGATGTCTCATCAGGTTCGACCCCAACTCCTTTATTCACTTGATGGGACTTGCACCATCGAAGACTTGTGTAGAAGACCCCAGGCGATTATGGCATTCAGTATGCTACATATGACTTTGACTTTACATCTGAGATATCACCTCTCAGATTTCAGCAGTTTTTACCTCCAGTTTGCACCAGTTGTCTTCTTTTCAGCAGAAGACCATATCGTACTGTAGAGGGATCATGGCTATGATCACTTATGACATGTATCTACTTATTTACTGCCTATTCATGGCCATTGTATCATATTGTTGTACTATACTGACATGGATTCAGAGATACTATTGTATTATGACTAGTGATCCGTTCTTTCCACTTGTGTCTCCATCACTCCACTTCTGAGTTTTATAATGTATTTCGGCCATCGTACCACTTTCAGTCTCTGACCTCACACCTTAGGGGCATCTGTTACACAAAAATCTTCCACCATGTGAGCATCAGCATTCTTTGGCCTATAGGATCCATTTCAGTGACTCGGATCCATTTTCATCCTTCAGTAATACTAGTTTATCCTATTTTTGTTCCTACCCGCATGTTGCATCACTATAGCATGCGTACCTGCGAGTTGCATCCCTATATCCTGCAAGTATCAAGTAAAATGGTAAAAACCACTATTTTATTACTTTTTACTCCCAAAAAGCAGTCATTGGGTGACCTTTGGCTCTCCATCTGCCCAAGTTACATCTCGATGAGTCCTTTCACCTACCTTTGAGAGGACTATATATTGAGCACATATGGCTTATGGACGGGAGGGGGAAGAGAATAGTAAAGGCACTCTAGTGGATTTTTTCCCTAACTTGAGTTTGCACTCATTGATCCTTGTAGTTGTGAACCAGTGATGTTCACCTTCCAAACTCCTTTCTAGTTTGAGTTTGTCGTTCATGGAGGATTGAAGTGGTGGAGGCACAAGTGGATTGATCTAGATCTTGGTTCAGATTGGTTGCCGGCAAGAGGTCGTATCACTTTGTACTTCTTCTTGTTCATTAATAGAAATACTCATGTTCTCGTCCATTCATGGTGTGAATGTCATTTATTATACATTGGGTTGCATTTGCTTATGATATTATGGACCATTGTTATTGATGATGTTAATGTTATTTATATATCACATGTACTTGTTAGATATTTGTTGTCAAGACTAATTTGCAGATTACAAGTGCTTGGACATGCGCGGATTGAAAGCTCCAACGGTGATCTACATCAAATGTTGGATCGAGGTTGGTTACATTTCTCCATTGTCTTAACATTGTCGTTTATAATAGCATTGTTTTGAGAATTGAGTGGATTTCTGGTAGTCATCTGTCTGTTGTGGTATTCCCAAGCCATAGTGAGTTTTCTCCAATACAATCAACTGTTGAGATTCAAAATGAACATCGGCACAATAGAGATGTTGATTCTGCTCAATGCTTGGAAGAAATAAAAAATTCTATCAAAGATACATATGATTATTTTGATGTTGTCGATTTTGTTTGGTGGGAGTCATTTTTCATGGAGCAAAATGACATAATTTCGAACTCTACAAATGGAGATATTTTCGTGAAGACTCCATTTAGTTGGCCACAAATAATGTCAAATGAAAATGAGGAGAGAAATGTTGAGCCTGAAGGTATCGAGTCTTCTCAACCAAAAGAAAGGGAAATGTAGATTAGGTCTAGAATATCATATGCACAACATGAGGTGATGGAAGACCTTTACAAAGGCTCAATATGAGATATTAAGGAGGGTTTCATGATTTCATTTTTTGCCACAGAAGATCCATGTGGTTATCCATTCTAGATTGCAAAAGTTATGAAGGTCAATAAAGAAAATGAAGAAGTTATATCTGTTGAAGTACATTGGTATGCAACAGACACACACCCATTTGATGGTGTGTACAAGACGGAGATGGCGATTGAGAAAAAGGTTTGCAAAAAGAGAAAAAGAAAGGGTCAAAATGTAAATCATCATCTATTAGCCATTTTGAAATTAGAGGATGTTGACATACTAGTTTATGACTTCCAGTTGACAAAGAAATGCACTCTTCACTTCTAGACTATAGAGATTATCAAAAGATTGTTGACACCATAAATAGTTGCAACATGGGAGTTTGCTAAACCAAGGCGTAGATATAGAAGGAATATGGCATATGAAATGTTGGGCGTACATGAAGATTCAAATGGTGCACTCATTGATAGTAGAAAAGAATACGGGTCATCTACATCTTCATCCAGTCATTCATCTGAAGAAAATGTAGCTTCTGATGGTGTGTCAGAATCGATGTGTTGATTTGAATATTTCCACATGAAACATTTTTTTCTTTTTTATTAATATGTCATTGTTTGTATGAAAACTCTAAAGGAGTGCTTGAATTTTGATATGAATTACTTCTACATCTTATTGTTTAATATATGTTTTTATGATGAATATCATAAAAATTTTATTTTATATGAAAAGAGTGGTCAAATTATTTCTTGAATAATTTGTGTTTAACTAAGTTCAAGTTTTATATAGTGTTACTAAGAGATTAAATAAGCACAATTTTCAATTATGATAAAATCATATAATAATGTCATTTTTTTAGAAAATGTGCTATCGGTAGCATTAGTTTTGAATTTAGAGCTTGATTTTAAGGTTTTTGTAAACAACAATAACAAATGTTTTGGTCCATTTCTATATTTTTTACCCCAAATCAAAAAGTGGTACTACTGCTAGCACCACTTTTTGATTCGGAGTTATTTTTTGGTGTTTTTTATGCAAAAATATGGGTTTTTATGGCTAGAGTTTTAGTTTTGAGTATAAAGGTCTCGTCAAGTTGTATAACTTGTTATGTCCCAAAAAATGAGATGATAATGAGATTTCACAAGTAAATTGCATGTTTCAAACTTTTTAGTTATGATTTCAAGGGTTAGTTATTTTTAGTTTCTTTTATACATGGAATGTTTTATTTAATAAAAAAATTCAAATTTCAGGTTGGTGGGGTTAATCTTCAATCTTCCACTATGGATATGGGTCACTAATCAATTAATTATTTACAAATTATTATTGCTTCCAGTGTTATTTTTATAAGTTTATTTTAGTATTATGATCAAGTTTAAAATTGTAATTATAGGCCAACTAGGAGGAGGAGGAGAGAGTGTTGGAGGATATTCACACAAATTATATTACATATACTTTTATACATGTCTTTGGTTATGTTTGTATTAGAATTTTAAATTTGTCATTTCATCTTATGTATTTACATGTATCGAGTACATAATTTAATCATTCTTAGATGAGAACTTTATTTTTGGATTAGATATAATAATTTTGAATGATCTACCTATCATAATTTTGCATGATGCCTATTAATGTATGTTTTATGGTTAGTCAATCTTAGATTAATAATATAGTTTAATTTTGTTAGGACTAAATCTTAAGAACTTATGGAAAATAAACGATTAGAATGTGAGAATATGTGAATAACACGTAAAAATACATAATATGAAAAGCATAAATAACCTAGCCTCTTATCCATACAACAATAAAAAATTAAATCACAAGAATAGGGAGAAAAAAGAAAAAGAGAACAATGAAAATCCACACTCCATCTTCATAATAACGCACACTGTGTATCTACAAGATGATCATTATATGTCTTTCATTGTTGTCATGTCTTGATAAGACTCTCTTGACTTTATTATGTACCAAGAGGTATGGAGGAATTACATCCAATCTTTTACATGTGGGATAAATGTAATTTCACCTCTTTATATAATAATAAATCGTAACTAGAGTAAATTATAACATAATACATGTGGGATATCCTTTTTACATAAGAGTGGACATTATTATTTTTCAAATTAATGCATTCAGTCATCATTACATATTCCAACACTTCTCCTTAATGATGAATGGAAGATAGAATAAAAATGGAGGAAGATGGCATTACATAACATATCCCCCTTGATGAAAACTTCTAGAATTTCGATAAGTTGCAAATAAAAAAACACTTTGCTTCATTGAGTAGATGAATATAACAGCAGCTTCTCACTGAACCATGAAATTGCACAAGAACCAAGTTGTATGATGAACGCTTGCAAAATAACACCACAATGTATGGTCAACACAATAGAACATGTAGAATCAAGCTCCAACTATAGAATGCCTAGATCTAAAGAGAATCCTTAGTGACTACTAGATTCAACAACAAAATGCCTACAACATGTGGCAAGAGATCCAACAACAAAGTTCCTATATCTAAAAGAGAAGCCATAGTGGCTACTAGATCCAACTATAAAATGCCTAGAACACCACAACAATCATCACAACTAGAAATCAACTGATAGTTGAAAGAACTATGCAAAAGACCTCATCATGAATATTGCGACCCCGATGGTCTATAAATCATAAATAACACGCAGACAGTCTTCACAGCCAAGCTGAAAGATGCAATAAAACTCTGCAATAGAACTCATCACAAATACAAGACCCCAATGGTCTACCATCGAAAATGATATCGTGCAGATAATCATCATGATGTTAACAACATAAGATGGTGCTTCATTACATTATATATGGAATATGGTGATTGATAGTACATTACATTCCCCCTTGAATGACAACTTAAATATCCCAGATAAAGAGGAAACTGGGATCACACTTTGCTGCCAAGGATACGTTGATCAATGAGAAACAATGTTCAAAGAACATAGATAATCACAACATATGATTAAGATAGAAAGGAATGCCAAAACCAAGTTGTCCCACAACTCTTCGCAAATAATTAGGAAGTGAAGTAAACAAAGAGTTAATTTGCACAAAGAACTTACAAGAGTAAAGCAGATAATAAACATGATAATCCCATGAAATGATAATAAGGGATTGCTCAAGACCATATAAATGTTGAGTAAACGATGATTGAAATAAACATGATATGATATATATGAAGATAGATCAAAATGTTTAACATGATCAACATATAGAAATTATGATCAAATGACGATATCACTTATAAAAATATGAAATGACTAGTCATTAAGCATGGGTTACTTTCTTGTTGTCATCATGTTGACATGCTAGCAATGCTTCCATATGGCAATGTTAGAGACAAGAAACACAAAACTAGATACAATCACTAAAATACATTATAAAGAAACTAAACCCTATTAAGAAAGGACAAGAATTGTATGACAAGCCATTACAATCTAAAACATGATACCACATATAGATTCAAATATTGGTTTTACTCAAGAAATTAGTAAGAGCAAATATGATCACATAACATAAGATATCACATAGATGGAAAAACTATAGCCATTAAGTAACTTGTTAAATTAGTGATCATTAGATGGTTTCTTGTTGTCATCATGAAAAACTAGAGATGCATGATCCTGAAATGTCAAAAAGGCATCTACCACAAAGATATGATAGGGACAAGCAAATAGGAACAAGAGATAATCTCTGCAACATGACGAAAGAGACTAAAAAACTAATCTTTAATGTAATCAAAGACAAAAAAAACTAATAACCAATAACATAAACAAGATGTCTACATTATTTAAACCAAACACAAAATATTCATGTGGAAAATAATATTTAAGAAAATTTTGAATTTTAAAATGAAACATCTAAATATGTGTCCATTGGATGTAGCTTGGGTGGTTGGAAGGAATTTGTTACCCTCCCCACCTAGGTTTAATTCTTGTAAGTGACATGATACTCTTGTTAAGCCCCTATGTATTGACTAGCTTTCCTTGATTCCTTCGGAATAGCAAGAAGGTGATTTTTCCGCAAAAAAAAAAAAAAAAAATTAAATATGCAAAAAAAATTTAAATTCCAATAAAAATAAAACTAAATTAAAAAAAACTTTTAAATTATGAAACTTTGAATAAAGTTTTCATTAAAGTTTTAAAGATTTAAAAATTAAAAGTTTGTTTTGTTTTAAAATATATTAAATTAAAACCTAAAACAAAAAATTTTAACTAAAAATACTTTTTAAATAATAGTAAATTAAAAGTTGTTTTTTTTTTCCTTAAGAAAAAAGCGTAATTCCATTCATCCTTTGAGATCCGAATTACATTCAGTATTCACTTTAAAGTGAATTAACCTTGCCCAATTAATATGGGTTCACTTGATGAGACTATTACGTCTACTGTCAAAACTGCAAGTAAATTAAAAGTTGTATTTGTTTGTTTAAAAAAAATATTAAACAAAACAAAAAAATCTTTTATAAAAAACATTCCAAATACATAAGCCCACAAGCCCACGACTTTCAAAAGTCACGGCAATACCAAAATATATAAAACCCACAACTAATACTTGTTTTTGGTTTAATAGATAAAAAGATTAAAAAATATGAAATATATTAAAATACAAATATTAACCAAGTTTCAAACAAAATAAAAACACCTGAACCCATGGCTTGTGAACCCATGGCTTGCAAACCAACGACAAGTCAAAAATAGCACAGTGGATGCAGCAAAGGAACTCACATGCAGAGACACGGAAAGAAGGGTTTAAATGCGGCTTATATGCAACGGCATCATAAACACATACAGCACATAAGGGAGAAAGTAGTAGAAAGTAGTCCGTACGGCCTGCGTGGAAAAAATGGGCCCGAACAAAAAAAAAGAGAGAGGAGTCCGTGTTGTTTTGTGTGTTTACAAGATGATCATTAGATATTTGTCATGTTTTGTTTAAAAAATAATCATCTCTATTATATACTAAAAGGTAAGGAGGAATTACATCCCATCTTTTACTTGTGGGATAAATGTAATTTCACTTCTTTATATTATTAATGGTTACAAGAGTAAATTATTACATAATACATGTGAGATAACTCTTTTACGTAGGAGTGGACATTATTACCTTCCAAATTAATACATTCAATCATCTTTACAGATTCCAACATAAACTTCTTGTTAGAACTACTTACTACCAGTTTTGTGTGTGATCGTTTATACATAGATTTTGTAGTTTTCCTTAGCAAACATGTTAGAGCCCCTCATTTGACATAACCCTCAAAACAAGGCAACATCCTCTGTCATGTCCCAAATTTTGCATTGGGTCACAATGTCCTAAGCACATTGGACATATTCATTAGAGTTTGTCAAATTGATACTAAGGGTCAAATAATTGCCAAGGAGGAAAATTACTAGTTTCTTAGGTTTGGGGTAGAAGCTTTGGGATTTGGAATAAGGGGAATAATAAATGATGTTTGAACATTAGAATGGCATAAATATTTAATAAATGAGCTAAATAAATATATACAAGTGAAAATCAAAGTGGAATTTGATCATGAAGACGCATGGAGGAAGGGGGACCCACATATGGCTAGATTTCCCCACTACACTTGGCATCATTCTCTCACCAATTCGAATTCAAGGTGAATGGTAACATACTTAGGGGAGTTCAAAAGGTATTATTCATTGCATGACTCATCCAAGGTCGAAATGTAGAGGAAGAGTAACTCACGTGGAAAAGGAATAGGCAATTAGGAGCTAGTGAGACACTTGGGCTAGATTCCCTAGCTCTATGACAACAATGATGAAGATGCTATGACACCTATGACCCAAATCAAACTTGAACGCTGACATATGAAATATATGACATGTTAGGGCTAAAAATAGCCTCCAAGAGGGCGCTCAAGGGAGTTAGGGCAGCCAAGATGCTTCCATGTGTGATTTGGTGGAAGTGGGAGACTAGGAATTGTTGTACAAGTGGCGTTCTTTGGAATCTCTTCTCTTGGAAGGAATTCGAGCCATGGAGGACATTAGAAGTTTATAAATGTCAATAACAAAGAATGAAACCAGCTTTTGATCATTTGAGAAATTTGCAATTGCATTTGTGATGAGGGAGAGCTGGTGGATGACTAGTTTCTTGCCTTAGCCAATTTCGAGGGTGAAAGATTCTCATCCAAGTTGGTAATTGGAAAGGCCATTCAGACCTTTCATTTGGAGCTTTAATGGAGTGTTTATTTGTAGGTGTAAGCTACAGGGCAGTTCATGGTTTCTTCTATTGCAGCACACTCTCTCAACCATTTCTAGTTTTGATGGCATATTCTTGACCCTTGAGGGAGGGCGTTTTTGGTGAGCTCTTATACTCTTTGGGAGAGCTTTTCATGATCTATTTCTGTTTTAATATGATTAATATGCTATTTTATTCATATCCACAAAGTTTCAAGTCTAAATACCAAGTGGTTATATGTAAAATGGATTATTAATGAGAAAACAATGACCATTCCCCCACTAGATTGATGTATGCCAATGTATTGATGATGATTTCCAATGGAAGAATATTTCTCTGATATATTTATGATGTATGGACTTCCATTTATGAGTATTACAAGTTTCATGTTCAGCACTTGAGCATTTGGAGCCATCTTGCTCAGTTTTATTTTATTTGAAGAAGATTTCGTGTTATTTCCCCCAAGGTCGAACTAGTGATTTCTGTTGTTGTTTGGGAGAAGGTTATAACAGACTTAATAATTGATTAATGGTGCACATGAGACCTAAATAATGTCCCTCATACATCCCCTACCTATGTTCAGAATTTCGAGTGAGTTTGGAAGAATTTGGAGAGTCATTTTCAGTACTTACCCTAGGGGGATTTGAACCCCAAATTGCTAGTTAAATTCCATACTTTGTCCAGAATCTTAAACCAGTTTTCAGCAGTATTGTGATGGTCATAAATCATCCATGAGCATAATAATCAATTACAAATATCATTCATACACCTTCACTGAATATTTAGAGGCATTTGGAGCCAATTGGAGACCTAGAGACCAATACTAGTCAAAGGGAAATTACTAGTAAAGTTCCCTACATTGGCCAGAATTGAAAGAGGATTTGCAGAAGTATTTTAAAGGTCCAAAAGCATCCATGAAACACATATTTATTCTCTACTATCATCCATATACCTTCTCAGAAGATTTGGGAGCATTTGGGGCAAATTGAAGACCTAGGCATCAAAACTAGTCAAAGGTCGAATTTGGGGAAAAAGTGAAAAATTGGTCATTTTAATAAAATTCTTAAAAATGGACATTACATCCTCATAGCTTGGAAGTGTTGCAGACAATTCCACCAATCCAATCATTTCTTGCAGAGTAGTCTCAGTTTTCCTAACCATCCTAAAAAAAAAGGCTTTCCAACACTAGTCCTCTATTATCATGTAAAAGATGAATATCAACAATGATCCAAAGCTTGTAGTTTGGAAGTGTTGCAGACAAACCCACCAATCGAATAATTTATTGAATAGTCTCAATTTCCCTAACCGTCCTACAAACAATGTTTTTCAGCATTGGTCCTCTATTATCATATAAAAGATGAATCTCATCAATGATCAAAAGCTTCACAAGTTTGGTATATGTCCTATACCTATACTTTCTTGTAATTATATATCTCATTTTTAGGAGTGGTGACAATTATCTAGGTTAACTCTATATGTTGGTGATACATTGATTGATCTATTGTAAGTTCTTTGACATATAGTCCATAAGACTGCAATTGGTTAGACAAGTTCCCAACCATCTCTACAACCAATGCTTTCATAGGTGCAACATAACAACTTTGAACTTGCTCAAATCAAGGACAATATATTGAAGTGTGGTTAGCATGGCAACATTAGTCTGCCCAACATCTATGGCTACACACAAGAGCAAATTCTAAGGTGTAAATAGGGAAATTTTGTATAATTTGCTCTGCACTCTGTTTAGCTATTTCATCCCAAAAAATGCAAGTTGTGCCTAATCAATTTTAATGTTTATGAATCAATAATGTTAATTTTGAATTTATGTTTTTCTTTGCTTTGGTTTTGGTATTATAACATGGGTAGTGACAAATTGGTTTCTAATTTATCTTTAATAAGTTTAAAATGTTTTATTAAGTTTCAATGTCATGCTATGATTTTTATCTGATTGCTATGATTGCTATGTTTATATGAGAATGCATTTTAGGATATTATGAAATGATATTTATCTATATAAATGTGTATAAATGGATACATGTATGCTACTTGTAATTGGTGTCTTATAATGAAAATTCATGTTATGATGTTTATTTGATTGCTATGATTGCTATGTTTATATGAGAGTGCATTTTAAGATGCTATGAAATGATATTTATCTGTAGAAATGTGTATGAATGCATACACGTATGCTACATGTAATTGGTATTTAATGATGAAAATGCATGTTATGATGTTTATCCGGTTCATATACATCTAGTAGATTAGTCAAATATGCACATTGGCATAATCTAAATCTAAATGTTTCATTTCAAAAGTTATTTTTAACAGATCTTATTGTTAGACTCCAAACATGAAGTTCTATAGAAATGTGTAAGAATACACACACGTATGCTACATGTAATTGATATCTAATGATGAAAATGCATGTTATGATGTTTATCTTATTGCTATGTTTATACATTAATGCATGTTATGATGCTATGATATGATGTTTATCTAATTCATACACATCTAGTAGAATAGTGATATATGCACATGACATAATCTAAATGAAAATGTTTCATTCTAAAGTTATTCTCAACATGTATTATTGTTAGAATCCAAACATGAACTTCTATAGAAGTGTGTATGAATACATACACATATGCTACGTGTAATTGGTATCTAATGATGAAAATGCATGTTATGATGTTTACATGACTGTTATGTTTATACGTTAATGCATGTTTTGATGTTTATCTGAATGTTATGTTTATACATTAATGAATGTTATGATGTTATGATATGATGTTTATTTTATTCATACACATCTAGTAGATTAGTGAAATATGACATAATATAAATCAAAATGTTTCATTACAGAAGTTATTCTCAACAAGTCTTATTATTATACTCCAAACCTAAAGTTCTCGCAGACATTCTACATTATTCAAGGGATTGTACTCCTGCATGACAAAGGATGAGTGAAATCATAACACAACAGATGCGTAAGAATATATGCATCATTATTCAAACATCATCTCAGGATCTCAATTCCAAATTACTTTCACAATATCCCTACATTAGTTCCTTGTGCTTAAATGAAATTAAGTTTTCATAACATTCCAATGGTTGTGTCAATTGGGTTTATCCCGAGTGGTTGAGTTATCGGATTGTTATCCGCTCCACCTAGGTTCAAGTCCTGCCAATGACACTTGCTCTTAAGTGAATCCCAGAGCTCTTCAGGAGCTCTACTAGCCAATTAACTGCCCTTCCTATGTCTCCAAACATCGGGGAGGTTAACGTGGACGTAGCGGGCACCGAAAAAATAGGGTGTTCCGTGAAGCACACGAAAAAAAAAACATTCCAATGGTTGTATATAATCAATTATGAGTTTCAAGTCCATTGGTTTATCTAGCCTTATGACCTTTGGCCTAGGTCAATATCAAATTTGTGAAACACAACATTTTGATTTAGACTATGTTATGTATATTTCACTAGTCTACTTGATGTCAGTAAATGTAAATCTACTTTTCAAATGATGAGGAAAAGTGTATGCTAATGTGGTTGGTTGAATATTAGAAGTAATAATGGTGTTGGAAAAATGCACAGTTAAGGGTATTTGAACATGGATTGGATATTATATTTTTAAAGATGTTATGAGTTAACAAACTTGATATTAGAATAAATAGGAGACTAAATATTTTGAGGGTGTTAAACTTATGAAACTTTTGTGAATATTACCCATGCAATGCATGGGTATGCATGGTGTAAGACCATGGAAGGTTAGTTATGGTAAACGCTGGTTATAGAATAGAGAATTAATTATGAATTAACATTATTCACTTCTAATGTTTGTTTTACTTTGCTTTGGTTTTGGTTTATGAATTATTAGTGTTGACTTTGAATTTATGTTTAACTTTGTTTTGGTTTTGGTTTTACGACATGGGTAATTGGTATACAATTGAATTTCCATCTCCTCTCATGGATTGGTAGTTTCTTATATAATTTTCAAAGGATTTATCAAAATTAAATTGTAAAATCACCATATTAAATCAATTAGCACAAAAAGAGAATTTTCTCATGTGTACAACAATATAGTTCAACAATCTAAGACCATACTCATGTTACAACAATATAGTTCAACAATCTAAGACCATACTAATGTGTACAACAACATGATTCAGATATTATGAAGTTGTAAAGTTGATATTCAAAGAGCATAGTTGATTAAATGATCAACTAACACAAATAGCAATGTTAAACTTACAAGCAAGATGATAACCAATATGATATCATTAATTAGTTTTTCTCTATCTTGAGACTTATGAATTATATACACCAATTTTATTCTAATAAAACAAATATTTCACTAAAACACCTATGTAAGTAGATATTTGTACATTAGAATAGTTGACATCTTTTCTTTTCAAAAAGTGTTATTCATATCATTATGTACCATAATTAAGTGTAACCCAACAAAGTATGGACAAAAAATGTTTCAAGAGAGAGGCTAGTTAACAATCCATCAATAATTCAACAATAATGTACATGAAAAATCAACAATAAGATAGCCCATCAAAAATCACTATGTTTAGGTGTTACAATACAAAACCAATAAAGATGAAACACTACTCATACATATATATCATATATAAAATATTGAAATGTTGTTTAAAAACAACATTGTAATGGAAGGCCATCTTCGACTATTCATGATCGACTTTCATCATTTTCCATGTTCTAGATTTTAGTTTCTTTTTTCCGATGGAACTTCTATTAATTTTATCTGAGTTGCACATACCGAATGACTATATTGGCAACATATGACATTAGGTTGATAGTATTGAAAGTGAATATAACTTTTAGTTTATGGATTTTTGAAAAAAAACTTTCAATATAATGGATCCTCTTTCATATATAAATCCATTATCATTATAGTACTCTAATAACTTCATATTTCTCTTAGTGCATCGCATAAAAAAAATTTAACTTTTTCTTTGTTGTTTTTGGGTGCAACCACAATGAATACATCTCCTACATTCAAGGCCATTTTCCAAATTCATATTCATTAACAAGTAGTTCATTATCAATATGCAATTTACTATATATAGTATATACAATGAACAATGTTCATAAAAAAAAAAAAATTGGACATTTGTATTGTTACCTTCTCTAAAAAGATCGGGAATTTTATCACCATCAACTGATACCACAATGTTTTCTACTTCTAACTCATCCAAGCTTGCAAGTGTCATTTTCCCCTTTTGATTAATTTTTGTATGTTTCCAAGGTTTAACATAATTGTTCATTCTGTTTTCGCAAAACCTATGTGGATTAAGTCTACTATCAAATGCAAACACATTTTGGAATGCTTTTGTTCTAATTGAGTGCAAATCTCTAGTCTCGTGTATGGTTCCTAGCATCATACAGGATTGATCTATCTACATATTGGATTCCAATATGCCAAAAATACTTGTGGTGTTAACAAATTATGTAGGTAAATAGTCGGTTAATGTACATGTTAAAGTCAAATTCAAGTATTATAAATATTGTTTTTTAACTTTAAAATTAATAAAAATTTCAAGAACACAATATGTACACACCTACACACATCTTTTAGTTGTTGCTTGTACTCATGGCTTATATTTAAATGACACCATTGAATAACTTGAGCAGCCAATACAAATTTCTCAACATAATGGTTCACAACCACCTTTGAAGTGCTCTTTTTACACATGCTCTTGCACCATCACACTCTCCTTTTCCATGACCGGTCTCAAAGAAATTCCAACAATGTTTAATGCGTGGTTTTCTATGAAGGCAGCATAACCAAAAGAATGACCGTGAATATTTAAATATCCATTCACATCCATATGACCATATCCAATGTTCATTGAATTTAACTCCATGTTTTTTCAATGAACCATAAAAAAGATCAAAAGAATGTTGTACAAAATGTGTATCATTTGTACAATCATCACTTATATAAAAGTGATATTCTTTGATCACATGTAAACTATCATTGGTGCTTTCTATATTATCTACATTGTATTGAGCATGTCTATATAGAACTTGGACAAAGATAGAAACTTGGTCTAAATGATAATATTCACTTTGTATATCTTTTTGTGCAACAAATGTGTGATTCTTTGCAAAATCAACCACCGATAAAATTGTCCCTGGTGGAAAAACTTCACGAGATTGTTTGAATGGTAGGTCTTTCCATCGTGCTCTATGTGAATTCTTGGTGTATTTATAAATTTCTTCAAAAAATATGTCACACGTATTTTATCCTCTTGCAAATCAATCCTTTTAGAAAGAACATTTGTAGAATTTGTGGCATTTTGAGCATAATTAATATATTCATATATCTTCAAATCAACTATTAGATTTGACAATGACTAATCATTATCAATACAATATTTGGATAGGAATAAAGCTAGATTTTCACAATGACCACATTTCTTTCCATTGACACATTTTTTACGGTAAAATAACTCGTCATTTTCTCTTTCTCATAGAATTTTGGATATGAAAGCATGGATTGTGGAAAGAGGAGGTGGATTTGGCCAAAATGTTTTACCAAACTGAAGAAAAGTGTAATAATATAATACAAGTCCCACATGATAACAACAACAATATGTGTCACGGACAATGATAAGCCTAACATACCATGGGTTTTGGTGTACAAATGTATTGACCGATATATTAACTTCACTGTGATCTTCTTTGAATTTATTAAACAACTGCATTTGAGTCATCTCCAATATATGTTTTGCATGGGTTTCATACTCATTTTGTGATACTCTTCGTTGTATCACGTCCCTTACATTTGGTGAAACCCGAGAATTTGTCACCCAATATTCATGTACCAAATTTTTAACACTTTCTCCAAGTCTATCTTTGTAGGGTTGTCTACAAATAATCACCCAACAAGCAAGCTCATCATTTTCATCTATTTTCAAACAAAATTTGTTATATTTGTACAATGTTTTTTGTGAGGTTCCTATTGCTTTGGCCATTTGTCTTGTCAAATATTTTTTCTAGTACTTGATGAAATCATTGTTGTTTGTATTGCTCTACGTGCAATGCTAGTATCGTTATTTCCAAATCTTCCAAAAGTTTTTATCGCACCGGATAACTTCACAATGTCTTTGGGGCCACGAGATACTCAAATCACTATCGAAAATTGCCTTTGATACTCAATTCCATTTTTCCATTGTTTAAATTAAATATTTATAGCGGAATTAAATACATAAATGATCACTCTATACACACACACACACACACGAAGATATTGCAAGCAATTTCTACATGAATGCAGTCACATAATGCCAATAATTCCATGCAATTAAATCATCATATAACGGTAATTACATTAAACACATATAAATGATAAACACAACACATTTTATACATAGGTGGAGACTTATATGAAAATATAAACCAACTGACTACAGACCAAAGACGTTCCTCCCAGCCATAGGTTATCTCAAGCATATCTTTCCTTGACAGGACACCCCCAAGATGGGGCTATTAAACCACAAGAAGGTATTGATTTTTTCAGCTATAGCTATCCCAATCCACTGGCACTCCTTCCCCATCATCATGCACAACCCAAGGAATGGGGATCCCTTCTTTTAGTTAACAGAATCTCAGGTTTTTTACCCCAATTCCCTTCCAGGGATCTAGCATAGGTTAGCTAGGAACCCTTTATGCTAGGACTCCAAGGAACTTAGTCATTCTCTGTATGGGTCCAATCTACAGTACAGGTGATGGTGGTTCAGATCTGATAACAACTAATGGCTCAATCATGGGAGAATGATGGCATAATGGACTATTTCTCAATAATTATATGCATGTTGAGAATTATCCAAGTGGCATGCAAGGATGATAGGAACTGGACAAATGACATACATGGTATTTGACACTTTTTCCCCTCTAATCCCAAGCTTAGGATAATTAACCCAAGATTATGGCTAATGCAGTTTTATAAAGAGAGATTGATAAAACTTAGGATAAAATGAATATTAAGGATAATGACTTAACTCATAAGTCACTAGGGTAAACTCCATTTTAACCACCTTCTTACTCTCACTCTTTTGGAGTTATATCCCTCCATCTCTTCTTCGTCCTTTAGTCTGCAGTAGTCATAGATTTTATATTAAAAAGTGAAATGTACACATAATTACATAGTCTGGTCATGCTGGACCATTCATATACAACTTATAGCCATTTCATCAATATTTACATATTTACATACTGGGGTAAAAAATAAGGTGTTACAGATATTTTGTTTCACTTTTGAATCTTTTGAATACCCAATAATGATGTAGATTATTTTAACTTTTTGCACATTAAAAACATTTCAAAAATTGAGCTTGTGTTGCCACTAATTCAGTTTTGAGATAAGATTCATAAATCCGTTGAGCACGATATTGTATAATATGATTATTTTGTTTTACCCTTAATTTATCACTATCGATGTTTTGCAACATTTCATCTTTAATGTTGATAATTCCTATATATTTCAATTAAATTTAAGTTATCATATCAAATATACTAAATTAGAAACATAAGAAAACATAAATGACACATTTATTAATTTATATTAAAAAATCGGAACTTAATCATAAATTAAAATAAATTCATTGAAATTTTGTATTTAATATATATATATATATATATATGGAAGGTCGAGTCTGCAATCCCTAAGGTGGAGAAGTTAATGAATCTTTAATTTTTACGTTTTTCATGCCTATACTATGATCTTGAGCTGGTTGGAACAGTGCGAAGCAAGATACCCGAAGAAGCTCGGACATTTTAGATTTACGTTTTTTATGAAATTTTACCTACGATACACATTCAGACATAATGGTAATCGATGAAGTTGATTATGATTCGAACTCACCGAGAGTACCAATATTTGTGCATTCTATAATTATGGAGCATTCACAGAAACAGGTTAGGTCACCTCCCACGCTTGAATCACCGAAACGCGGGTCTCAAAACACGAATGACTTCAACACTACAATCCATAGGAAAGGTGGCAATCATAAACCTCCGAGGCGTACAGGAGCCAAAGAAAGGAGAGATGCTATGTCATTAACAGTAGGCAATGACATAAAATTAATAGACTTACCGGATTATTTGTCTTTGGCGCTGGTCTAACGATTCTGCAAAAAAATTGTTGGTGAGGTTGCGCTGCGTTAGTGGATGGAGGAGAATTGGAGTCCGCTCCTACAGCAAATGCTGATTTTTCACATTCTCTCCTGCGGATGGATCCTTTTCGGAGTAAAAATGGAGGAAGAAAGACAAAAATTGTTGGACAATTCTTGGCAGTGGGGACCCTCTGGTCTGATTTTAAAGAAATGGAAGGTTGATTTCGAAGCAGATAGAGAACCACAAAACGTACAGCAAATATGGGCAATCGTACTTGGCCTTCCGATGATGTTCTGGAAGAAAGAAATCCTGGAAGCTATTGGCGATAATATAAGCATGTTTATTTCGCTAGAAGATAATTGGGAATAGAAGGTGGATAGAAGATGCACCAAAATCCTGATTGAAGTTGATCTACGTGAAGGCATGTTTGAAGAAATCATGTTGGAGCTACATGGTAGTTCGTGGAAGCAAATATTAGACTACTGGAAGATCCTGTTTCGCTGCTTTTCTTGTAGACAGGTTGGCCATATCATAAGAGACTTCCCAGACATTTCTGTAGAAATAGTAAACCAGGTGAGGCACAAAAAAGTGTGGGTTAAGAAGGCATTTTAAGGTGGTGAATAGGCTCAGATTCACGTAGAGGAACAGAAAGGTGGCGAGATTGGAGTGTCTTCACCAGAAAAGGTTACACGTAAGAACCCTGGCAAGCAGGACTCCCCCCTCGAAACCCTCCCTTCTATCTCTGCTTTACATGATTTAGTTCAAGTATTAAACTCTCCTCCGAAAGAGGGCGATAAAATCATAGTAGTTGCGTCGACACCCGAAACTGTACATGAAATTAAGGACATGTGGGGAAGCCCATAAAAGGGCATAAGAGAGGTGGCACTCCCACAGAAAGAGAAAATTGACCCCCCCTCTTGTATAAAACATAAAATATACAACACACGCTCAAAAACGGTTATAGAGAAAGAGCAAGTGTCGACGGGTGGTCTGGCTTTAGACAAGTTGCCAAAAGTAGCTTTAGGAAGGAATTCGTTAATCTCGAAAGCCAAAAATTAAGTGGAAATAGAAGTGAAATTTGGGAAACAAGATATAATTAAGAGGTCCCTTAGGGAAGGTACATCCCAGGTTAGGGTTCCCTAATGTTAGTCCTCTCCTTTAATGTGAGGGGTTTAGGGAGCTCCTCTAAACTAAAAGCTCTCAAACGGATGATCTCAAGATTTAAACCCTTGATCATCCTACTACAAGAAACAATGATGGAGGGAAAGTCAGCCATAGAATCCCTCAAACCCTGTATTAAGGACTGGAACTTTGAGCATATCAGTTTGGAAGGCCATTCAAGAGGTTTGGTAACAGCCTGGAACCCTGATTCTGATGAAATAAAATATAAAACGATTCTGAAAACAATGCTGAAGAAAAAAGTTCAGGAGAATTATTTTCATTTTACAATATCTATGGCCCTTATCAAGATAGAAAGATATTCTAGGAATCTTTCTTTTCGTTCGATATGTTGGAACCTAAAAATATGATAATTGGTGGGGATTTGAATCTCACCTTATCAGAAAAAGAAATTTGGGGAACATCCGCAAGACAGGATTGTCTTAGTAACTTATTTGTCATGTTGTTTGATTCAAAAGATTTGATTGATCTTCAACCTCTGAAATAAATATTGACTTGGCGTAACAATAGATGCGGAGAACAAGCAATATCCAAGAGGTTGGACAGGTTCTTGGTATCAGAGAATTTTCTATCAAGGTCCTTTATCGCAAAAACCTGGGTAGAGGTGGGTGGGTTATCTGACCACCTCCCAATTCTATTACAGCTACAAGGACATGAAAAAAAATGGTCACTCCTTTTAAATTCAATCCGGCATGGCTCCAAGAAGAGGAATATCAGAAGATTGTAGCAGATACCTAGGTACCCCTAAAATTTATCCCCAATACCTCCTTTATGAATCAATTTTTGGATAATTTACTAAGAACAAAGAAGGAGACTAAGAAATGGGACACTATTTTCATAGCCAATCAGCAGAGTTAGCTTAAAGAAGTGGAAACGAAATTAAAGGAGATTTACAGTCTCAACAGCACAAGAACATTCACAGAGGAAGAATTAAGGGAGGTTCAGGACTGTGAGTTAAAGAGAGAAGAGTTTCTAGCAAAGGAGGAGGAGCTTTGGCGGTTAAAGAGCAAGGCCATTTGGATCAAGGAAGGAGATAACAACACCAAATTTTTCCACAGCTTTGCAACACACAAGAAAAATGTAAATACAATTTCAGTAGTTAAAGACATGAATGGGGAACTAGTACACTCCTTCAAGGAAAAAGCGGAGGCCGGAGAGAGATACTTCAAACACCTCTTCTCAGAACCAGAAGGATTGTCATATTCAGGAGATCTTAAAAGTTCTAAGGTTGTTTCCGAAATTAATAAATGAAGAGATGGACAACTCTTTGGCAGAAGATGTGACTGAAGAGGAATTGGAGAAAATAGTCTACTCCTTCCAAAAGGGTAAGATTTCGGGCCCTGATGGTTTTTCTATTGAATTCTATCAAGGTTTTTTTGATCTATTGAAGACGGATCTGTTAAAAGTTGTAATTGAGTCTCAAAAAGCTGGGAAGGTGTTAGGTGCTCTAAATTCTACTTTTTTATACCCCATTCCCAAAAAAAAAAACCCTTCTTCCTTCGAGGACTTTCGTCCTATCTCATGTTGTAATGTTGCTTATAAAATTATTTCCAAAACAATAGCGTAGCATTTGAATCCAATCTTAAGTGATATTATCTCGAAGGATCAATTCAGGTTTCTCTTCAAACGTCAAATCCACGATCTGGTTTATTTAACACAGGAGGCTATTCGTACCATTAACAAGAACAAAAGCAAATCCTTTGTGCTAAAATTGGATCTGTCGAAGGCATATGATAGGGTCAGTTGGACATTCCTAAGGATGTTGTTGATACAGATTGGACTTTCCATAGATATAGTCAATTGGATAATGGGTTGTATTTAGTCAAATTCCTTTGCAGTTCTCATCAATGGGTCACCTTCAAGCTTCTTCAGACCTCCAAGAGGATTAAGATAGGGGTGTCTGCTATCCCCGTTTCTTTTCCTTTTCATAGCAGATGCTCTAAGAAAAACAATTAATTATGCCAAGAGAGATGGAACATACAAAGGGATAATGGTTACGAGCTCTAAAGAAATTTCCAATACCTTGTTCGTGGATGATGTGATATGATGGGTCAAGGAACGTGGGAGAATATTAAAGGTGCTAAATAGATTTTGGATCTTTACAAAAAAGCAACCGGGATGCACATAAATCTAGAAAAATCCATACTTGCAGAAAATTCCTTCTCTCCAACGGTAAAAAATAGGATAATGACCAAAGTTCCTTATATTATAAATCCTCTTTCGGAAGGATTCAAATATTTAGGGTTTCTCCTTAAACCTAATGCGTACGCTTTCAAGGATTGGCTTTGGATGTTCAAAAAGATCAAAGGCAAAATTGGATGTTGGGAAAACAAGTTCTTGTCCAGAGGAGGAAGATTGGTGTTGCTCAAGGCAATTTTACAGAGCATACCTGTCTATTGGGATACAATTGCGTATATTCCGAAAGGTATACTCCAGAAAATTAGAAAGAATTTTTTTTCTTTTGTGTGGACTGCAAGAAAACAATTGGAAGGCACACCTCTGGCAAAATGGAAAACATTGGCGAACCTTAAGGAACTTGGCAGGTGGGGAATAAAGAAAACCTTTCTTTTCTGTCAATCCCTGGCAGCAAAGGCCCTGTGGAGGCTTATACAGAACCCTAGCTCTTTTTGGGGGAAGACCCTGGTTACTAAGTATTTTCCTAACGCCTCCATCATAGAATGGATAAGGAAACCAGATAAATCATTCAAGAATGGATCAATTGGATGGAAGGCCTTTGTGCTCGCCTTTCCTCAAGTTGGAAAATGGCTTGCTTGGTCCATAGGGAACGGGAAGGAGGTCCGGTTAGGGGAGGATCCCTAGGTAGGAGCAGGGGAAAGGTATAAGCTTTCTGATTCCTCAATTGTAAAATTAAGAAGTCAAGGGATCTTCAGTCTCAACAAGGCCTGCACCTTCTCTTCTCAAAGGGAAACAATTTGGAAAGAAGTTGAAGTACTAGGACTAGAAGGATGATTCAAGGAGGAATGGAATGATCTCTTATTGCAGTTACAGTCTTGTTATATTCATCTAGAAGAAGGCACGGAAGATAAATTGGTTTGGACTAAAAAATTAGCAACAAGAGATTTCACAGCTAAGCTTAGCTATAAAAACTGTGCTTTAGAACTACACCAAGGAGAAAAGAAAGACTGGTGGAAACAAGTATGGAAAACCAAAGGGCCTCTCAAAGCAAAAATCATACTTTGACTGGATTTAAACAATAAACTTCTAGCCTGGGGGAATCTTAAAAAATGAGGATGGTTGGGACCGAGCTAGTGTGTGTTATGCCATTTCGAAGAAGAATCTCGATCTCACATTTTTACTCTCTATTCTTATGCAGAAGTAGTCTGGAAGGAAGCCAACAAAGATTTAAAATCACAAGGATCGCATGCATGCACTTCTGTAGAGAAAAAATGTTGCGCATGGTGTTCAGATAGCTCGGTACGCCTTCTCTGTGCATTCCCGTCCTTTTTTACTTATGGAATATGGTGGGCACGAAATACGACGATTTTCAATAACAACCTCATTCCTTATGAAGTGACGATGGCCCTTGTGGTGCAGTGGTCCAAAGAACATAAATCTAAAGAAAAAGACCACAAGAAAAGGAAACTAGTACCCCCCATCATCAACAAAGAAAAACCTTGGGCTTACTTCGATGGAGCAAGACAAGGAGTCCCTCCATTGGGAGGTTCGGTAGGTGTTATATATCTCACAGAAAAACACAAAGTGTAGGTGAGATATGCTCCAGGACATTGCTCCAACAGTAAATTAGAGCTAGCAGCCCTACACGCTATCATCGAGCTGGTTGTAAACAGAAATATCACCAATGTGCAGGTCTTTGGAGAGTCTAAAATGGATGTGGATTGGGTCAATAACAATATCCAGATCAAAGCACCTCACTTACAACAACTCTTGAATGCTATCATAAGGCTCATGTTTCTCTTCTCAGACCTTTCCATAACTCATATTTATAGAGAATTAAATACAGAACCAGATAGCCTGTGTAATCATGCTTTACTATTAGCTCCAGGCCGGAAGGAGATAGAAGATCGGCGAGAAGATTAACAGGATACTCATTTTCATGCAAGGGCAAATGATTTTCTTTTTTGGCAGACTTTTTTTGTAATAGATCAGAAACTTTCAAGGAGGAAAAAAGCCAATCCGGGCTAGTAAATGTTGTAAGTCCCTAATTGAGATAGTCTTAAGATTTTGGCAGTACAGGAAGTTAAGGATATGTAATGTAAGTCCCTCTGGGATAGTTCATGATCACTCTTTATTTAGAGTGATGGATATTTTTCTCTTGGAAGATATATATATATTTCTAAAAGAACCTATATTCGCTATATCAAGAAGAAATCAGAATATACATTAATGAGCCTTGATGCTTAGTTCAGGTCTAAACTTGGAGAAATATCAAAACATAAAACTTAGTATAGTCCTTCAACTTCCATACTAGAGCATACCCCCTCAAGGGAAACAGGTAGTTACAGTCTAACACTTAGACATTATAATAAAAAAAACTCATAGATTAAATTGGGTTTTTGTTGGAAGAGGATCATTGCCAATGAATTACTGTCTAATTAGAGATCCTTCTTCCAAGGCTAAGGAAACTTTTGAATATAGATCATCTTTCCTGTTGAACCCACAATAAACATGAGAAAAGGTTATGAGCTGGAAACAAGCTCTAGCTTCATCGATTATGTCCAGCAGAGGAGTCAGGATAATGTTTGAGATAGTGATGTGCTTATTACACTTGTCGATAAATAATTTAGAATCACCAAAAAATTGTAGTTTAGAACTACCTTTGGTCAAAGTGAACCTGAGAAGGATCCACAAAGCTTTAGCTTCAGTGCTGTTGTTTGTTCCTCTACCTGCTCCATATTTGAGGATGAAAATATGATATTGATTGTGATATAAAATAGCTCCAAATCCACATAGCCCTGGGGTTCCTTGACATGCCCCGTCAAAGAAACCCCATGCATAAATTTTGTTAATCAAAGGCTCCTCTATTATTTTGCCAGAAGATTTCTTGGAATTAAGACCAGATTCTTTGAATAGAGTCCTACCTACCTAACTAACTAATATATATATATACCCGCAGTTGATTGGAATTTTGCTTCATTGTAACATGTATCTCTCCAATATCTGCAAGCTTCTGTTTTTTATTTTGATAGTAAAGTTTTGCTTTTCATTATGGAGAACATCATCTCGAGTGCGATCATATTTATTTTAGTGTTGTCTTTTATTGCCCATTATTATTCAATCTATATAAGTTTTCAAAAAATCAACATCTTATAACGAAAAATAAAAATTTCAACTTCAACACAAATTCCAAGTCATTTAAAAATGAATAATTTGAAACCTTGAAACTATTTTAGCTCAAAATAAATTTATCTTAAAAAGAAATAAAAAGATAATTTTATAATCTCAACTTAAAATACTTGCAAAAAATTGAGAAAAATCTTCACTTCAGAAGGAATTCGCTAAGAGAACCTTCACCTTAGAAGAAATTGGATAAGAGAAACTTCACCTCAGAAAAATTGGTCAAGAGAACCTTTAAGAATATTTTCACCATAAAAGAAATTGTTCAAGATAAGTTTTATTGTAAAAGTAATTGTTGAGAAAATGTTCACCATAAAAAAAATTGATCAAGAAAAAAAATTCACCTTAAAATAAATTGCCTATGAAAACCTTTATTTGTAAAACCCACTATGAAAATGTGTCATGGTTTGAAAAATGTGAAATTATGTATTTGATTTAATGTATAAATAAGAATTGTGTTTATTAAACGTGGTCCCTTGCTATTTCAAATGACAATTTTTTTTAAATATCATGTTTTCAACCGAAAAATGTATTTTTCGGCCAATTTTTTTTTTTTGTTAAATCTAACATTTGGCCGAAAGTTAAATACTTTTGGTCGAAGTCAATTCTCACTAGCTCACTTGGTCAAGGGACGAGTATTCACCAAGGGCGACCCAGGTTCAAATCCCCTTCGGGTGAGTTAGTTGGGAGGCGACACCCAAAAATCCAACACAGTTTAAGGTTGGTGTGGACCAGGCTAGGTGTGATCCTTGGGTGATTTTGATGGCTTAGATGCCCCTGGGTTGTAGTTTCTTAGCCAATGGTGTAATGCACTGGCCCTGAGTGACGAGCATTTCTTACACAAAAAAATACTATTGGCCGAAAACCTGCAAATTTTTAGCAAATACGATATTATCATGTCTCCCCAGCTTTCTCAAACTTCAGACGGAACGGACCATGTCAAGTACTAAAAATATCTTTTTGGAAATAATATCATTACTTTCATAATTGAATATATTTTCAATACATGAAAATTTTCTTGAATTTGGTTGTGATCTGCTAATTTTAATTAATTTTATGTTAAAATGTGTATGCATTTTTTAAAAGGTTATTAAAATCCAGTGAAATGAAAAATCAATAACTTTAGGAAAACATAATGAAACAAATTGAAAAAATTATGTACAGAGCATTGAGTGTCCTCAAAATGGTACTTTTATTTATAAGTGGAAATTAAGAAAGATGTTGAGTCTAAATAAACATGTTTATATTATGTAAATTTTTCATATTGATCCAATTCAAAAAAAAAAATACATAATGTATTCGATTGTTGGATACAAAAGTATAGTCATACATCAATACAATATGTCTAGATTGTCGAAGCATTTTTTTTTTGTGTACAAAAGTTTACAAATGAACAAATGGGAGTCTTAAAACATGACTATGTTAGTCCTTTCATTTTATAAAACATATTGTCAAACAATTGCTAATTTGACAAATCAAAACTCAATAATAATAAAAAACAGAAAAATAATGAATAAAAAGCTAACAAAATTCTTCACAAGTTTTGTTTTTACTAAAAAGTGAAATTCTAAACACAAAAATAACTTTTGTTTGCTGGAAGTTGAAAAACTTGTGAAAACAATCCAACATACAATTAATAATATTTGATCGGAGACAAACTCGATATTCATCGGCATTGGGGACTCCGACCGCACCGGTGGGATCTACCGGCGAAGGCTCTGCAACCTCGCTGATTGTGATTTGGACTCGGTTTTGATGGATCCACATCGCCCTGGCCAATAGGAAGGAACCTCGATCATGGACTTAGGTCAAGGATCGACCCTCGAGATCTGTCATGGCCTCTGATGGGGACCCTGGCCCCCTTGCCCCTCCACTTGAAATCAACGAATTCATGAAGCTCATCTTCGCGCAAGGAAAAAAGACTTTGTCGGCTTCTCTAAAAACATTCATGAAAAAAATCTCGGAAATACCCATGGTAGCACTCCCGATCAAGAAACCTTGCAAAAATGCTCTTAACCTCTCGGAACAAGGCTTAATAAGTCAATTCACAGGTTTGTGGCCCTCCCCAAAAGTTACTGATACATGGGTTCAAAAAAATTGGAGACTCCTAATCTCGGAGGAAGTAAACTCTTATATCCTAGGAAAGGTCTTCTTCGCATTTGTCTTCGAAAGCAAGCATGATCGAGAGTTAATTTTTAGTAATGGGTCGTACTTCATGGGACCACAAGGGCTCTACCTAAACAAATGGAATCCAGACTTTGATCTGACCCAAGATGTCCCCTCCGCAGTTTCGGTATGGGTGAGACTCCCATACCTCCCTCTCCATTGTTGGAATCCTGAATCATTAGAATCCATCGGAAACATCCTTGGAAAATACATAGACAAAGCTGATAGGAAGGATCAATACTCATGTGCAAGGATCTGCATTGAAGTTGACCTAGAACATGGACTCCAGAATCCATAAATCTCACTGTGGCAGGCTGGTCACACATCTAGGAACTAGATTACGAGCAAATCCCATTCAAATGAAGGTACTTCCATGAATATGGGCACTTCGCTCGATATTGAAAGAAGAAGACCGCAGATCCGAAGGCAAGAGGTAAAAAAGAACAATGGCCAACTATTCAAAAAAAAATCCAAAACAAGACCAAAAACCTCATCAAAAGGTCAAAGCTCAAAGAAAGCAGATCATCATCTTCAAAACCCTATGGTTAACAACAACAGGAACAGATTCAAAGCTTTTGAAATACCAAAAATCCAGGAAATCCCCGAAGCCCCAGAAGAAGGAGAAATCCCTGAGCAACAAGAATCTCAAGAAACACCCCAAATCCAACAAGATCCGAAAGACCTTTAGCCCCAGAACACCTCAAGCCCCAAAAGGAATAAAGGCTCACCCTCCTATGCAGAAGTTACAAAAGCTAAACCTATAGCATCCCATGCATCTTTGGAAGATCTCATTGATAGATCATCCCAAAATCTAGGTCAAAAAACAAGCAAAGACCTAAGAGAAGAAGAAGCAGAACGCGAGACAATCCAAGGATCTCAAGCAACAATAGACATGGCCTTCAGCAGGAACACCAGAGCCAGAATAACAGGAAAGAAAATGGGAGTCTTAGCAGGAGGATGACCCTCCTCTTTCCACAACATTAGATAATGAAGCTGGTCTCTTGGAATTGAAGAGGACTGGGAAGCCCTAACAAATTAGAAGCAGTCAAATATCTCCAAAAAATTAACATGCCAGACATCCTCCTACTCCAAGAGACCAAACTCGATGATAAGGCCGTCCTTGCCATTGGAAGTGAAAAATGGAAGAAAAATACAGGAATTGTTGTTAACGCCAGAGGGGCATCCGATGACTTAGCAACCCTATGGTCTTCAGACAAATTCCAACTGCACAGCTCCTTCACCACTCAACACTGGATCTACACAGAGCTCACTCACATCCAAAGATTAAACAATCAAATTGCACTCTTCAATTTGTATGTTCCTAACCTATACATTGAAAAAAAGATTGTTGGAAGCTCTTGGAAGACTTCCTAGATGCATATACTCCACAAAATATTATTCTAGCTGGCGATATGAACATTACCCTATCCACAACTGAAAAAAAAGGGAGGTCTCATTGGAAAGGATATACTCAAATCTCAAGTAGAAGCTCTCTTTCAAAAATGGGACCTACTTGACATCAAACCCAAGAAAGAAAAATACACCTGGTCCAACAAGCGAATGGGAAAAGGAAACATAATGGCCAGGTTGGATAGATTTCTCATTCAAATCAACCTTCTGAATGATAGACAAACAATCATCTCAAAATTTATGGTAAAATTGGCTTCGGATCACAAGCCGATCCATATCCAAATCCAAGACAATAAAGACCTTGGCCTGATTCCCTTCAGATTCATCCCCCAATGGCTAGATCACACAAGTTTTTGGGACACACTAGACAAATCCTTGAAAACCCCCATTTCAGGGTCCCCTAGGTTTGTTTAGGAAAAAAATATTATCATCACTAAAAAGGCTCTAAAGGAATGGGACAAATCTAATTGCCCCCCACCGTCTAATCATAGAAAGAAAGTGGTTGATAAATTGGAATCCATCCAAATCCTACAGGATGACCAACCCATCGATAGCTCCATGCTCTAGGAAAAATTCAAGCATCATACTAAGGCTTACCAAGCCTTCCGTAAAGAAGAATAATTTTGGAGATTAAAACCTCGAAGCACCTGGCTCAAGTATGGTGACAAGAATACCTCGTATTTCCACAAGCAAACCAAAATCAGGCATTCAATTAATTATATCTCAGAAATTAAAACAGAAAATGGTTCGAATGTCAATGGACATGAAAACATCAAAATCGCAGCTCACAACCATTTCTCAAGTTTATACATAGAGGATGACAATATTGGAGAAGAGGGAGAGAAAATTCTCCTAGAGCATATCCCGATTAACATCACGCTTGAAGACAACGCTATTCTTCTCAAGCCATTTTCAGAGCAGGAAGTTATCAACACCATTTGGTCTTTTGATTCTAACAAAGCGCCAGAGCCAGATGGATACTCAATACACTTCTACAAATCCTCCTGGAAGTATATTAAAAAAGACTACACGAGAATGGTTAGGAGCTTCCATTCAAAAGAAAATATCAGTGGATGCACCAATTCCACATTCCTAGCTCTCATCCCAAAAGAGACAAATACCAACTCCTTTGGCAGATTTAGACCTATCTCATTGTGTAATTCATCTTATAAGATAATTTCCAAGATGGTAGCAAACATAATGAAGCCTCTTCTCAGCAAAATCATCTCAGATAATCAAAGAGGCTTCTTGGAGGGAAGACAAATCCTCAAAAACGTCATTCTAATACAGGAAGCTATTCATTCCAGCAAGATTTGCAAGGAAAAAGGTATGTTGATCAAACTTGATATGACCAATGCATTCGATCGTTTCAAGCATTCATTCCTATTTAAAGTTATGAAAAAAATTGGACTTGGGGAAACCTTTATCAATTGGATCTCAGCCTGCATAAGAGGACCTTGGATTCCCCCCCTAGTAAATGGCCGACCCGGTAATTTCTTCCAAGCCACACGCAGAATCCGACAAGGAAGCCCCTTGTCCTCCTTCCTGTACATCCTTATGGATGACTCTCTCAGTAGAAAATTGAATTCTGATCTAAACTCAGGTTTCTTACCAGGTCTCAATCTAGCCTCTGATTCCATGCATCTCAATCACACATTCTTTGCCGATGATTCTCTCTTATTGGGAGGAGGTTCTTCCAATATTGCTCGAAACTTCAAACAAAATTTAACCTGGTACTGCAATGCCCCAGGAGGAAAGATTAATCTTAATAAGAGCGCAGTGTATGGATGGAATATGAACAACGTTTCTGCAACCAACATTGGCAATATCCTTGGAATCAAAGTTCACAAGCAATGGGACAAATTTACATACTTGGGCCTCCCAATTACTCAGGGACACACAAACTCCAGAATTTGGGATGCTACGATAAGTAAAATTAAATCCAAAATCAGAATATGGGGAGGACAGTGGCTCAACACAACTGGAAAGATTATTTTAGTGAAAGTTGTCTTATTAGCTCTACCTATTTACCAATCGTCCATCCTGCTGGCACCTAAAAGAGTATCCGAACAAATCAGTAAACTCTTGAGATATTTCCTCTAGATGGGAGGAAAAAACAATGAAAATAAAATTCATTTAGTGAATTGGAGCATTATAAAACATCCAAAGCTCTCGGGAGGAATCCAAATTCGCGATCCTCTCCAAGAAAACTTGGCATTGGGAGGAATTTTGCTTTAGCAAATTCTGCACAATAGACAACATCGCGTAAGTCAGTTGTTAAGAAAGAATATCTCACTTGCAATAATTTGAGATGCCTGGATAGTAGGCCCACCTCCAAAGAAACCTCGGTATGGTCCTTATGCAAAGCCGCATGGGGATTCTTCTCTCAAGAGCTCTATTGGGTTCCTGGATATGGAAGAAAAAATAAAATATTCACTGATAAAATAATGGGAAACAAACCGTTACAGGATACCCAAGATCTCAACAACATAGTTCAATGGATTACACGACATGGAATCAGAACTTTGAATGACTTCAGTCTCTAGGATACTCTCGGCACATGGAGGAGTTGGAAAAACATATCAATCCCAGCCAATCTCGAACCCTCCATATGTCTTCTCATTGAAAAATTAAATGGTTTTGATCCTACTCGACTCCAGGATAAGGATGAATGTGGATGGGGTCCAAAAGGAAATTACACAACAGTCATAGGCTTCAATGCTATTCAAAATCATGAATACTCAAGAAAAAGTTTATGGAAATCAATTTGGAACCCATTTAGACTCCCCAAGATAAACTTCTTCATCTGGACTCTTATACACCGGAAGGTACTTACCAGAGACAACCTAATCAAAAGAGGAATCACCGGTCCACATTGATGCCCCCTTTGCTGCAAGAATTCTGAAACATTAGATCATCTTTTCATGGACTGCCATTTCTCAAAAATTGTTTGGAACCTTATGCTTCATGAACTTAATATTCCCATGTCATCGTTCAATACCATCACCTGCCTATTCAAAGAGTGGAAATCCATTTATACTCTTCCCCTTTCCAAAAAAAATCTCTAGTCCCAAATCTGGATAACCCTTCCCAAATTCACTTGCTCGAAAATCTGGATTGCCATAAACGAAGCCATTTTTCATGAAACCCATTACACCCCCCTGCAAGTCACTGGGAAATCCAAGGGTTTGCTGATAGAATGTCTGAATGCCTCCAAACTCAGGATGGATAAAAATCTCAACACAAATGAATTGAATTGGATCGGAACCATTTCCCCATGCCCAGGGAAAAAAAACTTAATATTCGATATCGATATTCACCACCATGGCAAATCTGAATTTCCAATTTTGATTTTCAAGATTGGAGGAATAAGCAAACTATGGAGAGTCTACATTTTGATGGGGAATCCAAATGAAACCCCGGAGTGGTAGGAGCAGGGGGGTTCTGTTGTTCACCGGAGGTTCGCTGAGATTACAATTCAGATGGGGATTGGGAACTTGTTCTAACAACTTAGCAGAAGCCTTAGCTCTGCTAAAAGGCTGCCAGATCGCCAAAGAACAGATAATTGACAGGCTATAGGTGTTTGGATATTATATGGTAATTATCAAATCCCTCAATTTGAATACAGACATCAACAATCTGGCACTAAAATGGATTGTCCATCAAATTCAGCAAATAGAAAAATCCTTCAATCAATTCAGAGCATATCATATCATGAGAAATCTAAATTACAATGCAGATTGGAAGCAAAATCCAGAACTAATCTTGAATCCGGAAAAATTGAATTCTCCAATAAAGAATCTTTCCATCACCACATCCCCTGAGCAGTTCAAACTCGCAAACACTAATCGAAGAATCCGAATTCTCCATGAAATGAAGTGAAGGATCTAGCTTGTTTGGCATTACACAATCATGAACAATTGGTATAATGACCTCGAGCCATCATGCAGCCGAACCAGGGATTGCGATTAGATCAGATGGCAATGCATCAATGCCTTCATGCAGAGATCAAAGAGACACCGAGCTATTATGCAGTTGCCTCAAAGAATGAGGATACGAACTAGGGAATGCAATTAGATCAGTTGGAAATGCCTTCACATAGAGAACAAAGAGATACCGATCTTTTTTGCAGCTGCCTAATAGAATGAGAATATGAAGCATTTATTATCTGAATGCATATGGTTATAAGGAAAACGCAATGGATATTGAACTACATCATCTGACTGAATCATCTATAGGCAAAAATTCAAATAAATGCTTTGACCATGGATCAATCCATGTGATTTCAAAATCGACAGAAGATCAATATCATGGCCTATAGAAATCAATTTTTTCAAAGAAAAATTGTCATCTCGTAGCAATTTGCTACTGAATTTTTTGAACATTGTCTTTAGCCGGATTTGGATTCAGCCACGACTCAACCATTTTTTTTTAATACCATGACCATCTATCTATTTTAGTTTAAAAAACAACAACATTTAATATATCTCCCCTCCCCCTCCCTCTCCCCCAAATGGACACCTAGATTCATGATTTTACCCAATATGGATTTTTCATATTTCCCAACCCAAAATAAGCACAAAAAAAGAGTTTTATGACCGAACTTAACTAATATTGATAATGTCTATCAATAATATCTTATAAAACATGGAGTATAGTTGAAGTATAGTCTTGGAGTGGAAATGAATTTTTGAGACAAGTTTCAATTACTTACTCACTTTTTTTTGTTGCTAAAATTGTTCATTAATAAGATTTAAAAATACCTTGGCTATTAGACTAAGAGATTTTATTTTACATTAAACTTTGTTCAAGAAGTTAAGATTTCCATATACACATTATTTCAATTGCCCCTTTCTTATAGATCACTATTTGGTACTTGTATCATCTAGCTTTTAAATTTAATTTCAAACCATTTATATTTTTATTTTTTCCTCTCTCTTCCCATAATAAAATATAAAATTAACATAAATATATACACTATATACACTATCTGCTCAGATAAAAAGACACATTCAATTAACAACCGATCAACCAACCGATCAACCAAGAAGATCCTTAGGCATCTATAGTCCACTTAATGCCTTTTTCACTATAGAAGGTGCTCTTAAAAATTACCCAAATGTCTCACACAATTACTTTATGATGAGGAAACACGTACATTCATCCATATGCTTTTGATATTATACTAGAGAAGGAAGATCTATTTGAATTGGCTTGTGTTTGCATTTCCATGTGTGGTAGGGAGGTTGTGTGGAAGAAAAGTACCTTATCATTTGGTTGTGTGGAGAGCAAGAAACCAAGTGTTTTTTTCAATTTTGGAATGGGAGTGGAGGGAGTAGTTGAGCAATAAAAGTTGCTTGTAATGAGGCTCAACTCCATTGAATTCGAGGGATTTGCATTGAGGAAGCCTTACAACAACATAGTCACGTGGATGGAAAATGGGTGGCCAACATTGCAAGGCTAATGTTGGTTTGGGTGATGTTGTGTGGTGACATTGTTTGGTGTAGTGGAGTTGTCGAAGGTTGAGACACATGAAAATGGTCAAAGTTCAGGAGTTGGATAATGGCCAATCCATTGGTCTATTATCCTACTTCATTTAAATAGGGAAACATGAAGCAACTCCCAAACTTTGTCATCATAAACCACTTCCTAATAGTTTTGACTTAGCTACTTATTAATCAATCATTGTCTACCATGTGTACGAGAAAAAATACCTCCACTTGCACTCAATCCAAAGTAGAATGTTCTTGCAACCAATTTGTGGAATCCTTTACTGGCTTTGGAGATGGCTACATTTTCCCACAAATCCACTAATACAATGCAATAGAGACACTACAAGAACATATGTAGATAATTCTCCGTGTTCTACACACAAAGAGCATGACCTTATGGAGTGCATATTCAATTCTATAATAGTTGAAACTCTAACATGGATTCCTCGATTTAATTTCATTGAATATTCTCTTAATCTTTATTTAAAACAACCCATTGTTGGATTTTGATCTTTTAAACATATCAATGTTACCCTGTTGATTTTACGAAAGAAATAATACATATTTCTTGATGGAGCATTTTCTTTTGTGTTTATTAAATTGCTTAACATAACCACCATGGTTGGCATGGACATTACATCTATAATGGTTCTTATAGTGTCCAATACCATAAGCCACTCATTAAATGAATCGACAAATTCCTAAATTAATTTTCATATAAACATTCTTTGATTAATTTGAATGACCACACCATCTCAATTCTTTTAATAATTGTTACCTTTATAAGATTATTTAATAATTTATGTAAATATTTTCTCCTTGCTTTACTTTTTTTCTTCTCATCACTCTTTTAAGGTATTATTAACATCTCCATAAATAACGTCTCGAGTAAAACATCTTAAAATCTTAATCTTTCCTTAAAGGTTATGGGGTTGTCATATTTCCCAACCCAAAATAAACACAAAAAGGAGTTTTATTGCCTATACATAACCAATATTGAAATTGCCTAACAATAATCTCTTAAAACATGGAGTATAATCAAAGTATAATCTTTGAGTGGAAATGAATTCTTGAGACAAGTTTCAATGACATTCACATATTTTTTTTCTAAAATTATCCATAATATGATTTTAAAAAACCTTGGTTATTAATAAGCGAGAGTTTATTTTACTTTAAATTTTGTTCAAAAAGTTAAGATTTCCATATACACATTATTTTGATTGCCCCGTCCTTCTAGATCACTACTTGGTTCTTGTATCATCTAGCTTTGAAATTTATAATTTTAAACTACTTATATTTTTGTGATTTCTTCTCTTTTCCCATAATAAAATATAAAATTTACTTAATTATATACACAACTATTTAGATAAAAGATATATTTGATTAACACCAAATCAATCAAGAAGATCCTTAGGTGTCTACAATCCACTTAATGTCTTTTTTACTGTTGAAGGTGCCATTTAAAACTATCCAAATATCTCACATAATTACTTTATAACGAGCAAACACCATCCATCCATCTGCTTTTGAGATTATACTAGAGAAGCAAGATCTATTTGAATTGGCTTGTGTTTGTATTTCAATGTGTGGAAGAAAATTACCTTCTCATTTGGTTGTTCTGAGAGCAAGAAAACAAGTGTTTTGTTCAATTTTAGAATGGGAGTGGAGGGATTAGTTGAGCAATAAAAGTCGCTTGTAAGTAGGCTCAACTCCATCAACTTGTATTGAATCCAAGGTAATTGCATTATAGTAAGCCTTACCATGATGGAGACATGTGGATGATACATGGGTGATCGACATTGCAGGGCTAATATTGGTTTGGGTGATGCTATGTGGTGACATTATTTGGTAGAGTGGAGTTGTGGAAGGCTAAGACATGCAAACAAGACAAATTTTGGGAGTTGGATAAGGGCCAATTCACTTATCAATTATCCTACTCTGTTTAAATAGGGAAACATGAAATAGCTCCCAAATGTTTTTCATCCTAAACCACTTCATGATAGTTTTGACTTGGCTACTTACTAATCAATCATTGTCTACCATGTGTACGAGAAAAACCACCTCCACTTGTACTCGATCCAAAGTAGTCTCTTCTTGTAACCAATTTGTGGAATCCTTCACTAGTTTTTGATATAGCTACATTTTTCATAAAGTCCACCTATACAATGCAATAGATCCAATACAAGAACATAGGCAGAGAATTCTCTCTACACTACACATAGAGAGTATAACCTATAGAGTGCATGTTCAAGTCTATAATTGTTGAAAATTTGACATGGATTCCTCAATTTAATTTCATTGGATCTTCCTTTAATCTTTATCTAAGACCACCCAATCATGGCTTTTGATTTTTTAAACAATCAATGTTACCCTATTGATATTATGAAAGAAATCACTCATATTTTCTAATGGGGCATTTTCTTTTGTGTTTATTAAATTGCTTAACATAACCACTGTGGTTGGCATGGACATTACATCTACAATGTTTCTTAGAGTGTCAAGCACCAAAATCCATACATCAATTGATTCGACAATCTTATAAATTAATTTCCATATTGACATTTTCTTTGAATCATTTGAATGACCATGCCATCTTGATTCTTCTAATCATTGTCGTCTTTATAAGATTATTTTTTTTATATTTTGTAAATATTTTGTCATTGCTTTGCATCTTTTCTTCATACCACTCTTCTAAGTATTATTAACATTTGCATAAATAAACACCTTAAACACTTGTTATTTCCTTAAAGGTTATGGGATTGTCATATTTTCCAATCCAAATTAAGCACAAAAAAAGAGTGTTATCATTGATACTTAAGCAAAATAGAAAATATGTATCGATAATCTCTTATAAAATATGCCCGTAGGGGTGTAGCTCAATCGACAATTTACTTGATATGAAGGAAATGTTGTAAATGGAGGTCATGAGTTCAAATCACCTTGGATTACCCGTGCCCCATGCTTGCGGCCTGTGTGGGTGTACCTAGGGGTATAGTGGTAGTGGACGGGATTGGAACCCTGGACCCCGTGTCATGCGAGTACCAACCCCATCCTAGTTGTTGATTCCTTTAGTTACAAAAAAAATCTCTTATAAAATATGGATATAATCAAAGTATAATATTTGGTGGGAACTAAATTTTCGAGGCAAGTGTCCATTACAAACTCATTTGTTTGGGTTGTTGCTAAAATTGTCCATTAATAAGATAAAGAACCTTGGCTATTAAACAAAGGGATAGTTTATTTTACTTTAAACTTTATTTGAGAAGTTAAGATTTCCATATACACATTATTTTGATTCTTCCTTTCTTATACATGACTAGTTGGTACTTGTACCATCTAGCTTTAAAATTTAATATATATATATTCTCATACTAAAATATAAAATTAAAATAAATATATATGGTACTTGTTGAGATAAAAAGACTCATTCAATTAACACCTAATCAATCAAAAAGATCCCTAGGCGTATACTCTATAGTGCATAATCTCAAAAGCATATGGATTGATCATATTTGTTCATTATAAAGTAATCATTTGCAATCCAAATTTCTCATTGAATTGCTTTATAATGAACAAATACGATCAATCCATATGCTTTTGAGATTATAATAGAGCAACGAGATCTATTCACATTGTCTTTTGTTTATATTTCCATGTGTAGTAGGGAGGTTGCGTGGATAGAAAATTGCCTTATCATTGGCTATGTGGAGCACAAGCAACTAAATGTTTTGTTCAATTTGGAATTTGAGCAAAGGATGTAGTCGAGCAATAAAAGTTGCTTGTAACCAAGCTCAAGTCCATCAACTTGCATTAAATCCAAGGGATTTCGTTGAAGGAAGCCTTACAACGATGCAGACATGTAGATGGTAGATGGGAAACCAACATTGCAAGGTTAATGTTGGTTTGGGTGATGCTATGTGGTGACATTGTTTGGTGGAGTGGAGTCGCTGACTGTTGAGACACACAAAAACATACAAAGTTTGGGACTTGGATAAGGGCTAGTTCATTAAGTTTTTATCTTACTCTGTTTAAATAGGGAAATGTGAAGCGGCTCCCAAATTTTCTCATCCTAAAATACTTCCTAATAGTTTTGACTTGGCTACTTATTAATCATTTAATAATCTACCATATGTATGGTAAAATCACCTTCACTTGCACTCAATACAAAGTAGTATCTGCTTGTAATTAATTTGTGGCATCTTTTAATAGCTTTTAATATAGCTACATTTATCCTAAAAAACCATCTATACAATGCAATAGAGCCACTCTAAGTATAATCTTAGAGGGGAAATGTTTTTTTTTTAAAATGTCTAACTTCATATAAAATATGAAGTATAATCTTAAAGGGAAAATGATTTTTTTAAACAAACTTCATTCATTTGTTTTGGTGGTGGTTGTTAAAATTGTTTATTGTTAAGATAAAAAAATCATGATAAAGTTTATTTTGCTTTCGATTTTGTTAATAAATTAAGATTTTCACACACACATAGTTTTGATTATCTCTTTATTATAGATTATTTAATTTCAATTTTAAAATAATTTATATTTATTTTTCTCTTATTATATTAAGATATAAATTTAAAATAAATATTAATTCAATTAACACTATCGCTCAAAATAAATCCGATAAAATTTAAAATAAATATTAATTCAATTAACACTATCACTCAAAATAAATCCTTAGGCATATGCAATCAACACGTATTATTTAAAATTTAAAATAAATATTAATTCAATTAACACTATCACTCAAAATAAATCCTGAGGCATATGCAATCAACACGTATTATTTAAAATTATCCAAATATCCCACTAAATTACTTTCTAAGGAGCGAATACCATCCATCCATCTACTTTTGAGCTTATACTAAAGCAGCAAGATCAATTTGCATTGGCTTTCGTTTGTTTTGCCATGTGTCGTAGGGAGGTTGTGTGGATAGAAAAGTACCTTATCATCTCATCTCTTTTACAACTACACCAACCAAAGACATCGATCATGTTTAATATTCTCTTCTCCGCAAGTCTACCATCCTGCCATTCATTTGCGTTCAGAAGAAAGGTAATTGGGTTCAGCCATGGCAGCTCTCTCCACTTCCACAGTAGCCACAACTTCGTATTCTCAGGTAAATTCATGGGCTGGGTTTTCAATCTATGAACTTGGGTGTCTATAAAACACCTGAACGGGTCTATTACGACATCTTCATCCATTCCCACATGCATAATTAAGTAAATCATCAAAGACATTATTCACATTGATTATGGAGTGAACCATGTTTTTATCCCCAATTTTCATCGGATGGAGAACTCAGCAATATAAATCAATCCAGTAGTTGTGTGATATTTATGTGTTTGTTTGTTTTCAGATATCTTCATGCAACAATGGAATTTTCGCTGGACCTGGGCAACTACGGGCCTTCCTGCCTCTACAAAATCATGGGCGTCGGCACTCAAAGAAGAAGCAGGCGGCCAAAACTATATGCCAGGCTGCAAATATTGCTGCTGACCGTGTGCCTGACATGGGCAAAAGAAAACTCATGAATTTGCTTTTGTTGGGAGCTCTTTCATTGCCAACTGCTGGGATGTTGGGGCCATATGCTTCCTTCTTTGTCCCTCCCGGGTAACTTGCAATTAATGACACAGGGGTTTGTGTTAGCATTATGAAAAGAATTAGTTTATGTATATATGGTATTCTGTATGCAATTTAATTAGTAATCTGAATTCCAAAAATCTCAAATTGGTTATTAGACCATACAGTTTTTCATGATTATTGTCATAATGATAGATCTGGAGGTTCTGGAGGCGGGCTTATTGCCAAGGATGCAATAGGGAACGATATCATAGCTTCACAATGGCTCAAAACTCACCCTACAGGTGACAGAACACTGGCCCAAGGATTGAAGGTGAATGCTTTTTCCCACTTTGTCAAAAATTGGGTATCTTTATTATTTATATACATACAGCTGAATCAATCATTATCTCGAACTAAATTTCTGTAATATTGCTGAAATTCAGCATAACCAAGAATGAAATTTAGTATCAGTTTAAGCAGAAACCGAAAGAAAACCTTGTGCAAGTGAGTTGATTAGCAGCGCTACTGTCTACTGAAACTGATTGATGCTTCTTGTAAACTCTACTAATAGGGAGACCCCACATACCTTGTTGTCGATAGTGAAGGACAACTGGCTACATATGGTATCAATGCTGTCTGCACTCACCTTGGCTGTGTGGTGCCATGGAATGCAGCGGAAAACAAGTTTATTTGTCCTTGCCATGGCTCTCAGTACAATAACCAGGGCAGAGTTGTCCGTGGACCTGCACCTCTGGTAAGAGATAGTTAGATAGATTATGCTAGTAACATTCTTAAGTTTGGTTTGGTTTGGTTATCTTCTGTTCTGTTTTGTTTTGTTTGGTTTTGCATTTCATCTCATTTGAATCTGTCATTGTTATTGAAAATGATTCCCTTTCCCTTTGGAAAACCATAAACGGAACCATTCGGAATCAATCAAGGAAAAAGGGCAGGGTAAGTGATCTGTAAATTGCTGAGGCTATGCCTCTTGACAGTTCATCAAAACAAATCTTAGCAGAAAGATGATTATGCTATTGTCATTTGACATTTCCCGTGTTAGTGCACAAACCAGCACTTGTTCACTCTATTTGCTGTCGAATATTAGGTGCAGAAATAAAAGGGATATACATGGAAAATTATTCAACTCAGCAGCAAACAAATATCACTCCTGATTTACCTCAAAGAAAACCTTATTCAAAGAAAAACTTCAGCAAAACTGCTTTGTTTTATAACTTTTATTACTCACATAGGAAGATTACAAATCCTTGAACATGTGAGCCAAACACATACATTACAAAGGTTTCCTTATTGTGTATTCGTTCTCCCCATTAGATTGTTGAGCCCACAGTGGTGAAGAATTATTCTCTTTGACTGCCTTTCAAGATCTGCCTCCAAACACATACGTTACAAAGGTATTCTTATTGTGTTTTTGCTCTTTCCATTGGGTTGTTGAGTCCATGGTGGTGAAAATTGTTCTCTTTCATTGCCTTCCAAGATCTGTCTCCAAAACGCCCATCCTTCTATTATGTCTTTCTGCACCTTTATAGAGCTGTTTGGAGATGTGATCAAATATGATCAAAGGTATCAACTCATTAAGTGCTTTGGCCATTTAGTATTGAAGGCCCACTTAATTAACTTTGAGTAACTCAAACCATTAAGTGCCTTGTTTAATGAATCTATTAAAGTCAACACTAGCCAACTATTTTAATCACGAGTTGATTTTACGTAAGTGCTCTTAATTCACTATCCAAGGCATAACTAATTTGTCCAAGACAAGTCAACTTTGATCACTCAAAACATATCACGTGGACATATTACAGGGATTCTTGCCCTTTGAAGTACCAAATTCTACACTTCACCAATTTCGTCTTGTTATCTCCTTGGGACTACACTTGGCTCCTTGATCTATTCTGGAGCAGTACGGTATAGGGATAGAAACTCATACACCTGATAATGGTTATAATAGACAGAGACTCTCCAGTTCTTGTTGCTGGGTATGGATATATCCACCTCTGTTACCAGGGCATAAAATTCTAATCAATAAACTGTCAGACTGTGTATGGCACTGGGTGCGTGCAGAGCTCCTGCTAAGATGTTGGGAAGAAATTCTGTCCATCTCTGTAGGAAAGAAGATTGTCATGAATGTAGCCTCTGTTCAGAAGATCAGTATTATGATATTCATTCAACAATTTATTTTTTAATTTCTCAAGGTATCTTATTAAAGCATGCATACTAGAGAGAGAGGTTGTGTCAGTTGACTGTTGTACTGAAATTTACCTTTCTCTGTTTGGTCTGATGCAGTCTCTGGCTCTGGCTCATGCGGATCTTGTGGATGATAAAATAGTTTTTGTTCCATGGGTTGAAACTGACTTCAGAACAGGAGAAAACCCATGGTGGGCATAAAACTTCCCATTATAATGATAGATTTGTCATTTGATGCTGGAGCAAATGTCGAGCGTACTCATGGTCATTGAAGGCCTTATTTCTGTTTGGGTTGGGATATATGGGAATTATTTTTTTCTAGATTCAGCTTGATCATTTTTTTTGTAGAACTATAATTTGGATGTCAAATGTGTACCCAAGAGGCTGTAATCTTTTTCCAGAAGTAAACAATCTAAGCAGTTACTGGAATTTGTAAGTTGTAACAACACATTTTATTTACTGACTATCAATCTTCTTATTGTTGTCTTTCCTTTATAAACTGAAGGAAAACTAGCAGCTGTACTATTTATATTAATTATTGGTTATGAGTTGGAGCTTTGCTCAGCAACGCCTGCATTGTAGATCTCTACAAGGACTCAGTGCACAAGTGTTCAAAAGGATGGAAGCACTCATATATAACTCTTTGTTTATGGAATGCCCATTATGGGTGTTGACCTCCTCCTTGTACATAGTTAGGATCCAAATTGTTACATGGATTAATCAACGGACTTTAACAGCTCAAATCTCATCAAGCTAAGCTCCTGAAGTCTTCTTTCTTGTTTGATGCTTAAATAACTTATATTGCAGTTTGATGACAACAATTCATAGCTTTCTATGCACACAAGAAATTCAAACGTTGCCCACAAGAGTGTGGTCTAATGGCCAGCAGCTGATTGGGCTTGTACTAATGTGGAGACACTGGTTCAAAATCTTATGTGGGTGTGGCCGTAAATATGTACTTGTAAAGATAAGAAGTATTCTAAAAAAAATACTCACACATTCTCCAGGATAGAATTGAAGACTTGGTGTAGTCCACATCCTCAAATACTCTTTGACTCTAGTTGAATATTAAAAGGAAATGCCATCCATATATTATAGGTATAATAGGACCTGCATTATCAATTGGAAGGAGAGATCAGTGAATGAAAGTAGAGCTATACTATGCAATACAGTGATGTACATGAGTCTTCTAGACTTAGACTAGCCCAGCCCAGCCCACTTGGAATATGTTTAGTTACTAGCAGTGGACATGATGTCATGAGATAAGGTCTTATATTATCAATGTGTACTCATGATCATGCCAATAGTTATCTAATGATTATAATCGAAGGATGATTTTGGGAACTCTTATTCATCTTCTTAATTCATGATAATGTTGCTGCTTGCAGATAGTATGGACTGTTGTTTTAAAACTCTCCTTAAGCTAATGTTGTTGCACATTTTTATATTGGAATGTCATGAGAATGAATGGAATTGGGTAGTTGCTAATAAGTCAATCAAATTATTATTGCTTTGCTAGGACCCTATGTTAAATTTTTTTTTAAGATGTGGCAGATGGAACAACCAATTCAATTCAAGTTACAGAGATATGGCTCAACAGTGGAAATATACCCTATTAACCATAATACATGAATTAAATCAATATGCAAAATTCATATTAGCTTACTGAATTCAACTGGGTATCAAAGTTCCCCATTCACTGTGAATTGATTACAGCATCATCCGGAAACCATTTATGCCACTGTTTTCCTTGAAATAACAACCTGGACAAGGTCCATTATGCTAACACTAAGTTTGCTGCATCTGCCAACTTCATTTAGCATGAGGTTCAAGATTAAGAAGAGGATGTTTGATGAATCAACTGAGTGATTTTCAGGGGTTGGTTCAATCCTAATTAATAAGTAGATATCTGTTGTGGATGATTTTAGTGCTGATTGTGTGGTTGCTTGATCAGCAAGCAACTTAAATTTCAGATCAGAATTTGATTACGACTTTTCCTAGGTTTGTGACATAGGTTTACGATGTAGATTCGGAAGAGTTAGAACCAATACAGAGCTTGTATTCCATGGTGATTTCCAGAGGTTGTTTGAACTATAAGCAAGCTGCTAGAAGATCAAGTCTGTAGGTTGATTGGCAGATTGGTGTGAGTGGTGTCACCTGTTGGGTTCTCTGATAGAGATTGACTATCCATGGTGATTTCCAGAGGTTGTTTGAACTTCAAGCAAGCTGCTAGATGATCAAGTCTGTAGGTTGATTGGCAGATTGGTGTGAGTGGTGTCACCTGTTGGGTTCTCTGATAGAGATTGACCATCCATGGTGATTTCCAGAGGTGGTTTGAACTATAAGCAAGCTGCTAGAAGATCAAGTCTGTAGGTTGATTGGCAGATTGGTGTGAGTGGTATCACCTGTTGGGTTTTTGTTAAATTATAGCTTCGGAAGCTATAATTCATTTTACAAATTACCATGTAAACTTGTCTCAAGTGTCAACATTGGAGGGCAGCTTGAGCTGCTTAGCTGGAGGGCAGCTTGACCAGCTAAGGCGGTGGAAAGGGGCAGCCTTTGACTGCCCCAAAGGCCAACCTTTAGGGGGGCATCCCTTGGCTGCCACATGGGCCAGCCTTTAGGGTGACCTTTGGGGGCTGCTTAAGGCAGCTACCTATGCTATTTAAACAGGCCTTCACCCCCCATGTAAATCATTCGTTTTCATTTGAGTTTTGAGAGCATAAGGCAAGGAAGATTTATGCCATAGTTTACTGCTGTCCTATACCTGAGTATACTGTTGATATACTGCTGATATATTGTTGATTCATGAGCTGATATCTTCTAGGTTTGATGCTGTCCTGTAGCTAAGTTTACTGCTTTAGTGAAGATTGAAGAAGGCTGTCCTAGATTCTAAGTTTGCTGGTCATATACTCAGGTATTTATTTTCTTGGCAAAACTCATTGAAGAGCATAGTTCATGGTGATTTTGTAATCTGGGCCTGATATACTATATATATAAGGAAGATTGTTTGTTGAAGTTTTTCTCCCTTCTAAGGGTTTCTCCAGGGTAAAAATATTTGTGTTCATGTGAGGTCTATTTGTGTACTTTCTCTACTGCTGATTATCATTTCAAGATTGATCTATCTGCTGGTTTAAAGTTATCAGATTTGTTGAAATCAGAAGTAAATGAAATAATAGTAAACTTAGACTATGACGTATCTGGGCTTGAATAAAAAACAAATAAAAATTCGCATGGTATTAGAGCTTTGGGTGTGAACAGAGCTCAGTTCTGTAGTTCTTGAGCCTTCACAGGTCATAGGATTTAAGTTTTATAAAGCACAGTCCTAAGTTTCCTGTTCAAAGCATGTCTTCTTCTATTTTTGTTCGGCTTGAAGATAGGCTAGAGAGAGCTTCAAACTTTAATGTTTGGAAGCTCAGGATTATGAATATTCTCCAAGAGTTAGAACTAGATCAATTTGTGACCACAGTGGTGGAAGAACCAGTTTTTAATGCTGGTAAGGCAGCCTTCAGAAGGAATCAAGGTAGGGGAAAGAGAGTTATTTTTTATTCTGTAAAAGATAATATCATGCCTGTACTAACTTCTCTGATGATAGATAAAGACTGTTATGATACTCTTGTGAAGTTGTATGAGAAGACTACACCCAGTCAGAAGAGAAATTTGAAGAACAAATCGAAGTTTTTACAAATGGAGATAGGTGAGTCTGTTGCATCATTTTGTTCTAAAATTGCTCAGATTCGTGATCAGTTACTTGTCACAGGGGTAACAGTTGATGATGACGATCTTGTTCAAACCATATTTGATGGTCTTCCATCTTCATGGAATACTTTCCTTTTCAGTGTGAATGGTAGGGAGATTCAACCTACTTTTGAGCGTTTATGGCATGACTACCTTCAGGAGGAAAGTCGCATGACTTCAAGAAATCATGTTGCTAATGATGACAGTGTTGTTTTGGTTGCAAAAACAAGAAGATGAAATAATTCTTTCCCTAAAAGGCATTTCCAGGAAAACAAGTTCAAAGAAAACTTCAAAGGTAAAAATTTTGATATGTCTGAAATTACATGCTATAGTTGTAACAAGATGGGACATTTTGCTAAAGACTGCAGATCCAAGAAGAAATTCTTTCATAAAAGGAAGCATCATGCATTTATTGCTGAAGAAAGAGGCTCAGGTAAGAAGGCAAGTGAATCTCCTGAGAGACCGGAGAACAGAAAAGAATACTACCTAGTGTCTGCTCTTTCTGGTCATCTAACTACTGATCAGAACACGTGTTTGGTTGATAGTGGAGCTTCAAAACATATGACTGGTTACAAAAATATATTTCAGATTACAGGAAGAAGTCTTGCTCAGTGCAGGTTCAGCTGGGTGACAACTCATGTTATGATATCAAAGGGGTCGATTCCATCTCTCTTCAATTAAAGTCTGGATTCATCATTCATATTGATGAGGTCTTATTTGTTCCTGGTATGAAGAAGAACTTGTTGTCAATCTCTACACCTGAAGATAAAGGCTACAAGGTGGCCTTCATGGATGGTAAAGCAGTTCTATGGCCGAAAGGTGGTAGCTAAGTTTAGTTGAAATCATTGGAATTCAAGAAGTAGGTCTCTACAAAGTAACAAATCATTCTGCTCATGCTCTTGTTCATTCTATAGTCAGTCCCAGTGAATTGTGGCACAGAAGATTCGGTCACCTTCACTTCAAAGCTCTTCCTTGACTTCAATCTATGGTAAGTGGTATGCCTTCTATTTCTTCTGATAAAATTGAAGTACGCAAAGGTTGTTTACTTGGAAAAAACGCAAAGAAGTCTTTTCCTCACAGTAGTATAAAAACTGAAAAGATCTTAGAGCTTATTCATGCTGATAAGTGTGGACCAATGTCGTCTCCTTCCCTAAATGGTTTTCTGTATTATGTCATATTTATTGATGATCTTTCTAGGCAATGTTGGATTTATTTCCTGAAGTTGAAAAGTGAAGTTTTTTCTAAATTTAAAGAATTCAAAGCTTTAGTAGAAAACCAAACAGGAAAACACATTCAGATTCTAAAATCTGATAATGGAGGAGAACATGAATCTTGTGAGTTCGAAAGTTTTTGTAAGTAAGCTGGTATCAAACGACAGTTAATTGTTCCGTACAATCCTCAGCAAAATGGTCTGGCTGAAAGAAAGAACAAAACTATTTGTGAGGCTGCAAAAGCTATGATGTTTGATCAAGATCTGCCCAATTCTCTTTGGGAAGAAGCTACAGCCATAGCTGTATACATTCATAATAGATGTCCACATGCTATCGTAGAAGATAGAACTCCCGAAGAAGCTTTCTCTGGTAAGAAACCAAATGTAGGTCACTTAAGAGTATTTAGATGCCCAGTTTACATCCATGTGCCTAAAGAGAAGAGAAGAAAGATGGAACCCTCAGGAAAGAAAGGGATCTTTGTCGGATATAGCAAATCTTCTAAAGCTTACAGAATCTATATCCCAGGTCAGAAACAGATCAAGGTTAGCCGAGATGTAACTTTCCATGAGGAAGTTGTTTTTAAACGATCTAGAGAGCTTCAGATCGATGTTGAGCCAGATTCTCCTCCCGCCGAGACTTCTGGTTCTGACTTTCAAAGGGAGGAAAGTCATGATGATCCAATGGATCAAGATTTAGTGTTGGATCCTGTTGAAGTGTTAGAAAGATCTCTTGAAGAACCTCCTATCAAGAGAAGACCTGCTTGGTTCAAAGAAACTCTGCAAGAAGCAAAGAAACATATAGCCCCTTCAGGAACCTTTAGAGAGAGCAAAAGGCCTCAAAGATTTACAGGTTATGTTGCTTTGGTAAGTAACATTAGTGATGTTGAACCTTCTTTGTTTAATGAAGCTAACAAATTGCAGGTTTGGAAAGATGCCATGTTGTTGGAATACAAGTCCATCATGAAGAATAATGTATGGGACATAGTTCCCAAGCCCAAAAACAAGTCAGTTGTCTCATCCAAATGGTTGTATAAGATAAAACATGCAGCTGATGGGAGTGTTGAAAAGTACAAAGCAAGATTTGTTGCCAGAGGCTTCTCCCAAAATGAAGGTATAGATTATGATGAAATATTTGCACCAGTAGCCAGGTATACTACTATCCACACAATTATCTCTCTTGCTTCTGTACTTGGTTGGAAATTACATCAAATGGATGTAAAGACCGCTTTCCTTAATGGTGAAATAGAGCAGGAAGTATATGTAGAACAACCTGATGGATTTGCAATGCATGAAAAGGAAACTCATGTATGTAAGTTAAAAAAGGCCCTGTATGGTCTTAAACAAGCACCTAGAGTTTGGTATATCAGAATTGATGGCTTTTTGCAGGGATTAGGGTTCAATAAAAGTACCACTGACTCTAACCTTTATTTTAAGGTTGTTGAAAATCAACCTCTGATTTTGGTGTTATATGTAGATCATCTTTTCCTTGCAGGAGAAGAAAAGAAGATTGCCAAATGCAAAGAGAGACTCACTGCTGAATTTGAAATGAAAGATCTGGGAATGATGCACTATTTCCTAGGATTAGAAGTTTGACAAAAACCAAACGAAATTTTGCTATCTCAAGGGAAATATGCAGTAGACATATTGAAAAGGTTTGGTTTGATGAATTGCAGGAGTGTGTCAACTCCTATGGCTACAAATTTAAAGAAGTTACATGACTCAAGCTCAGGAGAAGATTTGGTGGATCCCACCATGTATAGGCAACTTGTTGGGTCTTTAATGTATCCAACTCATACCAGACCATGCAATTTCTAGTGAACGCATTAAGCCAATTTATGGCCGAGCCAAGAGAACGACATTGGGTGGCAGGTAAGCATATTCTAAGATATCTTAGAGGTACCATAACCTATGGGATAAAGTTCACATCCAGTGGTGGTGTGATGTTGCATGGTTATGCAGATTCAAATTGGGCAGGAAGTCCAGTAGACAGAAAGAGTACCTTTGGTTACTGCTTCAGTTTGGGATCAACCATGATCTCCTGGTCCAGTCGGAAATATGAATCTATTGCTCAGAGCGCAGCTGAGGCTGAATATATTGCTGCAAGTAATGCCAGCAGAGAAGCAGTATGGCTCAGAAAACTCATTTCTGGGTTGTTTAATGAAAAGCTTGAGACTACGATTATCCGCTATGATAATCAAAGCTGCATGAAGCTCACAGAAAATTCTGGTATTTCATGACAGATCAAAGCATATTGATCTAAAGTACCATTATATCAGAGATATGGTACAACGAAATGTGATCAAGCTGAAGTATGTTGCAACAGATGATCAGGTAGCTGATATCCTGACAAAACCACTGCAGTTGGTGAAGTTTTCCCACTTTAGAGGCAAACTTGGAGTTGCAGAGAATGCCTCCATCTTTGAGAAAGAGAATGATCAAAAAATGCATTCTCCAAAATCTGAGGTCATAAGTGACCACCCTGATACTAGCCAGGGAGATCTGGAGATTAAACAGTTCTGTGAGTCATGGCAAAAAAAGTCAAGGCAAATATACAAGCCTTGTGAACCAGGACAAAAGTCAAAATGAAAGTGATAATGCCTTAATAAGTCTTGTGAGGTCATGGAAAAAGTCAAGGCGAATGAACAAGCCTTGTGAGCCATACCAAAAGTCAAGATAGTAAGTCTTGTGAGACAATTGCAAAAGTCAAGGCGAATGGACAAGCCTTGTGAGTCATGTCAAAAATCAAGACAGAAAGCCTTGTGAGCATTTAACAAAAGTCAAGGCATCCAACAATAGTTAGGATGAATGTAAAATTCCTATGAGCTAGAAACAAACAATCTTCCTTATGTAAATAATGTATCAATTGGTAAATTATATCTTCCTTGCTAAGAGGGAGTGTTAAATTATAGCTTCGGAAGCTATAATTCATTTTACAAATTACCATGTAAACTTGTGTCCAGTGTCAACATTGGAGGGCAACTTGAGCTACTTAGCTGGAGGGCAGCTTGAACAGCTAAGGTAGTGGAAAGGGGCATCCTTTGACTACCCCAAAGGTCAACCTTTAGGGGGGCATCCCTTGGCTACCACATGGGCCAGCCTTTAGGGTGACCTTTGGGGGCTACTTAGGGCAACCACCCATGCTATTTAAACAAGCCCTCACCCCCCATGTAAATCATTCGTTTTCATTTGAGTTTTGAGAGCATAAGGCAAGGAAGATTTATGCCATAGTTTACTGCTGTCCTATACCTGAGTATACTGTTGATATACTATTGATATATTGTTGATTCATGAGCTGATATCTTTTGGGTTTGATACTGTCCTGTAGCTGAGTTTACTGCTTTAGTGAAGATTAAAGAAGGCTGTCCTAGATTCTAAGTTTGCTGGTCATACATTCAGGTATTTATTTTCTTGGCAAAACTCATTGAAGAGCATAGTTCATGGTGATTTTGTAATATGGGCCTGATATACTATTTATAGAAGGAAGATTGTTTGCTGGAGTTTTTCTCCTTCTAAGGGTTTTCTCCAGGGTAAAAATATATGTGTTCATCGTGAGGTCTATTTGTGTACTTTCTCTACTACTGATTATCATTTCAAGATTGGTCTATCTGCTGGTTTAAAGTTATCAAATTTGTTGAAATTAGAAGTAAATGAAATAACAGTAAACTTAGACTATGACGTATCTGTGCTTGAATTAAAAAAATAAAAAAATTCACAGTTCTCTGATAGAGATTGACTACATTGATAGTGCCCCCCTTTTGGACCCTAGTGCCATGCTTTATTGTTAGAACATTATTACACCCTAAGACCATAGTCTCATGATGATAAATGATGATTAATGATGATTATCCAAGGTTGTTAGGCAATTAATGACAAATTCCACTACCTAGGTGCCCATTTTTGGTCAAACTGTGATTAAGGTGCCCTCATTTATGGCCACCACTCTTATTTATTGCCACTACTCACCTGAGGGGAGCCCTTATCCCCTGTTTTATGGATATGAGTTTGACTTGAGGCGCCCATGCATTGAATGTGGTCATTTTGCCTCCTCCTTGGCAGTTTTGGCCTATCCTATGCCACCTACACTCCACCACTTCTTCCACCACTCATGTGCTACCATCATTAATGTCCTTCCATGCCATCCCAACATTCAAACTAGCAATTAGTGACAGTTTGAAGTGATTTGGGAGACAATTGGTCAACCTAGGGGGGATTGGGGTCCAATGTAAGCTAGCCACTTGTAGCTCATTCTAATGCCTCCAAAGGCTCATGATTTTTCCCAAATGTAATATAATGGTGTTCACAACTCATTTATGGGTTGGACAATAATAGAATTACTAGCTATTTGCATCATTTGTTGTGTATATTGTGCCTTTTTTACATTGTTTTCTTGCATAATTATCCAAATTCTTGACTTGTGAGGAATTCTTTAGCTAGTAGATCCTGCTATGATTTGAATTTCACATTTATAAATCAGCTTGGGTGCTTTGTTTCGAGATCCTTTGCTGATGCTTTCATCAAAACAGGGGCACACTTTTTAGTGAGATATTTGGTTGATTTCATTGAAGAGTTTACATGCAAATATGGCTGCTTTTTTTACTGTTGTTCCAAGGTTGGTTAGTGAGCTTGATTGGTTCCAAACTTGCACAAAAATCTGGGCGCTTCATATGAGCTTGCTTTAGCCACTTTATTGGAGAGGTCATTCGCTAATTCTAGAGATCTATTAATGGCATAAGTGGGACACTTCTCTTGAGATTCAGTGCTATTATTTGGAGTTTTTTTTTCATGCTTTCGAGATGATTATTTCAGGCTGAGATTGGTGCCATATTGAAATTGTTTTACATGCATGATGCTGACTGTTTTAACCTTTAAATATGAGGACATGTGCCCTTCATGCTGCTATTTTTAGAGCTGGTTTCATAAGAATAACATGCCATTTTAGGTCAGTTTGGGTGCCATTTTCACTTCTGTTCCAAGCTTACTTTATGAGAGAATCGGTTTTGGATTGGTATGTTAGTATGGGTGCTTTTCTGAGTTTATGTGGCTAAAATTAGCCCAATTTGGGCACTTAACATGAAGAAAACAATTATGTTATTCTAAGGATCATTCTGAGAGCAGTCTAATCAAGTATTTTTGAAACCTATGCCTTATCTCATTGCTGCATGTATTTGTCTTATATTTGGCAAGAGGAAGGCGAATTCTTGGGTGTATTTTTGGACCTTATCTTGTTCCAAATCCTCTTCAAGGAGGGTGCACTATTGTAGAAGTGTTCAGAGCCTATTTTTATGTTTTTTCGTAGTAGTCAAGGCACCCTTATTTAGGGCTTATTTTGCATGGCGAGTTATGACTAGCAGTCCTCCCTTATTTGCACAATGGACTCGTTAATGAGATCCTGCCAGCTGTTGGGTTTGTTGTATTTGTTGAGGAAAAATGTAATTCTCCAATATGGACCCCTGGAAATTATGTTGATAACAATGCTTCAAGTGCACAAGGAAAGGCCAAGGCCCATCACAGGATTGCAAAACATTGAACATGCGAGATGGTGCAGCCTTGTGAAGCAGGTATGGTAATCATCTGGTTAGCAAACCCCCTAATGGGCATGCTTGGGGCTTCTAGTTTTTAGAGGTCTCATACCTTCTCTAGTCAATTGGCATCATAGTGTACCACTTCCCTCCTTTCAAATATTATTTGAATGACCCCAAGCATCTCCTACCAAACAAGCAAGAGATGACATTTATAGGAAAAATGTTTAGGTCACTTCGCTCAATCCACTTGGGGGTCTGAGGCCCAAGATGGAATTTTATGCAGAGCACTTCTCAATGTTGAGAGATGGCCTCATTGTTCAATCCCCTCACACTCAAAGATACTAGATGCATGCACTTAGGGTTTCCCTCAAACCAATTTTAAGTGGGATTGCATAGACTTCGAGTCGAAAATGACCATCGGATTCTACGAGAGGACATGATATGTTAACTGTGTCATTTGTAGGAGATTGAGGCTGAAGAGAATTTTGTTTTCCAGTGCCCTATCTATTACGAGATATGAGGCTAGTTCTATTGCCTCTTCATGGAGTCTCATAACTCTCTTTCTATCTTCTTTTATTACTTGGAATAAAGGTGTTTGGATGTTTTAGAGAGGCATTGAGACTTCGTTCTTCTAGGTTCACAACAACCCCGCCCCCCCCCCCCCCCCATACTAGACACTGCTTAACAATCACATCCTTTTTTCTGGTTATACCAATAGATAGGGACACCAAGGGGTCAACAACCAGCAACACCATTTTGACAGAGCCCAGTTTTGTGAGATCTGAAGGGGCCTCTTACCACTTGTTATCACATGCTTAGTAGGTGGGTTACTTATCATTTTTTCATACTAGATTGCCAGCCATGAGCCTATTTCTTACACTTGAAGAAGATGATTGTCAAAGCCCATCAATGGTGGATGATATATTTGTGTTCAACTGGATTATTTAAGGGTAGCAGTTGTGGGGCCACCCTCATCATTTTGAGCCCTCTTCATGACCTCCCTAGCTTATCATGCATTTTCAGACCTTGGTACACTCGATCAGAGTAGTTTAGTTGGATGTATTCTTTCCTTGCCATGCAGATATAACAATATCAGTATAGATGGATTACAATTGCAGTTGCAGGATCAAGTATATGGAAGAGGTATTGTTTTATGGATGTTATGATTTCTATTGGTTTCCTAACTATGTTGGACTTTGATATGCACTGGTGGTCATTTCATTGCTTGGTTTTCAGTAGTACATGCTAGGAGTGACATAGGTGCATTAGTTGATAGTTTCAAATACATGCTCTATTTTAGGTCAATTAGTGATGTAATGTATAGATTAGTTCTCTCGCTCTTGGTTTCCCTTGATTGGATTCTTCTCCCCATAGTATCCATTCCATCAATCTTGTGTTGATATCCCTTGACTTGGACATGACTGATCAACTTGTAGACCTTCCCCTCTGTTACCTCTATGTTTGGATGGCCTCCATGTTTTTCCTGTCTTGGCTTTGATGTGTGTTGAAAATTTTTGTTGACCCCTTTTATCTCTTTCTGCTCGTAGATCCGAGTGGATTGAGTGCAGGTAAGGTAATCCTAGTCATTGGAAGTGTGTCCCTTAGAATCGAAACAAGTCCTCCCATCCTTGAAATTAACGGTGGCCAAAGGAGTGTGGCACTCATCCTTAGATGATGTTTTGCCTACTTGTCTGTAAATGGATAATGCTCTGGCGACTCCGCTGAGGCTATGGACACTCGTTGGAAGCAGAGCAACAACCTTGGTAGTACTGGGGCCCAAAAGGATTTCCATTCCAGGGTCGTTATCCTTTGGAGGCTATCTAACTAAAGGAGTGCAAATGCAAAGTGTGGCTAAATGATATATCCAAAAAAGTGCAAAAAGTGAAAGTGAAACTGTGAAATACAATGAAGTGAAATTCAAATGCAATGTAATGAAAAATCTAAATATGTGAAATAAAAGGGGCTTGCTAGACTCAAAAGGGCGCCTTCCAAGCACTTCATCCATTTGTGAGACACCGCCCTTCCCTAGTGTTTTCCACTCCAACAAATATCACATAGGCTCTTGTCAATCCCTTCTCTCTAAAGGAAAATTGTATCTATCAAAAAGTCAACTCCATTTTGACCAAAACCTTTGAAGTTTACTCACTTCGTTTGTCACCCAAGAGGGAGGATTGATCTATAGATTACATTGTGTACAATTAATAAGAATAAAAGTATGTATGTAGAACTATCATTTTGTCTTATGTCGCATTATGTTAATGTCTTACTCATGTTATTTTTGCATTGACCACTATGTGAATGACATAATTTAACATCTAATCGGTTTCCAATATTAATGATGATAAGGAATAACACCTTTTGTAGGCTTCATACATGTTCAGTTGAATATTTTGAGCCATGGTCAATTTTTGGCTACATGTTGACTTTTTGACTTGGTTAAACCTTGGTTTGACTTGATCAACGGGTCAAACCCGCAGCAGGACCCCATTACCACTATGTGAATGATATAATTTAACATCTAGTTGGTTTCCAATATTAATGATGATAAGGAATAACACCTTTTGCAGGCTTGATACATGTTCAATTGATTATTTTGAGCCATGGTCAATAATTGGCCATATGTTGACTTTTTGACTTGGTTAAACCTTGGTTTGACTTGATCAACGGGTCAAACCCGCAATAGGACCTTGGTTTGACTTGAGCAACGGGTCAAACCCGTAGCAGGACCCCATTATGGGTTATCAATGTTCATATTAGTGCCTTTGGAGGCCAATCGAACCACTTCAAGCATTAGTTTCTAAAGAAATGGCTTAATTCAATGTTTTTATAAAGTCAATGGAAAAACAATTAAGCCATTTTTAATTGAAACCTTGGAGATTTCTTCACAAAGGATATGATAGATTTGCTAGGGGCATATGAGTAATGGATCCTAGTGTATTTTTTGTTTACTGATCCATCAGTGTAGTCAGATCATCATTCTAGGAAAATAAAGAGTTAGTTATGGGAAAATTGAAGATTTACAAAGGTCTCCAACTGAAAATTAATTAATTAAAAAGTGACCAAGGTTTGAGATGTGTGGGACTAGTGAATGGCATGATGTGACTTGGGTTTTGTTGTGATGGTCCCCTAGAGGCTACGCGACACTTTTCTTGGCATATTATCATTGTATCATGTCACGAGCTTCATTTCCCCCATAGGGGGACGTCTTTCTCCGAGGAGGGGACTTTCTCTTGTTGTGACTTATGTATTGATCTTGGTGATAATGTAAAAGTGTAACTTTGTCCCCTAGGGGTGAATTGAGCCCCCTACAGTTTTATATCATGCATCTCTCATATGTATCTTTTATTGTATATTGGGATTAGGAGGTAATCCGCCCCTCTTAGCTAGGATTGACTATTTCTAGCTTGATCCATGTATTAGAGTGAGATTTAATCTCCACCATTGATCTTTTTATTTTATCTTTTAATTTCAATTGTCAATCAAAAGGTTGGTTAGGGATTTGACTCCTCTCTTATAGCTATAAAAAAGAGTAAGCCCCTAATTTGTAAGGGACTTTTGGCTCTTGAAGAATAATAAAAAATCTTTTGTGACACATATCTCTTGTGTCTCATATAGTGATGGATCGATTTTTGTCTTTCGAGTCTTCCTTTCTTACTAGATCTCTATTCTTCTCTAGCATCAAATCTTTTTGTGGTGATCTCATAACTTGCAGGGAAAGGAGATGACGATTTCTCTCAATTTTGACTTGGTTGGACAACTCAATTGTTTGGATGACTCTCCCTTTAATAAGGGTTTTATTTGTGTTAATGAAAATTGCATTTTCTTTGGCCATCGATTTGATAACTAGATTTCTCTTGTCTCTTTGCTTGTCATTTTCATTTTTCAAATCTCAAGTTAAATTGTTAGTTATTATGAACACCTTCTAATCGTTTGCTTGTTGTATTTACAGGTGAAAATTCACTTGAACGTTGAAGTGCGATTTGGATTAAGGAGAGGATGATTTCCATTTGGGACTGTTCAAGAGGGGACAAAATCATCCACACGTTTTGGATCCACCCTAAAAAATATTTGATATTCAAATTAAAAACAAAGATTAAATTTTCTCTTTTGCAAATTGCATTCTAGTGAGGAAGGTTGATTTCCTCTAGGGGTATCATCGTTTTCCTTAGAGGGTGTCACAATAAAATATAGCAATCTCATTTGACTCCATTTTCCTATCATAAGGCATTGATCTAGCAAAAAGAAATTCACCCTTAGGGCTTTAGAGGCCGAATTCACTTGTAATGCTTGACGGCTTGTCACTTGTGCTCATGTCTTATGATTTTTAGTTTGTGGCAAGTCGTTTTGGGTCTTAGGGTTTATATCAATCCATTTTCCATATCTATCCTTTGGTTTTTCCCATAGATTTACTTGCAACTAAAGGAAAATGATTTGGATCCATTTTTCCTAGCTTCTCCCTACCTAGATCTCTTTGACCATTTCAATATTGAGCATTATTGACTTGAAATGGATTGCATGTTTTATCATTTTCTAAAACCCTAACTAATTCATTTAACCATAGCTCAGTAGCTATTTCTTTGGTCTAGGAAGTATTCATCAAGGTATCTTGACCATTTAATCTTCAGTCATTCATAGGTATCTCGTTGTTATCAAAAAGGGGGTTTGGCCTTGTAGCTGAACTTCAATCACCTCCTATAGCTAGTCTAGTTCACCCTTAGTATCCTAGAAGGCTTATAAAGAGGAGAAGTCTACATGTAGTGACAACCAATACATCTTTGGGGGGTAGGATTCTTGAGGTGTCACAATCTTAGCAACCAACACTCTAAGGTTTTAATCGTGTCATATTTCGATTTGTCGCATATAGCTTTGATTGTTGATTGTTGGATCTTATAGCATTAACTCTCACAACCAACAAATTTATTCATCTCTTTCTCCCTATGTCATAACGATATATCATTTGGTGAACTTTCAACTTAGTTCACCTCAAGACTCCACATCGCAACTCCACTGAGCATTGATACCATCCCTACAATATCAGAAACTCTAAGAGTTGTAAGAATGATCTTGTAGTTTACACAAGAACTATTAAGCAAAATTGAAAAGGTCCTAAGACCCAATCATCCAATTGTTTCTAGAAAATATCCAATTCCCAAGGGTCACCAAGTTCACTTTTTGGTCCTTCTTCTCATATTAATTCATCAAACCTTCAATCTAGTCCAATGGATAATGTCAATCAACCCAAGAACCAAGGGAGTAACCAAAACAATCCCCAAGGGGTTAGGAAGTTTGGAAGGAAAACACAAGAATATCATTTTGATTTTTTCCAAATCATCAGTGCACCACATGATATGCTAGGCAAGTATGCTGAGATGATCTCTCACTTTAGTGGAAGTAGTGGCATATCAATCGAAGAGCACTTAGAACTCCTGTGGCAACGTATGGAAGATATTAGTGCTATTGATGAATATGTTTACATGAGGGGCCTTTACTCATATTTATAGGGTGATGTCAGGAAATGGTTTAACCGTCTGCCACCCAGATCCATTACTATCTATGACATGTTTACATAGTTATTAAGTAATGAATGGCTAGTAAGAGTAGATGGAAGATTTCTCCTTAACCAATTATTCCAAATCAAGAAGGAGAATGAAACCATCCACAAACTTAATCTCCATTTTAAAAAGTCTTATCCAACATTACAGAAGATATTGGACGGAAAGACCAAGCCATCCTAATTCATTACTTGAATTCATTCGACAAATGGCTTGGCCTCTTGTTGAAAGGTTTAAATCCCCCTACATTAAAAGATAGCCAAGCTAATGCCAAGAAGCAATAAGCAAACATTTCCTCGATGGGTAAAACTGATTTCTTTGAAAGTATAGGGTTCTTCGTCGAAACCTACGCCTAAACCATGAAGGGGAAAAGAGCCTAATAGCAAGTCAAGTTCCTCACAATTTGAATCAATGAATGAGATGATGAAAAACTTGACTATCCTCACTCGAGACTTAGTAAAATTGAATAGCGGTGGTCAAGATTGATATAGGAATCAATATGGTGAAAATACATCATGGAATTACCAAAAGAGCACTCAATATAGAAGCTAGGGGACCCCCTATTCTACCAAATACTCAAGGCATGAATAGAGCCACCTGGTGCAACACTTGAAATGATAATCACGATGGATCCGGTTGCCCCTATAATGAAGATCAAGGGTTGGAGGATGCTCCCAAAAACATCAACTTTATAGATGATTATGATTCAAAAGATGTTTTTGGTCGTGTTCTTTATATGCATGATCAAGAAGAAGAACCCATGGAGAACACCCATCATGGGTATAGGATTGACCCCCCTACAAATAATGATAAAGGAAGAACACATGTTTACCAAAGGAAAAGGGGAGAGCCTAGAAGTATTCCCTTTCAAGAGAATCATAGTTTGCCTCAAAATAACAAGGACAAATCAATAACCAAACGACATAACCCGATTGTAGTTTCTAATGACATTGAATTGAACATAGACATTATGAAGGAACTCAAAAAGGTTTTTCAAAATGTTCCATTAACTGAATTGATTAAAATCCCATCTATCAAGAATCAAGTTGTTAAATTCTTCGATAGTATCCCTTGCCGTACATCAATGAGTGTATAGGACGAAACAACCAGTAGTAACATTGTCATGTCTACTAAGAAGGATGAAAAGGTTGAAAATCCGCCAATTATGATTCAAAGTGCTATATATGAGCATAAGAATGGAGGGCATCAACTGTTTTACATCACACTTCAAATACAAGGGATCCTTTTATGCAATTGTATGCTTGATTCGGGGGCCTCCATTAACATCATGCCCCTCAAGGTTGTGCAAGCTATGGGATTAGGAATCACTAGACCTTCTGGAAATGTATGCAGAATAGATTCACGACAAGTTCAAGCTCATGGATTGATAAATAATTTGAGAGTCGACTTGTTCACATGCCATGACATTTCAACATTAATGGATGTAGTAGTGATTGACCTCCCTCCATCCTATGTGATTCTTTTGTCACTGGTCAACAAGTTTGGTGGATATATACAAATGGATTTATCATACTCATTTGTACCAAACTCAAATGGTAATATGGTTCACATATATCGAGAACCAATTTATGATGACCATCTGGAAGAGATCAAAGATGGGGTAGAAAATACTTTTGGATGGGCTGAGTTAGCATCAGATGGGATTTTCATGACTATGAACGTTGGGAATAATAAAGGGGATAGTGAGATTGAAGAGGTTGATGAGTCACATGGCAGAAGCCATATTTCTGAAAAATTGGACAGATTCCACCTCGAGGTATTGAAATACAGGGCATAGTCCATTTGTGCCTCTCCCATATGAGGAAAGAAATCAAGAATCTAATTTGGTAGGAGAATTAAACCCTCAGTTATATTTACATCTGACATTATATGAACCAACTGGTCGGTCCCCTAATTCTCTTGTAGAGATAAATCCTCGAGAATCACCGCATGTTCCCGATCCACCATGTCTTGTTAGGGTAGATCTTATCAATAGTTGGATGTCAAATTATTGGACCTTTGGATTTACAAAGTCAAGTGAGTGGCTAGTAAAGAAATTAATCATCAAATTGAAAGTACTCCTCCTAATCATAGAAGGTCAATAGAAGACGAGATTCCTCCTAGAAGTGGAGGAGTTTTCGAACTGTGAGAGAAATAATTGTTGATATTGAGACATTTGCTACATAAGAAGATAATGCTTGGACTAGAATGTAGAAATGCAAGGTAGAATTTCCTCTTATCGTACTTGGATTAATAGTGACCTATCTCAAGATGCACTAGGAGAGGAATTTTCCCTAAATGACTTAACTATGTTTCAAGGGCATGAGGAAGAACATGTTGATTCATCGTTGCCTCATGAGCGTGTCCTTGGAATCTATGAACCTCCTCCATATGTTGCGAGAGAATGAGGGTCATATGGTTATGGATATTCACACCCCTTATGAGGATGGTCTGTTCAATTTTCTATTTCCTAGAGAAGTGCCTATTGCCACAGGAGAAGGGTGCAGTAGACAAAATGATGAATCATATATACCTTCACCCTATTTATGTGATCGAGAAAGTATTCCAAGGCGTTTTTGGACTGCAAATGAAGTTCAATGAGATGTTTCATACATGCATTTCATAGAGCAATCATTATTGAGAGGAGTTACGACTATGACATGGGAACAAAGAGATTAAGTGAAAGATATCTTAGTTGGTAGAGTAGCTCTCCCATTAGATGGAGGACCTACAATGCTTGATTCTAGAATTTCAAAAGATACTCGTAGGGGTGATCCTATTAGTCATCGGGTGGATTAGGGTAACACATATGCGACTTTAACTGAATATTGTGATATACATGTTCTCCCATCGACCATAAACCGGTGGAGGTTCACATACCAAGATCAAGTTGTACTGTGGAACCTAGCTTACCATTACATATCAAAGCCACATGAGAATTTATGGGTAGGGCCATTTATAGTGGTCTGTTTTGAAAGTCATATGTATTATATGTTTATTACAAATGGTTATTGTTTTAGAACTCCTAGTCATGATCGCCACCTAAGGGGATACATCTCAGATCCGACTTAGCAGTGTCCTTTTTCAAGCTAGTTTAGGATAGGTAGGACGAATAAGTTCGATCCCAAACAATAGTTAGTTTTGGTTTATGTCTTCTTTGCATATTGAGTTCTTTAGTTTACTTTCCTTTCTAGTTTGAGTTTTGCATGTGTCTGTGTTTTTATTTTAAGCTATTAGTTAGTATTTCATTTTAGTCTTTTAGTTAGCTTTGATATTTCAACATTTTCATTATAGTCATCGTCATATCATTTTAATCGGTTTATTATATATTGGCACACATAATAATGGAATCCGGTCTATGAGATTGGTATAGCATTTTCACGTTGCATGTGCAGGTACTTTGGATGAGTAAAGGGTTGTTGTGGACCAGAGATGCCGAGGTTTTCAAGCACTCTCTCCCTTAGAGCACTTTTCCCATTTGGAGCTAGTTATCACATTCTTAGTAGATGGTCTACTTATCGTTTTTCAGACCATATTGTCAGTCATGATCCTAGTCCTTACACTTGAGGTAGATGATTGTCAGAGTGCATCAATTGTGGATGATATATTTGTGTTCAACTAGATTATTCAGGGGCAACAGTTGTGGGGCCACCCTCGTCATTTTGAGATGGTGGATGATATATTTGTGTTAAGTTGGATTATTCATGGGCATTAGTTGTGGGGCCACCCTCGTCATTTTGAGCCCTCTTCACAACCTCCCTTGTCATGCATTTTTAGACCTTGGTACACTCGATCAAAGCAGTTTAGCTAGATGTATTAATTCATTTCCATGCATATATAGCAATACCAATACATATGGATTACATTGCAGTTGTAGGCTCATTTATATGGAAGAGGTATTGTTTTATGGATGTTATGACTTCTATTAGTTTCCTGACTATGTTAGACTTTGCTATGCACTAGTGGTCATTTTATCGCTTGTTTTTAGTAGGACATGCTAGGAGTGACGTAGGTGCAGTAGTTGATAGTTTCACATACGTGCTCTATTTTAGGTTAACTAGTGATGTAATGTATAGATCAGTTCCCTCGCTCTTGGTTTCCCTTGATTTTCCTTTTATACCTATAATATCCATTCCATCCATCTTGTTTTGATATCTCTTGACGTGGACATGACTGATCAACTTGCGGACCTTCCCCTCTGTGACCTCTATGTTTGGATGGCCTCCATGTTTTTCCTATGTCTCGTCTTCGATGTGCATGGAATTTTTTTGTTGAGACCATTGATATCTTTCTGCTCATATATCCGGGTGTATCGAGTGCGGGTAAAGTAATCCTAATCACCGGAAGTGTGTCCCTTAGAATAAAAAAAAGTCCTCCCATCCTTGAAATTAACCGGGGGCCAAAGGAGTGCGACACTCATCCTCGAATGATGTTTTTCCTACTTGTCCATAAAAGGAAATTTCTATGGTAACTTTGTCGGGGCTATGGATGCTCGTTGGAAACGGAGAAAATACCTTGGCAGTACTGGGATCCAAAAGGCTTTCCGGAGCCGATATCCTTTGAAGGCTAGCTAACTAAAGGAGTGGAAATGCAAAGTGTTCCTAAATGATATATCCAAAGAAGTGCAAAAAGTGAAATTGTGAAATCCAATGAAAGTGAAATTCTAATGCAATGAAATGCCACTACAAGGAAAAGATCCTGTAGCGGAGGTCATAGCAGAGGTTTTTAGTGTTACAATATTGGTAAAAATTGTCAAAAAAACCTTTGCTACAACTTCCGCCAATGGTAGTGGATGTTTTAACGGAGGTTATCATAGATATATTCTATAATTAAAAATACTCGGTGAATGAAGGTTATAGTGGATGCTTTTTTTATCAATGTGTTTTGTTGGAATACTGCACACCGGTGCGTACATATATACAATGCACCAGTGCTGAGCAATATAAAAAATACGCACCGGTGCAATCAAACAGATAGAGCACTGGAGAGCACCAAATTTTAATGCCACACCGATAATTACCTATAGCTTATATGCACCGGTGCTTACTTACAACTGAACCGCACCGATGCGACATTTTACGTCACACACATTGGAAATTTTTAATATTTTAAAACTTTGACGGTGCTGCCTAATTATAAAAACGCCTCGGTGCATTTCATAATAATACACACAAGTGTGTACAAACTATTACAATGGCCCATTGCATTTCAACAATTAAAATTCCTTGGTGCAATATATAAAAAAAACACCAGTCCCTACAGACTCTTTAAATATCCTAGTGCAGATTAACAATTAAAACGCATTAGTGTGATAACAATAAAAAATGCATCGGTAAATGCAACATAGATGTGGCCTTCTTTTTTGTTAATTTAACGATGTGTTTAATTTACATTGGAGTACCAGGTCGTATAAATTATTTAAACATGATGGTGCATGTAAATCGATTAAACACACTGGTGCGACATAAAGTACCAAAAACACCGTATATGATTATTTAAACAGTGAATCCTGACATTGTAGTGAAATATATATATTATTTTTTAATTTTTTTAAATTCCATTATTTATTAGCAATTGAAATATTCTTTTATAGTACTATTCATTTCAATTTTAATTATTGTGTTTGTTTGGATTAATTTATTATATTATAGATTCTAGTATCTATTACATTTTTTTTACAAGGAACAAGTCATGGGAAACCCTCAGGGTTACTTCCCCTCATTTTGAGGATGGTACCCAAGGTAAAAGATCGACCCTGATTACGGAGCCTAACCCGGTGGGGACATCAAGTGAGGCCCTTATATAGGGATGTATAGCCAACCGGGGATTTGACCCCGAGACCTTCTGCTCACAACTTACAACACTCAACCACTTGAGCTAGCCCACCGATCTCTAGTATCTATTACAATATTTAAGCATCCATACATTTAATTACCAATATAATGTACAATTTCACATGTAACATTTGACAATAACATTAGAGAATGCAATGTAATAAAGCATTTTATTTTATTATATATCAATAAGAGGGCCTTTGTCATACAAAATAGAAAAACATAGAGGCAACAATAATCAACATGTCAACATGCATGTAATTGTAAACAATTATTGGTAACCCATTGTCTTTAAATTCAGACACTATGTTCAGTACATTATACAAAATGTCTAATTATCACATACATTTATTTCAAAATTAATATACAACAACTTGCATTAACATCAAAAATAAATATGGATCATCATTCCTCGCTGGAACTATTATCAGTGCTCGAGCCACTTGCATCATTTGGGTTATTTGGCCGAATTTTTTGTTCATTGGATTGATTGTTTTCCTCTTCTTTAGATTCCATCAGCAAACATAAAAATAAAGTGTACTGAGTGTATCTACATTGTTGGGAATAATGAAAATTAAAATAGATAATATACATAAATGCAAATTGAAAATTGATGTACCAGAGCAATAACTGCGTCCTGAGTGTTACACATTATTTCAAAACATGCCTCAAGCCATCTATCAACAACTATTCTATTGGCTGCACTCCATACTTTGTTTCCTACATGTTTTATACCTCGTAAGAAATCATTCATTTAACATTTATGATTTTTGTTGTTCTATTACTTATAAAATGAGAGAAGTAAAACAACGTAGATACTTACAAAATGCACAATTAATTTTTGATACGCCATAATATACTCACAACCATTGCTTAATCCAATGTCGATCGATTCTTCCGATGGCTCCTCTTTGTATGTTAACACCTATTTCAAGACATCCAAGGATGGTCAGTGAAAACAAATAAAAATAAATATAAAGATCACAACCACTATGAAATCTTAATTCGATATAAGGAAATCACAATTGCTCACAAACTTTGCTATCAACCCCTTTTTTCTTTGTCATCCTATCTTGTGTGTTGAATGGATTCCATTTTATTTGATTTTCTGAAACAAAACAATTGAAAAATAATATTTAATGTTTAATTAATTAATGATATGTACATAATCCAAAAAATTAGCGATTTCATACATTTGAAGCACGTTGTTGTTGATATGGCTTCTCCTGTGATGCAATTATATCCATTTCCTTGACCATATCCTTATACACTTTTTTAGACATCCCTCCTAACACATTTCACATATCACCTCGTTCATCCTTTGGGATTTTCATAATCTTCCTGGAAATGTAAAATGACATTAAACTATTTTTCTGTTGATATGAAAAATAAATATAACATAATTAAAATTATTTAAAAAAATGACTCTTTATAGTAGTTATAAATACATATTCTACATAAACATGTTTAGGAATATTACTTTTTGAATGATCATTTTTTTGTTGTTGTATGTTTTTGCTATTGCAAGTATGACAGGTCTCATTGACCATTGCTATGGAAACGTTTCCTGTAGTTTACATACACAGGGGCTTCACTAGAAGGCAATATAATATCATGTTCATTCATATTGCGGTATTAAATATTCATGAAAACCTAAAAATTATATTGCTTATATATTAAGGGGCACAGTTTTTTATTTATTTAATGTAACAATACAAAAATACTTCGGGGTCTTTTTTATATGGGCGGGCTGAAAAATATCCGCCAAATGAAGATGGTGGGATCACAGTCGGATGAGAAATTAGGTTGAGGCAAGGCTCGCGCTTACCATTACTCAGGGAAATCACATCTTGAGGCATGCTTGAGGCCAGGGGTTTCATGGTCAAGTGGGTTTCTAGTCGATCATAGTCGAGAGACAGTGGTCATTGACAGCCAATTGTTACCAATAGCCTTGGGAGGCTCTAAGCCTTGGGGGATTGAATACCCAACCACTCATTCCTATTACAGGCCTTGGGAGGTTTAGTCAGCCTCCTAGATATTGTTACAGGCCCTGGGGGCTTGGATACCTAGCCCACAACAAGCTTAGTCAACGATTGGGGAACTGCAACATGCAATCTAAATGTTGTACTATGTGCATTGGCTCTAGTGACATACAGTGATCTCCTATCTCTTCATTAGACCATTAGATGTTGCAAATCATAATGATATGTGGTTGAGTAATTGCATTGTGGGTGAAGTAATGTGCATCCACAATATACATCGAAAGAATCAAGGTGCATTGTAGAATGCATGTGGGGTCAAAAGAGGGGTATCATATCAATATAGTAGGTAGAAATATAAAGGGGTATAAAAAATGTTAATGAAAAAATTGATACATACAATATCTGCTAAAAATAGGGGTTTTTTTAAATTGGGAAGGCATATTGGGAGGGGTGAAAAAAAAACGATTTTGGAAGTTATTTTCCAATATTTGATGAAATTAGGGGTATTGTTTCATATGCCACGAACGAACGTGCTATGATAGCGGTTTATTGAGTGAATCCCCCGTGTTTACATATGACTTGATTCTTTGAATCATTTGATTGATTTCTGTATTGTAAGTGAAACATATATCTATACGTTCTTTCCACTATATCCCTCATATAGTTATAAAATTCTTTCCCCTTTCTATTAAATTCCAGCACCACTCTAGACGAGCTAAGGATCAATTCATCATCATTTGCATATTCCATAATTTTTTTTCTTATAATGAGAGTCACTTATATTGTTGTCAATCCTTGCATAACATTCAACATATGTGAATTAACTTATTTGAAACATATTAGTGAATATTCTTAAGTACAATATTACTCAATTTTGAAGAAATAATTCATACCGACTTATTTTTTATTCACTTGATTCATCCCTCTACAACTTTTCCATCAATGTTTTACACTCTTCTGGACTTAGATTGGTAAGAATCATATCGCAATACCTCATTTTTTAGCTCTGCATGACACACATGAACCAATACATATTATTTAAATTTACAAATAATTCAAACAAATTAATTTAAATACAGAAATTAAAAAGCACTTTCCTTCTTCGTAATTCTGGATGTGCTCCCATTATGTTGACTAAAATTGTTGTTCATTGAAATTATACCATGCATTTTATATCAACAAACAACCTAGACCATTAAATATAGAAGCTATCAATATATTACACAAAAAAATTACAGAACTTCAAAATAGAAAACAAGTAGATATCAGTGCGCTTAATCACATAAAACGTCTCAGTGCATTTATGTACATTCATGCACCAAAGTGTTCTATCAACAAAGACACACCGTGCGTGGATGAATAAATTATTTAACATTTTAGGAAAATAAAAAAATGATGTGTTCCTACCAATAGCGGTGCGATATTCGTATAAGCACACCGAGTATTACTACGATATTGTGGCACCAAGAAAAAAAATACACTCACCCACATCAGTTCCAGTGTGCTAGTTTTACATATGCACCGGTGCATTCATGTCACATAGGCACACTGAAAATGACGAATGCATTTTTTATTAAAAAATTAAAAAAATTTAACAGGGCTGACATGGTTACGAATTCGACGCAAAATGTGGCCCCATCTCATTCTACGCTTTGTATATATACTCACAAACTCATCAAATCTAAAATACCTAAATGGAAAAATCGTAATTGTAAAGAAATAGAGGGATTTAAACCCTAATGTAAAATTTTGAAGCCACATAATTACAGTCATATAAAACGAAAAGAAGCAACAGAAAACTAAGGGTTGCAACATTGAAGGTAAGTATGAAGTTTTTTTTTCCTAAATCTAGTTGAAATCTAATTAGGATAATAAGATCAATAGTAATATTTTACATACTTGAAATTTCTATGTTGGCACGGGATTAGTCCATAGGAAGTGCAGAAGCCGACAAGCCGCGAAAGAAGGAGCATTCGCGGAGTTCAAGAAAGCGCAAGAATAGTTAAATTAGTTAGAATTGGTCATGTGGACAGTTTTGTAACCACATAGTAGCATATAAATAGAAGTAGATTTGTAAGCCTAAGGGAATCCAAGAAAAGTGATAAGAAGTTGATCCATCTTTTGATTTGTTTTGTATCCGCAACATGGTGTATTGATTGTTTCTGCGAAGGTCATTCCACAGGTTTTAATGAATGCATGAAGATGTTCGATTATGGTCCCATTTCTGTATTTGTCTCTGTGTGATGATGAATGTGAATGTTTGCAACATGTTTATTACTATGTGGATTGAATGATTACTGTTGATGCGAATATGTACGATTAATATGTTGTTGCAAATTTTTTTTATCTGTTGAATCTGCGAATGGTCTAATGTGCGAATGATAAGTTAATAGTTTACTGCATCGGATATAATCTCTGGTTTCTACAAAAGTAATGTGTGTTGAATGCATGTCCTCAACTCCACTGCGGAAACTTGGTTCCTGCAGCCCCCTTGTGCAACTCGGGTGAGACGATTTCTGTGAAGAGAAGGCGATTGAAGATCGAGTCTCGGTAGACGAAATAAGAAGAAATTTCTTCACCGAATTAGCTGATGAATTTATGTGTTCTCTGCTAACTTTACTGTTCAAATTTTTGATCAACAAAGGCACTGCGCATATTGTCGAAACAAGACCATTGCTACTCCTGCCCCTTCCGAACTCTAACTAGGAGGAGAAAGAACGTAAGTGGGAAAAATTTGTAAAGGAGCGCGAATGGGAATTTTTCTTGAACAAATGATGGTCTGCACTTCCCCAATAATCTAGAAACCTTCGGGCCGGCATTGGGGGGGTGATGAAGCATGCTCTGATGTACCTAGTTTGATGAAATTCAACATATGACAAGATGAGATGGCTAGAAGTGGAAAACAATCCGACAAAGACAGACTTTTGAGTCATAAAAGCACACCAAACATTCAGAAAATTGAAAGAGAAAAGAGGAGGCAGCGGCATGAAGAGCTGCGGGAGTAGGAAATTGCACTCCAGAGGACGCGAGGATCAAATGTCGTGACAGATGCAGAAGGAAATGTGCCAGAATCAAGCCGAGCCCGCAATGATTGGGATGTCGAAGAAGAACTGTTGCCGATGGATGAAGACTTGTGGATAGAGCATGGTAGAGCTCTCCAAGTTCAAATACTTGAAATGGTAACACCTCCGTCTCCATTTAATTTAACAAAAAACATTCGGGTGGAAGAAATTGTTGAAGAAAATCTTGGTCTCCATGTTGGTCAGTCGGGAATCTGGAGTCATCGAAGTATAGAAGGCGATGATATTAATAGACTATTGATTCATCGATCGAAGGAAGGAAATTGGGTATCTTTTCAACCCGAATTTTCAAATAGAAGCTTTCATCTAGTGTATTCAGAGCATGAGGAAGCACCCTCCCTACCAATACCAAATTTCAGCAACTCGACAAGTACGTCGAAAATCCCGAGATTTAGTGAAATCCCGTTCGAGTAGAACTTTAACTGGATTTCTATAGAAGTAATAGAAGAAGGAAGATCTAGTGATACAGAAGAAGTTATAGTCACTGATTCTAAAGATAGAGCACCAAGTCCAGAAAGACAACTAATTGAAATTAACAACACACCAAGTTTTGATTGTGGAAATAACCCACCCACACCACGATCAAATTGTCAAAATAATAGACCAGCAGACATGGCACACATAATGGCACACCTTCCGTTCTATGAAGGTGACGAAGACCCAAGAAGACATTGGTTTGTGTGTGAAGCAATATGGACAGCCAATCAATTCACCAGCGAAGAAAGACAGATTTCTCAATTTGTTGGATCATTAAGGAAAAGAGCACTAACATGGTACATGGGATACATAGCAAAATCACCAAATGCAACAAAAGCACAAATCAAACAAAGATTTTTAGCCTTTTTTATGATTGAAGATGCGACATACCTGGCGGCAGAACGACTGAAGACAATAGTCCAAAAGCCAACATAAACTGTCAAGGAGTATGACAAGAGGTTCAAAGACCTCCTAAGAAAATTAGACTATGAAATTGAAGAAAAAATGTTAATCAAATGTTTTATTGCTGGTCTAATAAGTAAAATCAGAATACATGTCCGTCGACAAAGTATTAATACATATGCAGATGCACTAAAACTAGCACTAGAAATTGAAATGGATGATGAATACCCTCTAGTATCTATGGATAGACACGCCGACGAATGCCTTGAAAGTATGGAGCAGGCTATCCGAAACATGATGCTAAAAGGGCCAGAATTATGGTGTACAAATTGTCGAACTTCGGGACATACCAAAGATTCTTGTCGAATTGAGGATCGACGACAAGAAGTAAAACTCATTCAATCTAGATGTTTCTGTGACTTGCACAAAGAATATGATTCACATACTACAAATGATTTCCCATTCAATTTGGAAAACAAAAAGGCAAGATGGTGTCAAATCTGTGAAGTGAATACACATACAATTGAAGATTGTCATCTGAACCTGGAAAATCGGCAAAATTATCATGCAGTGTACCAGACAAACTCTGTCAAGTAGCATCACGATAGAAATACAACAAACGACAGATTCGAGAGAAATGATGGAAGAAATAACTAGTACAATCAAAACAGGAATGACAGATACCCAAGGTATAATGACCGACGGTATGATCAACGATATGACAGCTACAATAGATGCGGAGGATACCAGAATCGTGGTCGCGGTAGTGGAGGCCGCGGTGTTCGATTTAGTCGACCCGGTGCATGTTTCACATGTTTCAGTGAGGACCATCGGCATGCAGAATGCCCTTATAAGGAAAGAACTGATCTTAAATTTTGTACAAAGTGCAGGGTAGGCAATCGCTATTTAGAGGATTGCCCTACCATGATTGAGAAAATAAATAATAAAAAGAATGTTCATGTTTTATATTGTAATTCAAAAAATGATGTGCTTCGTACAAAAAACTTGCAAATTGTAACCAAGAAAGGCACTCACATTGGTCAAGATAAACCTCAGATAACTAGAATTGTCGATAAAGAGGATTATCCAAATCCTACAAAACAAAAATCTATGTACAAAGATGCATCCGACATATTTCATGACTTAGTAGCACATGAAGATGTTCTCAATGAATTGCTCAAATTAATTTCAAATGAGGAAGATATAGGAAAAATGATTGACCTATTGCATAAATTAAAACATGTCGAGCAAAGACAAACTAAAAACATTTGCTGACTAAAACAAAAAGAGAAAAATGATGGTGACCCAGTAATCAACCTCGACATAAATGGATATCATGTACGACAAGTCGTACTGGATTTTGGATCCCAAGTGAATATAATGACTCGTGATACCTGGGATCAACTCGGTCGACCTCAACTACAGGAATTAGGCATCTATTTAAAGCTCGCAGATCAAGGATTAATTGAGCCGATTGGAGTATGGAAAGGAGTTGAAAATTCCATTAAAGGCATCATGACAAAAGTAGATTCCGAAATCATCACTCCAAAGGATGATGTGATTTCATTCGCTGCATTGGTCGGACGACCCTAGGGATGAAAGATGAAGGCCTCAATTTCCTTAGACAAAAGTCGTATTAAGATAAAAGGCAACGAGCAGAAGGTTATCGTCCCAATCTTCCCATCTCAGGGAGAACCTTGGTCGGAACCTATAGAAATCGGCAATGATTTTCGACAGCTTTACTGGATAGACAACAATGAAGAACGCATTGAGCCAAATACCCAAGGAGAACTTCATCTTGGAGATCCCATCTCGCTTGGATATAATTCCGATGCAGAACTCTATGAATGGAAAATAGAGAACTATGACTTACATGTGAAAGAATGTTGGACCGTGGAATCTATCTCAAAGAAGCAAATCAAGAAGTGTCTCTCAGTATCTTACACACCAAAAATATTCAAATGAAAAATGCGAGCATATCCAACACTTGTTCCATACAAGAATGCACAATATGATAATTCGACATTAAGATATAAAGAACGTGACTCACCTGATATTCATGTCGAACAGGTATCAAAACATGTCAGAGAGAAAGGCCGACTACAAATTTTGGTAGAGACATTTACTAGTCAAGCTGCGAGACGGTGGGACACCCATCAGCCGAAACTCCAAAACTGGAATACTGCATCAACATTTTTTATAGAAAGATTTGGAGGAAGAAAACCGACAACTCAGGCTGACATCCCCTTGTTTACGCAAGGAAAATATCCTAAATTTCATATTGACTGTTGCGAAAAAGAATGGAGAAAACTGGGCTATAAAGATGAAAGAACATGGCCTCACCTCTTCCCCAGAATACTTGATGATCTACCTAACAAATGGTACAAGATGGAAGAAGCGAGAGGAGAAATCTTCTTTTGGAAAGACTTAAAAGAAAATTTTATTAAGGATTTCCAATTTTCTCCGTAGGATGAGAGGTTGGTTGAAGCAAGTAAAAGCATCAATCCTCTCCTCTACCTCGGGATAGCGCCCTCTCCAGGTCCTAATTTCACATTTTTACTTTTCCACTTTCAATTGTATCTGAAGATGCACAATCCAAATTTCTGCAGCCAACAGAAAACTTAACACTTGCAGACAAACAGAAGATTATGCACCTACCTAACACTTGCTACAACATAAAGTCAACAGAAAAAAACATTCGACAAGACTGAGTCTAGAAACGGAGATGTTAGTTGGAAAAAGGTTTTAATGGAGAAAATATCATCCCGACGTATCGAAGCTCGTAAGAACAATCTTTAGCACAGAGATTGTCGACAAAGATGAACCTGAAAGGTTATCAGAAAAAAGACTTTCCACCAACTTTTACACAAATTAAAAAAGGTGAAAGATAGATAAGTAACAGTCGTGCACTAGAATGGATGGATGCAAAGATTAAAACGAAAGAAGTAGATATTTCAAATGACGACCGACCGAAAATGGAAAAGATTGGTAATTACTGGAATCAGGAACAAATAGCAGAAATCTCTAGTATCCTCAAAGAATTTCAAGACGTTTTTGCTCGAGATTATAGAGACTTGAAAGGAATTTTAAAGGAAATGGGCGAGATGAAAATTGATATTAAGCCTGACGCCAGACCTGTAAAGAAAATACCCTACAAACTCGCTCACAAATATAAGGATATTGTTAAAAAGGAGATCGATAGCATCCTTGCAGCAGGAATCATATATCCTATTGACCAGTCAGAGTGGGCGAGCCCAATGGTCGTTCAGCCAAAGAAACAAGATACGACATGACTGAGAATCTGTGTCAACTTTCGAGAGCTGAACAAGGTAACACTCATAGATCCCTTCCCAACTCCTTTTGCTGACGAAATTATTAATGAAGTTGCAGGGCATGAGTGCTACTCTTTCACAGATGGATTCTCTGGGTACAACCAAGTACCTATTACAAAGGAAGATCAGAAAAAGACAACATTCGTGTGCGAATTTGGGTCATTCACGTACAAATTTATGCCCTTCGGTCTAAAGAATGCACCCGCAAGCTTTTCAAGAATTGTCGTCAAAGAATTTCAAGAATATATCTACAAAACCATGGTTGTATACTTTGATGATTGGACAATCTATACAATGCTGAAAGATCATTGCAAATGGCTTCAACTGATGTTGGAATGATGTTGACAGATACAATTGTTGATGAATATTAAAAAGTTCATCTTCGCAACACCTATTGGCATACTACTAGGCCATGTAGTTTTCAAAGAAGGGATCAAAGTTGATTACGCAAAGATCAAAATTATCCTCCACCTAAAGCCTCCAGTTAATCCGAAACAAGTACGAATCCTGTTAGGTCACACCGGATATTACAGGAAGTTTATCAAACACTATTCCGATATGACTTATCCTCTCAAAGAATTGTTAAAAGATGATCAAGATTATAGGTGGACAGAGGAATGTGATATCTCATTTAACACATTGAAAAGAAAAATGGTCGAAGCACCCATTATCCGATTCCCGGATTGGTCGAAGAAATTTCATGTACATATTGATGCATCTGGAATAGCATTCAGCACCATTCTAACACAACCCGAAGAAGATGGCATGGATTACCCTAATGCATTCAGCAGTCGAAAATTGAAGAAAGTTGAAAGAAATTATTCCATGACTGAAAGGGAAGCATTAGGTATGGTATTCGCACTTCAGAAATACTGTCATTATTTATTGGCTAACCCTTTTGTATTTTATATAGACCACCAAGCTTTAAAATACTTAGTCAATAAACCATTACATCATGGGAGGTTATGCCGCTGGCTATTACTGTTTCAAGAATTTGAATTTGAAGTAATCATTCGACTTGGGAAAGCTAATGTTGGACCAGATCACCTGTCGAGAGTCAACATAGGAGAAGAACCGACAAGAATTGAAGATGACTTACCAGACGCGCACTTGTTTCGTATTGAATCAGTCCCTTCAGAACTTGTGGAAATTGCACAATTTCTCGAGGATGGACAAGCTCCGAAAGGAATGACTGAGAAAAAGAGGAAGATCTTAGCAATGAAAGCACCCCCCTACGCTTTGATTAATGGATTTCTCTACAAACTTGGCTTGGATGATATATTACGTCGATGTGCACTTGATCATGAATGACAGGATATACTTACAGATCCCACGCTGGACCAGCAGGAGCACATTATCATGCAGACATAATAGCTAGAAAAATCCTGCAGGCCGGAATTTGGTGGTCGACAGTTCATAAAGACTGTTGGGAGTTTGTATCTAAGTGTGATAAATGTCAGCGCATGGGCCGACCGCTACCAAGAACAGAAATTCCATTGGTCCCAATTAACCCTAGTCGAACATTTGAAATTTGGGCTATCGATTTTATTGGACCATTTCCAGTAGTGGGGAGAAGGATAGGTGCTCGGTATATTATCACTACTATCGAATATGTTACCAAGTGGGCAGAAGCAAAACCAGTCGAAACATGTTCAAGCGAAGTTGTCGCTAAGTTTATTTATGAAAATGTCATAACGCGTTTTGGATGTCCCATAACATTGATAAGTGACCAAGGTACGCAGTTTGTATGTAAAACCATTGAAGCACTCACTAAGGAATTTGCAGTTGATCATAGAATAAGCACAGCGTACCACGCTTAGTCAAATGGCGCCGTAGAATCATTCAATAAAACACTTACAAAAGGACTGACGAAAATATGCAACATAGAGAAAGATGATTGGGATGACAAAGTACCTGCTGTTCTCTAAGCATATAGAACAACATACAAAAGAACAACAGGTCAGACACCATTCTCACTTGTTTATGGATAAGAATCCATCGTCCCATTACATTTTCGACGTCTTGCACCGACCATTGCAACAACTTTACATATCAACGTCGAAGATACTCAACAAGAACGGCTATTCCAACTGTCGAAGCTGGATGAAAATCGACAATTGGCGATAGAATATCAACGAGTACAAAAACGACAACAGAAAGCATGGCATGATAGAAATATCAAACAGAAAAATCTATCAGTTGGAGATTTGGCACTCCTTTATAATAGCCGAGTAAAAGGGAAGCCGAAAAAGCTACATACAGAATGGATGGGACCCTATATTGTCGAAACATTAAATCCTAATGGATCAGTCCGACTGAAAATGCTACAAGGAAATGTTTTCAAGAAAGCGGTAAATGGTGCCTGACTTAAAAGGTATAAATCATGAATATTCAAAAAAAAAAGTGGTTAGAAATAACCGAATGAGAGTACTATAAGCAATCAAGAAAAACAACAGAGCATGACAGAATCAGAAATGACGAGAGAGTGGCAAAAGAAGGATGGAAAGAGCAGATAAAGAAGTCCGGTACACAACCATCGATATTATAGACATCGACAAGAACGCTGACGGGTTGTAGAAGAAAATCAGGCACAACAGAAGCATTAAAGCCCGGTCCGACCAAACTCAAACAGAGAATCTCGTCGACATAACACATTCAACGAGGTGTCGCAGCATCATGATGACAAAGAAATAAAAGCTAACGATACCCGCGACGCCAGAAGTAATGCACCTGACGAAGCGTTGATAACCTGTCAGTCTAATTTAATAACCCCATCAAATCAACCATTAATACGGGCCTCTACGTCCCATTCACCCATGCCGAGTAACTCCACTATAAATCCAGAGCTTGAGGATTCTTGGGCACTCTTTTGCCGAGAACTTGAACTCCAATATACAGAATTCCCTGACTCCATTGAAGCTAACTTCACATTCTTGAATCCCAAATCCGCCATGGCTCCTAGAAAAACTCTAACGACTACCAGAGCCGCTGCGACGACAGTCAGAGAATTGGAGAAGGAACAAACACCACTGGAAACAAGACTCCAGATGATTAGGAATGCAAAGGCGTCAGAACCCACTTGGAAGAAAGTATGGAATAGCATTCAAGATTGGGGGAAGGAGTCAGATGGTTGTTGGAGGGAGGAAGCACAACGTTTACAGATAGCCACAATTCTGCATTACCTGAAGGCACCTTTGTTGGATAATTTTGGAGGACTGAAAGAAGTCATTGCACAATTCATCGTTAGCAGGTACCACAATGGCAAGCTTTATTTCAATGTCCCAGTCGACATCAATGGTGAAATAATCCACAAAATAACTGGCCTTTCACACAAGGGAGATGCTTTACCAACAAGTTCAAGTGCATACTTGATTGATGAGTTTGTTGATACTCCTGTTGGAAAGAACTCACGAGGTATAGTCGTCAGCCAGATTGTTTTTGGCAATTACAAAACTGCTGCCAAAATTGTATCACACATGCACTTTCATAGACGGGTAGGGGATTAGATTTGAAGCCCGACATGTTGGAAGCTGTCAAGAATATGGCTATGAATGGGAAAGTATACAAATGGGTAGACTACCCAGCCGACATTCTCAAGTATACATGCCATAAGTGCCAAGAGGAGGGAGCTAGCATCCACTACCCATCTGTACTCATATGGATTGCTATGACCCACCTCCGACCAAAAGGAAACAAGGATTTTTCAGAAGAATGACTTGTCGTTATGGAAAGTTTCCATTGCTTAGATCCTGGAGCAAGTCGACATGGGCCCACAACAGTTAAAATTTGGCTAGTAGCATGGTTTATAGACCTTAAAACAATGGCCACAATATGGAGGGTACCATAGAACGTTCGTCGAAGCTTGCCCCTAACAGGTCACATCCAACTATCTTTGGATGATACAACAGTATGGTACAAGGAAGGAGCAGTAGTTCCGACAAGGCGATTCGACTATTACCCTTCGGTAAGCGAAATCTTCAAAGAGTTAAGTCGATAATCCAACGAAGTATTGGCCATCCCGGCACAAGCAAGGAAAACCAACTTCAAGTATGTCGAGCCTCTCACTGATATGGAACAAGAAGAAGCATACGAAAGTCAATTGTATATGAACACCTTCATGTATCAACCCGAGCCGGCACCTAACCCTAATACATTATCACTTACCCAGACACCACACACAGAATCAGTAGAGGTCGGAGAGCAGTCGAATAGCGACACAGAGTCCGACAATCCAGAACATCTTCTGACAGATGATAATATATAGAAGGTAGCAGCTGAAATTGTCACAGCCCGACAGAACCGAGTAACATTGACCAAGGGAAAAGGGAAAAGACAAGTAACATTTCAAGAACCTACGGAAGTAGATGAGATCGAGCTATACGACACTGCTACCCAAATTCTTGAAGATGCAGCCAAGAACAAACTACATGTCGAAGATCATTTCAGAAAATTTTTAGAAACAGATAAGTATCCACCCTCTCAAATTATTGTTAAAAAACCCAAAATTTTGGTTGAACTTGATGTTGACCTAACCATTCAACCCCCCCCCTTCTTCCCCAACTGCAGTAGAAGAAGAAAGCAGTCTGTTAGCATTACCTACTCCTCCTAACCCAAAAGAAAATGATTTGAATACATTCATTGCAAACCTCTCGATACTTTGTCCTAACTGGCGCGAGATGGTAGTCCAATAACCAGTTTTTGCATCTCCGTCTACTGCTATGGTCAACTTATCTTTCCCCAACAACATTCAAACCCCAAGTTTATCCTTACCATCGACAATCCCAGAAATTGTTGGTCACATGAAAACTCATCATATCAGAAATCCCGACCCATCAGGTCTAGTGTATGCACAACAAACAACTGTCTATACCCCTCTTCTAGTCACTGCACTACCGCAACAAATGAATCCACCGCAACCAAAATCCATTCAAAGTAGAAAAACCCAAGCCGTTAGCCCCCACATCGAGTCTACAATTGAGTCTAGTTTAGTTAGTTCGGATCTGCTCGATAGTACCATTTCAGTTAGTCCAATTCCGACATCAGTCGACCTACCATCACTCCCGGTAAACCAGTCAAGTCCCCCTGTCGACAGATCCAAGTCTAGTCCAGTTACACATCAGTACAACAAAGAAGCAACCAAAACAAAAGCAGCTGAAGCCACACCTACTCTAACCAAGGAATCAGTCGCAACTCAAGAAATTGCAGTCGACACGACAAGACCATCAGAGGACATAAATATTCTAGATATCAACACAAGCAATATGGAAATTTCCAGCATACCAGCAGAAAACCCACCAAGTGCCAAAGATGTTGAACAGGAGACTCCAATGACCATAGCAGCAGTACCAAGTACACAAATTTAGATAGATCAAGCTGTTGCCACCACTCAAGCAGTCATCGACGGTCATCCAGCAATAGCCGAAAAAGACAAGGGGCTAGAGTAGCAAATTTTAAGCAAAGAAAAAGAAAAGAGTAGCCGTAGGAAGCACAAAGAGAAGAAATGCAAAGGAAGAGAATTGCAATAGCAATTACAAATGTAGCAAACACAGATAAACCAATCCAAAAATACTCTTTCCATATACTTAGACCAATTTGGAGATGCTACATGCTATCAACCACAGTTAGCGTCCCAAGAAGAACTTGATTTACTTCAACACGTAGTCTTCAAAGTGAAAAAGTGTCGTCGACTTGATTCACAAGAATAGATACTGTAGCTTTAGGAAGAACACACTACATTCCTCGCTAAATGTGAAAATTTAGCACAGCAAGTTCTCACGCTCCCAGCCAGTTCTGACATGACATCACCTCTTGATCAAGCATATCACTTATTCGAGTCTGCTACAATCTGAGCTTATCAAGACACAACAAGACCAAGTTGTCGAGGTAGCTTCCCTCATGAAAAATCAGTTTACAGCCTTTTTAGAAGCTCTCAAAGTACTCAAGCAGTACGATAATCAAGCAGAAAAACTTACAAAAGTCCTGAACAATTGGTATGTATATTATGGAGACATCTACAAAGATCTTTAGAAAACAAGAACATTGCTAAGCAAGCTTCAGCACCAGCGCTTGACTGCAGATGAAGCCCTTATTGAAAAACTTGATAGCCAGATCATCATGGAAAACAAGAAATTGGATAAACTAGAGAAACAAGAAGTTCAGTGGATGTCACAAGCTTGAGGAGGCCTCAACAAACTTGGATAAATTCAGCCCCGATTCCATCAGTTACTTGCTGCTGCCGACAAAACAATTAACACATTTGGTCCCGACATGATCCACTTGCAGGCTACATCCACTCACGACAAGATGGAAAACTTGTCGAAACTCACAACTTTGACCATAGACATCCAGAATCTGCTACGTACTTGGGAAGAGTTCCAGCACCACCTCTCTGTTTCTGCTGAAGTTATTCTTGAAGCCTGTCTCCAGATACCTACTGATTCTAATGTTCCTTCGTCATAACCATCTATATAACTCTTTTTGAAATTTTGATCTCTCCATTTCTTCGGGATGAAGAAATATTTTGAGGTGGGGGAGATGTTGGAGGGGCCTAGGTTGGCCTGTCGACTAGGCCCTCCACCCGACCACTCTGCTACACATGTCGACAGGTCGCATCGACTAGTATAGGTCGGGTCGGTTGGACAAATCGACAGATGGTTATGTAACTGTAATTGCATATATATATATATATATAGGATGTTGAGCCGATGTACTAGTTAAGATTGGTTCTATGACTGTATTCTGCTCTTGCTGGTTAATATAAAGGCTTGTGTCTCTCTATCTAGCTCGTATTTTGTATCTGTATCATTGTGTATGCTTTACTTATATCATGTAATGTATAAATGGTATCCGCTTGAACCCTGGGACTACAATAATAGGGGAAGAACAGGAATTGGGTCAGCAACAACAGCAATATAACCAGCCGCCGGCCCAGTATAATCACCAACCGCAGCAGTATGATCAAACACAATATCCGACACTACAGTATCCGACACTGCTGTATCTGGCACCACATTATCCGCCACCGCAGTATCCTCCACCGCAGTACCCACCATATGGACCACTGCAACAACCGTAGTATGGGCAGCTGCAGTACCAACCATATTGCCCACCGTGTGGAGGGGCTAGAGGAGGATTCCGTGGAGGTCGAGGTGCTGGCGTAGGACAAGGAGGAGCTATTGGACGAGGGAGAGGACCACTTATATGCTAAAATTGTGGGTAGTAGGGGCACCATCAGAGGGATTTCCCAAATCCGGAACCACTGCAGTGCACGTACTACAGCGTTGGGGATCATAGCATTGAAGGATGTTCACAGCTCATCGCTAAATGGAAGACCAAGAATCCACCACCACCTCCACAGAACCAGAATCAGAATCCACCAGCAGTACAGATGATATCGACAGAGGCTTGAAGACAACCTGCGATAGTTGGAGTGGTGACACGAGGAGGAGTAGTGAAAAGAGTCGACGAACCGAGTGCTACTGTCCGACTAACAGGACGAAAACATGTCACCTTCGATGCAGAGGTCAAAAGTGATATCTTCTTGGAAGCACAGGAGGCGATGAGACAATAGAGGCAGCTGCCTCTTTAGGGAGAAATCTATCACATGCCACCGACGTTCGACGAGATGAAGTTGCAGGGGAAGGCTAACACCCTAAAATACTTTTTGAAGAGTTTCCTGGAGTTGGAAAAGGACTAGGATGCGCTGGATGAGATATCCAACCTATTGAATCGACAGGAGGGTGCATGCCAGGACCAAAACGTTAATCGCATCCACAAGTGGAAGACGGGGTGAGAGATGCGAATGTCGACTCAATTATCTTGGCCCGGGGTCGGATGTTAACATTCTGAACAAGCAGACATGGGAAACAATAGGGAAACCGCAATTGGCCTAGTCATCGGTACAACTGCGATTAGCAAATCAGAGTAACGTTACTCCAATTGGTCGGGTGTACCAACTTCCTGTTTAAATTGAGGGCCTTAAGACTTATACAGACTTTGATGTAATTGAAATCATGGACAATACAAGTCCCTACCCAGCACTGTTAGGGATCGATTTTGGAAATTGATAACATCATGGTTATCAACTTCAAGAAGCAGACAATGTCATTTGAGAATCGCGAGATGAGGGTCATCGCACCTCTGGATCCTGCCAAAGGGAAGCGATACGTTGAACCGACGAGAGACGAATTCATGGAGGGATGGGATAGTCTATACAATATATTATAGGATTACATAAATCCTAACATAGACAAGTAAGTGGGATGGCGCAGTGTCAGTTCGGCATCGTCAGATTTAGATGAGGCACTTGAGAATTGGCAGAACTAGATGCATAAAGTGTCATTTAGGAAATGCGTAAGGATCACCCAGTCACTGCGATGGGTAGCCACATAGGAGTGCGTGTTACCAACATATGAGGGTTTTCCCAATTTGAGCACCTTTCTTACTGAATTTGAGAAAAAGGTGGCAGAACCACAACGTTTATTGGCCTTGGAGGAAGCCTTGAAGGCTACTCCTGCGCATTGGTGGGTAGCGCACAAGTCTAATATCACAACTTGGACACTATGTCACCACCTAATGACGGTTAGGTTCAGTGATGCAGAAGGAATTTCGATGGCAGAGGCGACCCGAACGTACATTTGGCTAAGTGCGAAAGCAAATGGAGATTATGAGAAAAAGGGGAGTGGGTCTATGCATTCGTTCACACTCTGGATGAAGTACCACAAAGTTGGTATGTCGTAGCAGAACTGTGACATGGAATGACTTCTTAGGGAACAGATAACACTTGGATTCAACCAAATGTCTTATTTATGAGATGAGAACCCCTTCATCCATAGTGCACTACAAGTGATCCTCGAGAAGATATTTGAAGTAGTTCTGACAAAGAAACCATTAGAACTTCGGTGGACCGTGACACCAGAAATGATGATGGAGTGCTATAACATTACAAGAGAGCCGGATGATGAGGACGATCCGAGGGTTACGTAAGTGCCAGAATCATAAGGTAGTTGCAGTGTCGAGGCACAAGGAATTCCTTACAAAAAATTCTAGCAACCACTGAAGATCAAGAAAGTAAACATTGGGACGGAGGAGAACCTGAAGTTTGAAAGCATTGGGATTATTGGGATGAGTCCACCATTACGAATATGACGGATCTGCTACATGAGTTTCAAGATATGTTCCCAACGAAATTCTCAGATATGAAAGGAATTTCCCAGGACTTAGGCGAAATGAAGATTCCTCTGAAACCCGATGTGAAGCTAGTCAAGCAACGGCCCTACCGATTGAATCCAAGAAACAAGGAGAGAATACAAGCCAAGAATAGGAGAACGCTAGACATATGAAGTAAGGAACTAGTAAGGGATGAGATCGGGAAGTACATGACACCACACCAACGACATTGGAAGGAATTGGTGACAACCGCAAGCACTGCAAAAACACAAACAAAGTGTGACACCACGACACTACGGAAGTGGTCGCAATGCTAAATTTAAAAAAAAAACAATGATGACAAAGAGTGACAAGCGTGTGGAAAGCATGTGTGAAGCACGGCCATCCAAGTCGCTCATCGATGCTTCGCACGCAGGGGTCATATCCAAGTATGATTATTGTGGATTGACATCATTTGAAGATGACAAAAGGGTATGATGACAGATTCGACTAGGGTGTGGATAAGATTTTCCACATAATGAGAAAGTGTTGAGCAACAAGCATAAATACCGATGGAAGGATTGCAACATGCAAGTTGAAGTAGCAAGAATCCAAAGAAGATCATTAGTAGGTTGTATGATGCGGTTCTATAAGTTAGATGTGGAACGCTAGGAATTTCAGTAGGAAATCCTAAGGAAGATGTGGAAAAGGGTAGTGAGATAGTTGCAATGGTGCACTTCATTTCAAGCAGAAGCACCCCAGGTGCACTAAGAGCTAGAACAACGACGGTGCACGAACAACCAGCAAAGGAGGCATTCAGTAATCTCAGAAGGAACAGAGACGAGGTCTCACCCGAGATGTATAAGAGTGCAGTAGTAGTTAGACAGGTTAGGGTTTCCCTGACCACCAGAGCACTAGGGGCAGAGGCCATCTGGTTCTAGCAGTGGAATTCCAAATGTGCGAAACAGATGTGCTAGATAAACTAGCCTGTTTCACCACTTGGCAACGACGAAGACCTTGTCCCCAGTTCCCAGCAATCTTGAAGTGCCAGAGAAAGCGCAGATGAGGTATATGACCAAGGTTGCAAGAGACTGGAGGATGAGTTTGAGGTAGATGACCAAGGTTGCAAGAGACCGGAGGATGAGTTCAAGAAGTACATGACAACGAGCTCCAGACACTAAGAACAACTTCAGAAGTTACCCACAATGACAGACGAGATCAACACCAGCAGTTTCTAGCTAAGGTGGCTCGAGGGAGAGCCACAAGTTTGTGTTGGGGGCCTGTTGGCACGCAATTTGTCCATAGGAAGTGTGGAAGCCGACAATCCACGAAAGAAGGAGCATTCACAGAGTTCGAGAAAGCGCAAGAATAGTTAAATTAGTTAGAATTGGTCATGTGGACCGTTTTGTAACCGCATAGTAGCATATAAATAGAAGTAGATTTGTAAGCCTAAGGGAATCCAAGAAAAGTGATAAGAAGTTGATCCATATTTTGATCTATTTTGTATCCACGACATGGTGTATTGACTATTTCTGCGAAGGTCATTCCGCGGGTTTTAATGAATGCATGAAGATGTTCAATTATGGTCACATTTCTGTCTCTGTCTCTATGCGCCGATGAATGTGAATTTTTGCAACATGTTTAATACTATGTGGATTGAATGATTACTGTTGATGTGAATAAGTAGGATTAATATGTTGTTGCGAATGTTTATTATCTGTTGAATCTGTGAATGGTCTAATGTGCGAATCATAAGTTAATAGTTTACTACATCAGATATAATCTCTAGTTTCTACGAAGGTAATGTTTGTTGAATGCATGTCCTCAACTCCACTGCGGAAACTTGGTTCCTATAGCCCCCTTGTGCATATCGGGTGAGACTTCATTCATTCCGCAAGTGTTGCTAGAAGGGTTAACACCCTTCCGGGCCGGTGCATAAGGGAGTTTGGGTTGGTTTTTGTTGACGACAGTGTGCAGTGAACCCCTGTCGACAGTCGCTGTGTCAACATTCTACTATGTAGAATTTTGTTTGATTCAACATACCTAACAAATTTCGATCCTTAGAATAATCCGATTGCTTCAAACTCCTTCCATGTAAGTCTCTCTTCCAAAACCCTCCCTTCAAAATTTTGGTGAAAGAATGACATAATATTTAGTTTTTGTTTTTCTAAACACCTTTTAGAATTAGTCTTCGATTTTAAAATTGTTGCCCTTTTTCAAATTTAGGGAAAAAATAATTTATGCGATTTTTAAAATTTTGATTTTCGGCATTTCCGGTGCGTTTGTTTTTTACGCACTGGTGCATATATACACCAACTACATCGTTGCGTTATAATTTCAATGTTGCATCGTATAAACAAGAAATTAAAAAATTAAAAAAAAACTCTTGCAGCGGTGCCTGTCGAATTCATACGCATCGATGTGCATGTATTTATATAACACACTGATGATAATTATTTCGTACAAATGCATCTATAAATATCCGCTATCAAATGTTGCAGAAATTTTATTCGATAGTGGATTTTGCAGATTTTAATATCTGATGCATTTGTTGTGAGGACGCACTGGTGTATTACTTAGAAGACATAGCACAATGAGTGTCAAATAAATTAGGTGCACTGGTTTACTTTGAAAATACTATGGCTTGATGTGTCAACTTAAAATTATATATTCGTCTCAAATGTTCCTTTATTATTCAACCACACTAATTACAATATTTCATAGTATATATATGTTTCTTAAACTCACATTGCTGTTACAAATTGGTTTCCAAACTATATTGGAAGTTAGATTGTCATATAGTTCTTAAAACTATTTTAGGACTGTAGAGATGTATATTGATTGCTAATTTGGATCAAATGTAATGATAAAAGGTTATAGTATCAAATGACCAATACTTCAAATTCCACCTCATTCCATCTTGTTCAAAGTTTGACAAGTTCTCCCTTTCCATCTCTAGTAAGTTCATGTTTTATTTATATTTTGACTATTTATTTGAATTTATGTTACTTATCCATGTGAATCTGAACATCAATTTATTCTATATTATAGGATCCTGATTTTGGTTTGAGTTTGGATACACATCATATTCCACCAATTTCAAAACATCGTAAGCTCTTATAAGATCAAGATACCGCAAGCAGTTCATAGATGAAAATGGGTAGCTTCTTTAATCCATCAATTGTAACATGCCATATTCAAGACACAATCCCATATCATCGACGGTAATTCGTCATGAGATGGATCTCTTTTATGACACCCCAATAGTTTGTGGTTGTTCAAAATTTCAAGGGTTGAAGGAGAACCCTCATCGTGTCACACTCACCCATTACAGCAATGATATATTATCCAATGTTGATGGTCTAATACCCCCTACCGCAGTAAAACATCCAATAGGTGATATAGAAAAGAAAAATAGGAACACTTCTCTACGTTCATTTTTGAAAAATTTGGAAGCCAAAACAACTATTTCTCATCCTAAATTGACGAACCCTTTTGCTTATGTTTAGTCAACTTAAAGTTATAGTGATCCAAATTATGATATGAATGTCACCCAACACATCTCTACTAGAAGATCCAAAATGTCGCATGAGTTGAGATTAACATTATCCAAGTACACACCAAGGTCCGTCCAATTGTTGGAGGGTAGCGATGATTTCTTCCTTCCTGTGAATTTGCAAAGTAAATATCAAACTTCTTACATACACGCTTTGTATGGCGCTTGGTCGTCTTCGCTACTTATGCCTGATGTTGGAATTGAATTCTCCTTTCACATGTACTTGTTCCTCCCAAAACGTCAATAGCACTTATGCCATTTTGCGGTCCTATCTATTGTCGATCAAATTACTTGAATATTGTTAAATACACGCATAACATTTCCATGCATAGTATGTGCATGAATGGTTATGTTTCTGGAAATTTTAACAGGAAGAACGTGTTAGCTATAAAAGTTCGTCCACAAACTTATGGGAGCATTGCAGGGTTCATAAATAGTTCTAGTTGCTCTTCATTTTTTGCAAATATTTCTTTTGAGGAACACTTCAATGACCAAGAGTTCTTTATGAGAAGGAAAGCATCCAGATTTGTTGTTGTACATGCAATAAGTATTTTGTCTCCTAGTGTTGACTTGTTAATAAACTATAACTTTCGTAGGCTCGTTAGAGACACCTTGAATTGGGATTACCCTTAGATTTTCCCTTGGGATGTAAGAAAAAAACACAATGATTAATTGTATTTGTTAATTTTCAATGGGATTCATATTAATGTATTGCCTAGTTTCAAATTTTGTTTTATAAATTGTTTGTTTTATGGACAAAATAGGGGACTTTCCCTAAACTCCTCATGTGAGTCACCATACACTCAAGGATTTTTGCTCACACCATTATCATATGTGTAATTGTTACTCCAGAATATCACACACATACTCATGAATTGCACTACATGTGGTTCTAGCTAAAATACAACGCTCTTCTACGATTCATTGTATTTGTTAATTTTTAATCTTCACGTTTGCTTTATAAATTATTTGCAGCTTAACATTTTCTATTGGAAATGATTCACATGCTTACGTAGTAATTATTTTATATAATGTTGGATCAAACTAATTGCATTGTGCTTAATAACATCATCGATGTAATGTTCAATATTTTTGAAATCATGATTCTGATGATGAGCGACATGTCTACCATTCTAATACCTCATATGTTAAGCCCCAAACATATGTAATATGTTGTAATTGATTATTATTGTGGCACTAGGTTCTAGGACAAGGGTCTTTAAGGACTGGGATACATTATTATTGTTGTACATAATTAATTAATAAAAACAATTGGCACACCAGAAACCAGAAACGATGATGGGAGGCCATGTTTCCATAGTATGAGGGGGAATGGGGACATTCCTAACACTTTAGAACTTGTTCGATAGAATTTGGTCCGTATTTGTGCCTTGGTATCCTTATGTGTTGATGGCCACCCAAACATTATAGAACATACCATATTCTTGTTTATTTCGGTCTTTGGAGTTACTATTACGCTTTGGGCATGGTTTATTGGACCTCCCTTTGCTAATGTGCCCTCCTTGAGAGACTTATTATGACATCCCCTCCCATCGATCCTGCGCAAAGAAGGGAACATGACTACAATTCTGGGGCTATTTTCATAAACTCACTCAGCCCCATTCATCAAATTCATATAAATAAAAACACAAGTGTGCAGATGCCATTCAAAATAAACATGCACAATGGAATTAAACTATCCACACACATTTCACATGCATTCAACATATCAATAAAAATAATCAAATAATTAAATCTATGCAGAAGTAAAACACATAGAGAATACTTATCTTGTTGGTGAAGTTGTCCCAAACAACTAGCTATGCAACTGCAACGTTCTACACAGCCATAGGCCAATTGTGCTCATTAATCTCTCAACAAAATTTCCACCCCCAAGCTGGGCATGATTTCCACAAGGAATGGGAACACTCAAGCTCATGCACATCCAAATGAACATCACATCTAAGCCAAGCCAGTCCATAGCTGGGTTTATCAAGCCAAATGTGAACCCTTCTATTTTTGGATGCTTGCACTCAAGATCAAGCCAAAGCAATGGATACCCATCTCAAAGCACACCATTCTTCTCTCCCACACACATCAAAACACATATGTTGGGCATAGGGAAAATGTTTTTAACTATGGGATTCACAACAAGATGTCCATGGGTTTTTCCCCAAATTGTGGCTTCCACAAAAAACAAGTTGTGGGAAAGGAAAATCAACCACAGGGAAGAAAACGTTTTTCCCCACATGTATATGAGCATTTGAATGGCCAAAAAAGGCCTCTATGGAACCCTTGGGACCCCAAATCTGATTTATTCTCTTCCCCACTGTTCTGTATCACAAAATGGCCCTTCTCCCAGCTAAAAATGAAGGAAAAACTAGAAAAACGTGGAGGGAAAACACCCAAGTAGCTCTGAACTCATGAGAGAGCCAAACTGGATGATGAATAATGGATTGGGGAGCAATTTCATGGCTCTTTTCTTTCCAAGGAATCCAAAAACACATTTTTTGAAAATGGTGGCTTTCCCATACCCGAATTTGGACAGCCATACCTCTCCAATCCCAAAGAATTAACTATCTCAACCAACTCTTGGAAGAAATAAATGATTGGGTGCATAAGTCAAAATGGGTCGTTGAGGGTTCATGGGTTTTCTCATTGACACTTGGCTTGACTTTATTGGCTCCAAGGGTTTGAATATTTCCCTACCAATTCCTTGTAAAAATCATGCCCCCATACTCTTGTTGCATTGCATTGCATAACTAGTTGTGGGTGTTTTATTAAAATGCATATTTACAATTTATATTGTGCTTGGATAGCACACAAACCATATGCATCAATTTTAACAATAAAACAATGGTGGGGCATTGGCCTGGAGCTCCTCACCATGATTTTGTGATGATAGTACATCATTTGCATGTTTAATGCAATGGGGTCAAAATCACGATATTACACTTATAGACCCCACTTGATGAATGGCGCCCTCTCCCTAGATTATAGCTTACACCTCCTTGTTTTGTGCTTCTGCCTCCTTGTTTTTAGGCTCCATATCCTCAAGTGCACCCTTACTTCCTATTTTTGTGCTTAAGGGCTCTTTATGATTATGTGGAACCCTCTCTCTCTCTCATGGGTCTGCAATAACTTGGCTCCACTTATCCATTTTGTAACTCCTCACTAATTTGGGGGATGGAATATCCCTCTTTGGATCTCCTCTCTCCTAATTCGAGTTAGCCTCATGAATTCGAATGGGTAGAACTTAACCATACTCCTTACCCCTCTCCTAACTCAAAGTGGCCTCCTTGGGTTGGATTTTGGTCTATAAATACTTGTTTGCTCCCCTTGAGAAGCTAATCCTCATGTAGGGAATGTGATTCATGCAATTCATGCTAAGAGATAGTAAGTTTTTGAGCCATGTATGTGTTGTAGGTACAACAGATCCCATGTTTTAATGAAACATGGGAGCCCCAATTTTTATGTGCAAAGGTAATGATTAAATTCCATGGTCATTTTGGGGTTTTTCATCATGCTTTTATTGCTTTTCTATGATATGATTCAGTTAGCATTTTTCACTTTGAAAGTGCCTTTGATTTTGTGTGTTTTTGTGAGTTGCAGAAAGCTTTGATTTTCCTAAAAGATGGCTCTTTCCGCAACCCGTAATCCGCAACCACAATGCAATTGTGGAAGCTTGGTTTCCGGTTTTGAAACATTTTCGTTCCGCAACCTACAATCTGCATTTAGGAATTGTTTTTCAATCATTGTGGTATTTTTCACCCACAATCCGCAACCCGCAATTGCTGATTGCGGAAAGAATTTTAAAATAGTTTTGTGCTTTGAATTTTCGCAACCCCCAACCCACAATTGTGGATTGCAGAAACTTTCGGTTTGTTTATATTTAGAGTTGCAATTCTGCAACCCGCAACCCGCAATTGTAGATTGCGGATTGCAAAAAGGATGTATATATTTGCAAAATAAATGCCCCTGACCCTTCTCCCGCATCCTGCATGTTTAATCTTAACCATTGATTTGCCTTGATCCTGCAGATGATATTAGGTTGTTTGAGTTGAATAACTATTTCGGTTTTCTGTTTTTCTTCACCAATTTCCAAATTGCAATCAGGTCCTTAACTACATTTTTCACCTTCGGCAAAGCATGAAATGGTAATCATTGATCCGACTAATTCATAATGATCGAATGTTAAGATATGACATTAAATCATACGTGAATTAATGAAAATATTATCCTGTCTTAATCCAAATTTCGTCGACACATGCTGTGTGTTATTTCGTTCGAGACGTGATAATTGCAATTCCCAGATCGTAAGATTTTAATCATGGCAATTCATTACACTAAGTCATCTTGGAATATTTATTGTTTTTTCTAAATACAAACATCACTATGAGCAATTCGTTGTTCATCATATTGCATAGAAGAGTCTTGTTAATCAATTTTAAGAGATTTCCTTCTAACAGTTACATACTGTGAGCAAGATGCAGAAAAGTCACAAATCTTCGGTCAAATTTTGTGAAGAGAAATAACTTCAACCTCTTCAATATCATGAACCTGTGTCTCCACCTTTTAAAGTGGATGTTCTGGATGAAAGCACTGGTAGTGAAAACGAAGACTCTGAGATTCAATCCATGTACATACGGCTCCCTAAGAGGAAGATAAGGAAGATCACTGGAAAACATGCTGATCAAGACGATACCATTATACAGGATTTGATAATCAATGTAGTTCCTGTCTCTCCACCAATCCCCTTGAAGGAGGGACAAGTGGCTGAATTTTCAGTTTTTGAGGACATTGTTGATCATCAGGAATCTTCTAAGAAAGATCTTTCAGTTCCCTTGTCATCCATCGCGGACAGCTAGTAGATTGTTGTTATCTTTATGCAGTTCACTGTGGGATATTTCCCTGAATGTGTATGATGAAATCTTTTGGGAATTTTGCAAAATGCTTGTTATTAATCACTCATGGAGACGATTCAGCAGTGGAAGTTGATTTTGTAATCCCTGTTTTATGGGAAGTCTATCTTTTGTAACTATTTTGTAATTATTATTTAAAGGGTAGAGGTCTCATGGGGTAGGGGGGGAGAAAGTATGCAAAAGAAGACTGGAGATACTCTGATTAATGAAGAGATTGTAATTTCTTGCAATTTTGAGCTAATACAGTTAGTTTTCTCTTAATTCCTCTTTTGTCAATTTGTCAAATTTCTTTGATGAAAGTTGATTTTCACTTCAGTTTCTTAATGAATACTGTTTAATTTTTGCAATCAATAATCCATGCATTGATCTACAGTTTGGATTTGTCTCAATTGATGATCTGTGTGTATTTATGTTTTAAGTGAATTTATTTAATTAAAACATTTATCTATTTCTGCAAATGATTAACAAAAGTTATTAAATGAATGTTAATTTTTCAATTAGCATTAGAGTTACAAGATAATCTTGCATGTACCTAATATCCAAACTACTATCATTTAATTTTCATTGTCTGATTGTATTTTGGAAATAATAAGAAGAGATCCATTTTCACATTTTTGTCAAATTGGTAAACAAGCCTTATTAATTTTCATATCAAGTTATCCTCCATATCAACAAAGCACTTTATTTAGATTAGATCTAACTTATATTAGATTTATTTCAAGATAGATTTCTTTCTAGAGTAAGAACACTTTGATCTTCCCACACAGGAAGACAGATCCTTTTAGGATCAAACCCCATAAGTGACAACATAGGTCTTTATATCCGTTGGAGTTAACTACACCAAACAGTCTGGGGATAGAACTGCTCGTGCGTAGAGCTTTTTGAAGCCTTTCAGGGTGGGTTTTCACCCTCTATTGTTAGCCTTGGAACCCATTTCAACAACTTACACATCCGGGGCTTCAAAAAATGGTGCTAGAAGGATGGCTGAGTGCAAATAATTCCTAAACGAAACACCATCATACCTCCTCCACCAAGAATACCGATTGTCACATGTAGTCACATGCAGGTATCAACCTCTGTAGAAAAACATTGCAAGATCCAACCATCATTCCTGCTACCCCTGTGATAGAGCAGGAAACTAGGAGGCTCGATATTGTTTTTATATCACCCACTAGGGGACCCCTCACACTCGAACAATTACTCAAAGGTTCTTCTGATAGTGTTGCTAGGGTACAACAAAGAATCGCAGAAGAGTGTAATATTGGACTAGCAACAATTCAACATCACCAGAACACCGATCCACAAGCTAATAATTCAGATAATCAAAATTCAGGTGACTAGAATCCTGAACAACATAATTCACCTCTCCACAATCTGCTCCTTGATTTCAACCTTGATACATTATTTAGAGAAACAGAACAAGACCAACCAAACGTTGCTACAGGTGGACCACCACCGACACCTCCTTCATCTTCATCATCCTCATCTAACGAATCATCAGATCGTGAGTCATCATCTAGTTCATCTTCATAGGACGTACCCATGGCAGAAGGTGGAAACAGACCTTGGCTGGACCAAGATGCTATGTTTATAGTTGGAGAACAACACAGACTCCCTAAGAACCTTGAAAAATGGCTCCCTAAGTTTGATCCTGATGAGAAATCACCTGCCCTTGATCATATTAAAACTTTTATGTAGGCCATCAGACTTAGGAATGTCATTCATGAAGATGTGGTTTGTAGATTGTTTCCTTACACTTTCCAGGGAAAAGCATCCACCTGGTAGTTTTCCCTAGAAGCGAGATCCATCTTTTCATGGAATGACTTTGAAAAAATGTTCATCCAGAAGTTTGGGGATGAAAAGACTCCAGAAGACTTGCTCATATATTTGTCTTCAATGAAAATCAGATGCAAGGAATGAGTTAAAGATTATAATCAAAGGTTTTCATACTTGAAAAATGGAATCCCTGCTACTGTTCTTCCTACAGAAGAACTACTGGTTGCTTATTATGTTAAAGGTTTACCCAATCCCATTTCTATGTGGGTAAAAAGAGCACATAAAGGTAACTTGCAAGAGGCCTTTGCTGAGGCTATCCAGGTTGAAAAAGATATATTTTGTTTGAAAGATAACCCTGATACTTCAGCTGAACAACCTTCTACCTCCAAAAGAAAGCAAGAAAACCCTCCAAAAACTACAGTGCAAAACAAGGACCCATTTGAGATTAATGACATGTCAAAGTTCCTCCAAAAGATCTCAAATGAAATGGTAGGCCTGAAGAAGGGAAACACAGAAAACCAGAACAATAACAGGAGGTTCAATAGACAACCTTTCAGAAGACCTTACCAACCCCCACAGTACCAAGTCCCACCTAATCCTGATGAAGGATTGAAATCTGTAGAAATTCTTTCTATCTTTAAGGCTTTGGTTTCAGAATCTCACAATTCTCCTGATCAACAAGATGAAAACCCACAAGAGAATCAAGATCCTGAACCACCAGATGAAGTAGAAGACCAGCAGATAAACACAATTAGCTTCTTTTCAAAACTTCCCATGGATGAGGAGGAAGATGAGCCTGCGGCTGTCTTCAATGTCCAACATACCTATAATACAAGGAGTAAAGGACATCCCACACAAGAAGCTTCCACTTCAACATCAACACTGAACAGTGGTAAAGCACCGGCACATAAGGACACTGTAATTCCTGAAATATAATGCAGTCTGATTGATGACTTGAAAAGAGTGAAAGCCAATATTTCTCTTTTTGAACTTCTGAAAATCCCTACAATGAGAGACACTCTACCCAAAAGCATGATTGTAAACAATCCTAGGGAGGATTAGAACAACAATTTAGATTCATACTCTAAACCTGGAAATCAAAAACCAGGTAGCAAGAAAACACCTCCTTTCCTGATTACTTTTGAAGTTTTCAATAGGAATGTCCATAACTATATGATAGATTCAGGGGATTCATCAAATGCGATGCCTCTATCTGTCTGCAAAAAGTTAAATGCCTATTGGGAGCCCTGCCCTACTCAAATTGTTCAACTTGATAGATCCAAAGTTAGGGTAGTGGGAGAACTGAAGAATGTCCTGTTAACACTATCTGTCGACCCTAGAATATACCAGACTGTGGATATTATTGTGGCTAACATCCCTGAAATGTATGGAATGTGGTTGAGAAGGGATTGGTGAGAGAATCTCAAAGGCTACTTTGCTACTGACTGGTCCCACTTATGGCTTACCTATAATGGAAGACCAAACATAACTAAAATCAGCAGGGAACCTTACATGAAACAAATTGTCACAGACTTAAATGATCCTATTGAGCCTGCTGCAGACTTTAGATCCCATGTGGAACATTACACTTTCGATACATTCTTTGGGGATCTACCTGCGGATTTGTCCCTAGCTGAGAATGCACAAAATCAGTCCCAAATTGTCAATCTTACCTCTGTTCCATTCTCAGGTACCATTGTACATAATTTATACAATGTAAATACTAATTTTAGGATAGATTTGAATGCATGGACTCTATTTTTTGATGGTTCTAGATCTAAAGATGGAGGCGGTGCGGGTTGTGTCTTGATTGATCCAAAAGGAACCAAAACTATGATTGCTTGCAGACTTGAGTTTGAATGCACCAACAAGATAGCTGAGTATGAGGCCTTGGTCCAGGGACTCAGGAAGGAAATTTATATGGGTGCCCAGGTAATTGAATGCTATGGAGATTCTGAGATCATAGTAAAACAGGTGAGAAACAAAATCCATTGTTTTTCTCCTCGTTTGATTAACTATCATAAACTGGTAAGGGACTTAACTAATTATTTTTCTACATTTAACATCAAGTCAGTCCCAAGATCACAGAATTTTGATGCATATTTACTCGCTAATACTGCATCCAGGTTGATCCTACCAGAAGGTTTGTCCCCTAACACTTTTTCAATTGAACTTATGTACAAGCCTTCTATTCCTGATAATGTGACTAATTGGAAGGTGTTTGATGATGACCAACAAATATTAGACTTTCTCATAGCTCATGACACTTTTGAGATGGAAGTTGTTGGACTCAAGAAGAAAATTGAAAAAACAAACTATCATGAGAAGTTCAACAACAGCTCTATCATGTTGGAAAAATTATTGGATTTCCAAAGGTCTCCCCATGACAAAACTGGCCTTGGGTATAAAAAGGTAGAAGACAATCTAGAAAAATACAAGTGGTCTCCAAAGACTCCAGAAGCTGGTCCATCAATGACCAAGGATGCATCCCATATACCTGCACATGGCAACAAAGAAGTTGGAAGATCACTAATGACTCATGAAGCTGCTCCCACTCATCAAAGCAATTCATTTGGAAGAAGAAAGACAACTCCAAGCCAAACATCAAGGTATGAAAATAGTTTTGATGGATATTTCTTTTCTTACTCTAATTATGGTCATAGGGCTTTGAATTGTAGATACCATGAACAAAGAGGGGATGGAAGCCCTAATGATAAAATGAGATGCAATCATTTTGGACACGTGGATGCAAATTGTCACACATTAAGATGCTTCAATTGTGATGGTGTTGGCCATAAAGCCAAGGAGTGTGCAAGTCTAAGAAGACCATTCATGAGGAGATTAACATACAAAGCAAATGAAGAAGATGGAACAAGTTATGAAAAGACCGAGATCAAGAAGAAAGTATGGTGAAGAAAAATGAAGTTGATGAAAGTGGCTTCCATATAGCAAGCCATACTTGAAGTCTTCTAAAGACTTTGAGTATGTGAAAATCCTCGCAGCAGATCTAAGAGATGATGTATACCTCACAAGAGTAATTATGATTAAGCAGGAAGATAGAAGAAGAGTGGTCAATGCAGTGTAATGAGCAACAGAATAATAATACAGTAGAACTTGGATAGAAGGAAAATTACTTCACACACACTAATTAATTAATCACAATATGGACAAATAAGTAGTACAATGCATGAGGATTTGAATGCCAAGGTGGAAATTCGAATTAGCCTTCATGGAGTGATCAAAAGATCATTGGAGTGTCATTGGATCACAACTAGTAGTCTATCTCATCATCAGTGGAGTCATCAATGCTCAAGTAACTGTCAACCATCAGTCAAACTGAGTCTAACTGAGTGTAAGTGGCACTAACTGAATGAAGGAGGCTCAGTGGAGGGTGCATGAGGAACTAACTGGAGTCAGAATGGGTGGTCAAGTCTCACTGGAGGTCCATCGGAGTGATATATTCAGTTGAGAGTCAGTCTAGCCTTAAATCAAGGAAAGAACTGAAGATAACTGAATGGGAGGTAAGGAAGGGCGCCTTTCTCAACTGGTAGATGAAAGGAGGGCGCACTAAGCTCTAGGAGGGCTAAAACTGAGTGGAAAGAAGCTGTGGAGGCTAGCTAACTGAGGGCTAGGTGCTGGGACTGATGACTGGGATGAAGACAAATGCATGCAAACCCTAAATAATGCATGGAAACTCTAAAAATGCATGCATGACCTAAAATGCAAATAATGGAAATGCTAATAGGTCTAGGATGGAGTATAGGAATATCCTAACACCCCCCTTTAATCCATCCCAGGCCCTGGTAACTGAGACCAAAGGTCACCCAATACAATGAATAACAATAATAGTCAATAAACCAAGGAAATGGGGAAAACCTCTGGGAAAAATACCCCCCCTCAAAATAGATTGTAAGGCACACACAAAAATAAATGCTCCAAACTCAAGCAGGTGTGATGCTTGGTCATATGTCTGGAGGTATCTTCTTCTTGGGAAGAAGTGGATCATGCTCAAAAGGCATGTGCTTGAACTTGCTCTTCAGATCGAATGTGATGAGAACAAATCCAAAATTATGAGGATGATCCTTGAACCTGTGATTCGAATCCACTGAGGTAGGACCAAATCTATGAATGTGCAGATAGTCTTTTGTCTTCTCCTTTGAACCATCATGGGAAAGATTATGCCAAAAAGAACCATCAAATAATAGTAAATGTTTTGAATCGAAATCAGATCCAAGACTTAAAGAATGGTTTCTTAAGATCTCCTTTGAACCATTTGAGGTGAGATCTAAACCATTGAATGCATGCGAAATTATCCCAAGTGAATGGCAATGGCCATCAAATATCAGTGTTTGCTTGGAATCCAAATTAGATCCAAGACTTGAATCATGGTTTCGTGAGATCTCCTTTGAACCATTAGAGGTGAGATCAAAACCAGTAAGTGCATGAGAAATTATCCCAAGCGAATGGCAATGGCCATTATCTTCAATAACCTTCTGAAAGCATGAAATAATGATCTTATAGAAGTACATAAGAGGTGAGTGATCAAGGAGAGCGAATGCATTACCTCCAATGGCTGATTTGACCTCCGAAACATTCGATAGATCATGATGCAAACCAACAAACTCTGGTGCAAGAGAGGATTTAGGACCTTCTACAATTTCTAGAGTGTGAGCTGGCACATAATTCAAAATAAAAGAAATTTGGAGCATGAGTGTAGAATCTGCAAGTTATTCTTCATTGTGGAAAACTTCAATATTAGATATGTTTGATACTGATTCATGATGAATGAGATCATCAAGGAGGGCAAATGCATCACTTTTCTTGCTCTCGAAAGGGTTTGGACCAATCCCTTCATTTTGTTTGCCAAATCTTTCATCCAGGAGGGCCCATAGATCTTTTGGAGATTCAACATCATCAATGAATTGGTATATCATGTATTCAGGCAAAGCAAACATCATTGTTGCATAAAATCTGTCACCTTTATTTAACCAGTCAATCTCTTCTTCATAGGATTCGAACTCTCTTTCAAAACAATGAGCAAAGAGATCATTTTTCTTCAAATATGCTATCATTTTAAATTTCCATTCATCATAGTTTAATGGAGAAAGAAGATCATAGTTGAATGGAGAAAGAGGAGGGATTTCTTCTGAATACATGGAAGCTGTAGAAGAACTGCAAAAAATAATAGAAATATCTGCAACTGCTACTACTGCAAAAATGCAGAAACTGCTGCACTCGAAATCTTGATAATAACCTGCAAAGAACTCTTAGGAATGGAGATAAACAATACTCTCAACATGCTCTGATACCATGTGAAAATCCTTGCAGGAGATCTAAGAGATGATGTATACCTCACAAGAGTAATTATGATTAAGCAGGAAGATAGAAGAAGAGTGGTCAATGCAGTGTAATGAGCAACAAAATAATAATACAGTAGAACTTGGATAGAAGGAAAATTACTTCACACACACTAATTAATTAATCACAATATGGACAAATAAGTAGTACAATGCATGAGGATTTGAATGCCAAGGTGGAAATTCGAATTAGCCTTCATGGAGTGATCAAAAGATCACTGGAGTGTCATTGGATCACAACTAGTAGTCTATCTCATCATCAGTGGAGTCATCAATGCTCAAGTAACTGTCAACCTTTAGTCAAACTGAGTCTAACTGAGTGTGGTAGGTGTAACTGAGTGTAATTGGCACTAACTGAATGAAGGAGGCTCAGTGGAGGGTGCATGAGGAACTAACTGGAGTCAGAATGGGTAGTCAAGTCTCACTGGAGGTCCATCGGAGTGATATAGTCAGTTGAGAGTCAGTCTAGCCTTAAATCAAGGAAAGAACTGAAGATAACTGAATGGGAGGTAAGGAAGGGCGCCTTTCTCAACTGGTAGATGAAAGGAGGGTGCGCTAAGATCTAGGAGGGCTAAAACCGAGTGGAAAGAAGCTCCTGGGGCTAGCTAACTGAGGGCTAGGTGCTAGGACTGATGACTGGGATGCATGCAAATGCATGCAAACCCTAAAAATGCATGCATGACCTAAAATGCAAATAATGGAAAGCTGATAGCTCTAGGATGGAGTATAGGAATATCCTAACAACCCCCCTTAATCCATCCCGGGCCTTGGTAACTAATACCAAAGGTCACCCAATACAATGAATAATAATAACAGTCAATAAACCAAGGAAATGGGGAAAACCTCATGGGAAAAATACCCCACCTCAAAATAGATTGTAAAGCACACACAAAAATAAATGCTCCAAACTCAAGCAGGTGTGATGCTTGGTCATATGTCTGGAGGTATCTTCTTCTTGGGAAGAAGTGGATCATGCTCAAAAGGCATGTGCTTGTACTTTCTCTTCAGATCGAATGTGATGAGAAAAAATCCAAAAGTATGAGGATGATCCTTGAACCCGTGATTCGAATCAGCTGATGTAGGATCAAATCTATGAATGTGCAAATAGTCTTTTGTCTTCTCCTTTGAACCATCATGGGTGAGATTATGCCAAAAAGAACCATCAAATAACAGTAAATGTTTTGAATCGAAAACAGATCCAAGACTTAAAGAATGGTTTCTTAAGATCTCATTTGAACCATTTGAGGTGAGATCTAAACCATTGAATGCATGAGAAATTATCCCAAGCGAATGCAATGGCCATCAAATATCAGTGTTTGCTTGGAATCCAAATTAGATCCAAGACTTGAATCATGGTTTCTTGATATCTCCTTTGAACCATTAGAGGTGAGATCAAAACCAGTACGTGCATGAGAAATTATCCCAAGCGAATGGCAATGGCCATTACCTTCAATAACCTTCTGAAAGCATGAAATAATGATCTTATAGAAGTACATACGAGGTGAGTGATCAAGGAGAGTGAATGCATTACCTCCAATGGCTGATTTGACCTCCTAAACATTCAATAGATCATGATGCAAACCAACAAACTCTGGTGCAAGAGAGGATTTAGGACCTTCTGCAATTTCTAAAGTGTGAGCTGGCACATAATTCGAAATAGAAGAAATTTGGAGCATGAGTGTAGAATCTACAAGTTCTTCTTCTTTTTGGAAAACTTCAATATGAGATATGTTTGATACTGATTCATGATAAATGAGATCATCAAGGAGGGCGAATGCATCACTTTGCTTGCTCTCGAAAGGGTTTGGACCAATCCCTTCATTTCGTTTGCCAAATCTTTCATCCAGGAGGGCCCATAGATCTTTTGGAGATTCAACATCATCAATGAATTGGTATATCATGTATTCAGGCAAAGCAAACATCATTGTTGCATAAACTATGTCACCTTTATTTAACCAGTCAATCTCTTCTTCAGAGGATTCGAACTCTCTTTCAAAACAATGATCAAAGAGATCATTTTTCTTCAAATATGCTATCTTTTTGGTTTCCATTCATCATAGTTGAATGGAGGAAGAGGAGGGATTTCTTCTGACTAAATGGAAGCTGTAGAAGACCTGCAAAAAAAATGGAAATATCTGCAACTGTTACTACTGCAAAAATGCAGCAACTGCTGCACTCGAAATCTTGATAATAACTTGCAAAAAACTCTCAGGAATGGAGATAAACAATACTCTCAACATGCTTTGATACCATGTGAAAATCCTCATAGCAGATCTAAGAGATGATGTATACCTCACAAGAGTAATTATGATTAAGCAGGAAGATAGAAGAAGAGTGGTCAATGCAGCGTAATGAGCAGCAGAATAATAATACAGTAGAACTCAGATAGAAGGAAAAATACTTCACACACACTAATTAATTAATCACAATATGGACAAATAAGTAGTACAATGCATGAGGATTCGAATGCCAAGGTGAAAATTCGAATTAGCCTTCATGGAGTGATCAAAATATCACTGGAGTGTCATTGGAGCACAACTAGTAGTCTATCTCATCATTAGTGGAGTCATCAATGCTCAAGTAACTGTCAACCATTAGTCAAACTGAGTCTAACTGAGTGTGGTAGGTGTAACTGGCACTAACTGAATGAAGGAGGCTCAGTGGAGGGCGCATGAGGAGCTAATTGGAGTCAAAATGGGCAGTCAAGCCTCACTGGAGGTCCATCGGAGTGATACAGTCAATTGAGAGTCAGTCTAGCCTTAAATCAAGGAAGGAACTCAAGATAACTGAAGATAACTGAATGGTAGGTAAGCAAGGGCTCCTTTCTCAACTGGTAGATGAAAGGAGGGTGCACTAAGCTCTAGGAGGGCTGAAACATAGTGGAAAGAAGCTACGGGGGCTAGGTGCTGGCACTAATGACTGGGATGCATGCAAATGCATGCAAACCCTAAAAATGCACGCATGACCTAAAATGCAAATAATGGAAATGCTGATAGCTCTAGGATGGAGTATAGGAATATCCTAACAACCCCCCTTAATCCATCCCGGGCCTTGGTAACTAAGACCAAAGGTCACCCAATACAATGAATAATAATAACAGTCAATAAACCAAGGAAATGAGGAAAACCTCATGGGAAAAATACCCCCCCTCAAAATAGACTATAAGGCACACACAAAAATAAATGCTCCAAACTCAAGTAGGTGTGATGCTTGGTCATATGTCTGGAGGTATCTTCTTCTTGGGAAGAAGTGGATCATGCTCAAAAGGCATGTGCTTGTACTTGCTCTTCAGATCAAATGTGATGAGAACAAATCCAAAAGTATGAGGATGATCCTTGAACCTGTGATTCGAATCAGCCGAGGTAAGATCAAATCTATGAATGTGCATATAGTCTTTTGTCTTCTCCTTTGAACCATCATGGGTGAGATTATGCCAAAAAGAACCATCAAATAATAGTAAATGTTTTGAATCCAAATCAGATCCAAGACTTAAAGAATGGTTACTTAAGATCTCCTTTGAACCATTTGAGGTGAGATCTAAACCATTGAATGCATGAGAAATTATCCCAAGCGAATGGAAATGGCCATCAAATATCAGTGTTTGCTTGGAATCCAAATTAGATCCAAGACTTGGATCATCGTTTCTTGAGATCTCCTTTGAACCATTAGAGGTGAGATCAAAACCAGTAAGTGCATGAGAAATTATCCCAAGCAAATGGCAATGGTCATTATCTTCAATAACCTTCTGAAAGCATGAAATAATGATCTTATAGAAGTACATAAGAGGTGAGTGATCAAGGAGAGCGAATGTATTACCTCCAATGGCTGATTTGACCTTCGAAACATTCAATAGATCATGATGCAAACCAACAAACTCTGGTGCAAGAGAGGATTTAGGACCTGCAAATTCTAGAGTGTGAGCTAGCATAGAATTCAAAATAGAAAAAATTTGGAGCATGAGTGTAGAATCTGCAAGTTCTTCTTCTTTGTGGAAAAATTCAATATGTGATATGTTTGATACTGATTCATGATCAATGAGATCATCAAGGAGGGCGAATGCATCACTTTTCTTGCTCTTGAAAGGGTTTGGACCAATCCCTTCATTTTGTTTTCCAAATATTTCATCCAGGAGGGCCCATAGATCTTTTGGAGATTCAACATCATCAATGAATTGGTATATCATGTATTCAGGCAAAACAAACATCATTGTTGCATAAACTCTATCACCTTTATTTAACCAGTCAATCTCTTCTTCAGAGGATTCGAACTGTCTTTCAAAACAATGATCAAAGAGATCATTTTTCTTCAAATATGCTATCATTTTTGGTTTCCATTCATCATAGTTGAATGGAGAAAGAAGATCATAGTTGAATGGAGGAAGAGGAGGGATTTCTTATGAATACATGGAAGCTATCAAAGACCTGCAAAAAATAATAGAAATATCTGCAACTGATACTACTGCAAAAATGCAGAAACTGCTGCACTCAAAATCTTGATAATAACATGCAAAAAACTCTTAGGAATGGAGATAAACAATACTCTCAACATGCTCTAATACCATGTGAAAATCCTCACAGCAGATCTAAGAGATGATGTATACCTCACAAGAGTAATTATGATTAACCAGGAAGATAGAAGAAGAGTGGTCAATATAGTATAATGAGCAAAATAATAATAATATTGTAGAACTCGGATAGAAGCAAAAATACTTCACACACACTAATTAATTAATCACAATATGGACAAATAAGTAGTACAATGCATGAGGATTCGAATGCCAAGGTGGCAATTCGAATTAGCCTTCATGGAGTGATCAAAAGATCACTGGAGTGTCATCAGAGCACAACTAGTAGTCTATCTCATCATCAATGGAGTCATCAATGCTCAAGTAACTGTCAACCATCAGTCAAACTGAGTCTAACTGAGTGTGGTAGGTGTAACTAGCACTAACTGAATGAAGGAGGCTCAGTGGAGGGTGCATGAGGAGCTAGCTAGAGTCAGAATGGGCATTCAAGTCTCATTGGAGGTCCATCGGAGTGATACAGTCAATTGAGAGTCAGTGTAGCCTTAAATCAAGGAAAGAACTCAAGATAACTGAAGATAACTGAATGGTAGGTAAGGAAGGGCACCTTTCTCAACTGGTAGATGAAAGGAGCCGCACTAAGCTCTAGGAGGGATAAAACCGAGTGGAAAGAAGCTCCAATGTCTAGCTAACTGAGGGATAGGTGCTGGGACTTATGACTGGGATGCATGCAAACCCTAAATAATGCATGCAAACCCTAAAAATGCATGCATGACATAAAATGCAAATAATGGAAATGCTGATAGGTCTAGGATGGAATATAGGAATATCCTAACAGAGTATGCCATGAGTTCATCATTGAAGAATGAACTCAAATGGCAGAGAATGGCACTCCAAGCAGAAAGATAGGTCCAAGGATCGTGGTCACAATTGGGATTGTGATAGGGGGAGCAGTGACATGATGACTTTTGAAGGATTCTTTCCTTAATAACAACTGGCAGTATTTTCATGATAAGACTTGTTGAAAATATGCAAGGAAGATAGTTGGCCTGTTTGCAAACTCAATTGAAGATGGAAATTAAACTGAGTAAGAGAAGAATTAGGTGAAAATACTGAGACCTACGAAGCTACTGAAAGAAAGTCTGATTCTTGCGTGTACTTTTATATGCACAGTCTTTGTGCTAATGTTTTTGGGTTAGATCAATCACAGTGAGGATGTATGGTTTTTGTTGGTTGTGGAGCTTGATCTTCTAGTCTCATAGATGATGATTCATCCGTGTTTGAACCCCAGGTTTGGTTATGATCCCGACACGATCCCCAGGGGCTGTTTTCACCAACATTTTACGGGCCTATGGTTTTGGGTAACCCGTGGTATTTTCCCATTATATTTCCCTTATAAAAGAGAGACATTGTAATACGGCTAAGGTTGATGTATTAGGTATTATTCATTGTAAAGATCTCTGATATCGGAAGAGATACTGTGAGAAAGTGAAGAGGAAGTGCATCGGTTGTGTTGTAGGTTGTATCCCTTCACTTTGTTGCATGGTATAATAATAAGAACCGGCAATTTCAGTGTGGACGTAGCCCATCTTGGGTGAACCACGATATATTAGTGTCTCTCTTGTAATGTGTTTGTGTGATTATATTTGCATTTCTGTTTATTGTTATTGCTTTGCAATCTTGTTTATCTAACAGTTTTACTTGGTTCACTTACAAGTCTAGAAATCAAGTATTTTGATAAAAACTCTTGAAGGTCTGAGTCCAATAGAGACATTCTCAAAATTTCAGGAAATGACATTACAATATAAATACAGTCATCTGGAAAATCATCTCATGTGCAAAACAATTTTGAATGGATGTATTCATTTTGAAGTTTGAAATTCAAATGGAAAGAATGAAGATGTCAGGCATTATGTAACCATATTGGAAAATGGCTAACCTAAATTTGAAGCAATATCCAGTGAAGTATTAATGAACAGTTGCAGTCCTATTTGTAAGGACTTTGTTGCATATTAGAAAGAGTTTGTTTGAAGAGCAGATTTATTAGTATGGTAAGAAGAACAGGAGCAATCTAAGACAGTAAACAATGTGTGGAAGCGTTCAAGATTTGGTGATCAACCAGACAAGGTTCATGATGACTCTTTCAAGAAGAAGGACAACTCCTAGGATCATAGTTGCACCAAGATTTCTGGTCATCAAAACACAGTTCTCGAGAGTAGAAGTTGTCTTTAAGATCAGATCTGAGAATCCTTCCAAAATAGACTAAATTTTGCTAAAAGCAAATTGTATAGCAGTTAAGGACAAATTTGAAGGACACATTCTTGGCCTTGTTTATAAGGATGTGTATGCAGATTTGAAGTATGCTCGAGAGATGTGTTTGAGGACTGTTTTAGACTTGAAGCTTTGGATTGATCCGAATGCAAGCTACAGTAGATGATTGAAGTCTTTCATTTTTTTTTTTTGGATAGAAGAAGACATTTATGTTAGAATGATACTTTTCAAGGACTAGCTCAGGCATCTGAAAACCAGACACTGATTTAGGGAAGTCAACAATCATCTCTTTATTCAAGTCTTGTTTAATCTTCCATTCAGTTAAAAATCATCACATATGGAAGATTATTAACATACAACCAAAGCTATGACGTTTGAATTTTTGATCTTATTCAAGCATTGAAGCACACTCAAACCTCGCATTTCTGAAATAAACAAGCGAGTGAAAATTTCAGCTCTGAGTTCATAGCGATGGAAAATTTTAAGCCATCGTCAGAAGACAATTGAAGGCATAAGAAGTAGAAATCAAACACTAATCTTGTGTTTGTGTGGCAAGCTGCTAGGTCAAAATCTGTTGTGAAAGACATGATTGAAGCAAATATTGAAGAGAAAGTGAAGCAAGGTGCTATCAGTAGTCTATTTGAAAGGGGGAGTATATTGACATACACTTATGAAAAATTTAAATATTGCAAGTGTTAGAAGATTCATTACATAATTTCATGAAGCATTTAAGATACAATTTTTTTGGGTATTGTGAAGCCATTAATGGCTCATTGACCCTTTGTCATTAATGTCAAAGGGGAAGAAGAAGACGCTGATTGGTTGCCGTCAATGACAAAGGGGGAGATTGATGAATATGGTTTTCTATGGTCGTCATTGATGACACACCATTAATGACAAAGGTGTAAATGCATGATGACAAGCAAACAAGGTGATGGGCATTGGCACACCGAATAAGCCAAATGACCCATACTGTGGTCATTTGGAATTGGGCCTAATACCCTAGACAAGGATGATGTGGGAAATGCACTTGGACAAGACAAAGTGGACAAGGTGATTGCTTGAACTTGATGGATAAAGGACAATGAAGGACAAATAGCAAAAATAGAGAAGACATATGCCAAGCAAGTGTGAGCTTGCGGGCATGTCTCTTGAGGTCATACGGGAAAGACAAAGGAAAGATGAACAAGATGGACAAGTACAAGCAAAGATGTCATGTTAATATGCCAAGCATGCATAAGATTGCGGGCATGAGAAGACAAGGAAGACATTGAATGGAAAGCACATGGCACACATGACATGGAGAACACATGGCTAATGCATGACAAGTGGAAGCAAGTATGAGCATGACAAGTGCAAGAATGGAGGACTAGGAAAAGCTGGAAACAAGCAAGAGGTTGTAGACATGACTTAGCAAGCACAAGTTAAGAGTGATGACATGGAAAAAATATTGCGGGCATCCATAACAAGCTTGCTGCGGGCATGTTTCAAGGACAATGCAGGCATTCTAATGGCACTATGAAGTAGAGCCGCGGGCATGATTGCAAGGAACTTGAGGGAATAAAAGAAAGGCCCCTGCGGGAATCCTTCACAACCATTGTAGTCATGATGAAAGCATCAATGAGGGAAGCCAATTGAGCCCTGCAGGCATCACAGGTCAGAATACCAAGAAGAGAATGCGGGCATCACTAATAAGGAATTACGGGCAACTTGGAGATCATTGAGGGCTTGTCAAATCCTTGTGGGATTAAAATGGAAGATTACCCACCTTGATGAAACAAAAAAATCAAATGCATATATATTTATACTTGTTAAGGATAACATGGAAATGGAGAATGTATTCAAATTGACAAGTCAGCCTCATATGGCATGATGATGTGATTATGGAAATGAATTACAAAATAAAATACTATTTATTGAACAAGTCAGCCCCTAAATTCATTGACAAATGAACTATAAATGGAGATGAATTCATTGAATGAAAAGTGAGTTTTTTTTATGAGAAGATTCGGTGCAATTTGGGAGACATAAGGAGCTCTAATCTCATGGGGACTAAGGACAGTTTGGTGGTAGCAGGAGCATCGACACAGAGAGCAGAAATAAAGTTTTTACCTTCTATTTTCTGGGTTTGATTGAGGCAGCAGTTTGATGAAGTCATGAATAAGAGTGCTCAGCATAAAGACCAAGACATGTGGACATGATCTTCGACCTGATAGGACAGAGATGGTTAAGGAAAAAACAATGACATGGTGAAGGACATGAAGCTTAACATTATGCTGAAGATGTTAATGTACTACTGATGTTGATAATATTGATGTACAGTTTACTTAGTATATGCATGGAAAAGATAGTCAGAATGTATTTGGTTTGCTCTTGGGAAGCATGAAGAATTTGGACAGAATTATGAGTACATGCTAAAGATGAGTGTATAAATAGAACGAAGACTTGCTCATTGGAATTTTATGATGTATGTGTCTGTGGCAGACTTTGGAAGAGTCTGATATATCAATTGTAATATGCAATCTGAAATTTGTATAGGGAGGTAGGGTGGAGCTGGGGAAAGACTAATTAGTCTTTTGGCAAGTTGTAGCTTTCCTGATATTGTAACATCTCAGTTAGTTGCAGCTGACTGAACCATTATGGTGGGTGGTGCCACCTTATGGGTTGTATCCCATATTGGAAATTGTAGTCTCCATTTATACAAAACTTACAAAGCTTATATCTCGTCTCTTGTGCAATGTGTTGAAGTATTTATGTTGATAATATATTGATGAATATAATATATAAGTGAATGTGTAAATTATGATAAGAAATTGTGATTAAAGTTGAAATTGAATAAAGTGTAGACTCACTGATTCAGCCGCCCTCTTAGTGAGCATTGTGTCTAACAGGATCCCATTATAGTCACATTGTAAATAATTCATCTTAATAATTGTAGATTGCAAGCTGGGGGGTCTTATCACAAGCAAACCCATTATGTTCATAGGTGTTTAGTGGAATGACATCTCCACACCTGGTCACCAAGATAGGGAGATGACTTTCAGTTACTATTGGAAGGTGGAAGATGCTATCATAGGTCGGTCCACTCATGATCTGCAAAACCTCAGTGAGTAACACTACTAGCATATGGTCACCGAGCCATGGTAGTGTCTTGTGATTACACATCAATATATTTTGTTATTCTTTTATAAAAAATTGTTGTATATGAGGATAGGGGGGTCTTATTACAAGCCATCCCTACCATGATCATGAATTTCATTTTGGGTTGGAATTATCACTTTATGGTTACCAAGCCATGGTAATTGCTTTTAGTGTCAAAAGTTGAAAGACAAGGAGTCTCCTTATCGAGCTAGCTTGTTCAGTTTCCAAATCAAGTTTCTGAATGGCATGGAAAACATCTGATCACCAAGTCAGAGCAATGTCCTCGTGTCAACAAAATCCTTATGCATATATTTTCATCATGTTTTCAAAAGAAAAGAGAAAAGTAAAAAAAAAAGAGGAAAATAAAAAGAAATGTATATATTTTTCAGTCATGCATCTGTACATAAATAAATTATTAATGAAATCAAGGTGATTCATAATTTGGTTATCCAGAATGGTTCTAAGTTTGTTCTAAGGTTCAACACAAATTGCCTTCCTTTGATTGCATAATGGTAGAGGATTCCTGTTTACTTCCATATTTCCTTATCAGATAGATATCATCATTAATTGGTTTGGGATTAAAATATATCAATCATATGACTATCTCTGCTGTGTGGTTGTGTTTTTGTGAGAACATTTTGAAATTATAGGTTGAAATATCAGTTTGCTGACATATCTTCCTTTTAACTACAGATTTTATTTACAGAGATAACTGGTTCATCCCAGCCATTCGCCATTTGTTGTAGGTACAACAGATCCCATGTTTTAATGAAACATGGGAGCACCAATTTTTATGTGCAAAGGTAATGATTAAGTTTCATGGTCATTTTGGGGTTTTTCATCATGCTTTTATTGCTTTGCTATGATATGATTCAGTTAGCCTTTGATTTTGTGTGTTTTTGTGAGTTGCGAAAAGCTTTGGTTTTCCTAAAAGATGTCTCTTTCCGCAACCCGCAATCCGCATGCGGAATTTTTTTTCAATAATTGTGGTCTTTTGCACCCGCAACCCGCAACCCGCAATTGCGGATTACAGGAATACTTTTAAAATAGTTTTGCGATTTGCGTTTCCGCAACCTGCAATCCGCAATTGCGGATTGCGGATTATGGAAAGTATTTGAATAATAAGTTCGTGTTTGCGTTCCCGCAACCCGCATTTGTGGATTGCGGAAAATTCTGGTTTGTTTATATTTACAATTGCAATTCTGCAACCCGCAACCCATAATTGTGGATTCCAGATTGTGGAAAGGATGTATATATTTGCAAAATAAACGCCCGCGACCCTTCTCCCGCATCTTGCATGTTTAATCTTAACCGTTGATTTACCTTGATCCTATGGATGATATTAGGTTGTTTGATTTGAATAACTATTTCGGTTTTCCGTTTTTCTTCACCAATTTCCAAATTGCAATCAGGTCCTTAACTACGTTTTTCACCTTCGGCCAAGCATGAAACGGTAATCATTGATACAACTAATTCATAATGATCGAATGTTAAGATATGACATTAAATCATACGTGAATTAATTAAAATCTTATCCTGTCTTAATCCAAATTTCGTCGACACATGCTGTGTGTTATTTCATTCGAGACGTGATAATTGCAATTCCCAGATCGTAAGATTTTAATCATGGCAATTCATTACACTCAATCATCTTGGAATATTTATTGTTTTTTCTAAATACAAACATCAATATGAGAAATTCGTTGGTCGTCATATTGCATAGAAGAGTCTTGTTAATCAATTTTTCAGAGATTTCCTTCTAACAGTTACATACTATGAGCAAGATGCAGAAAAGTCACAAATTCTCAGTCAGATTTTGTGAAGAGAAAGAACTTTAGCCTCTTCAATATCATGAACCTGTGTCACCACCTTTTAAAGTGGATGTTCTAGATGAAAGCACTGGTAGTGAAAAAGAAGACTCTGAGATTCAATCCATGTACATACGGCTCCCTAAGAGGAAGAGAAGGAAGATCACTAAAAAACATGCTGATTGAGACGATACCATTATCTAGGATTTTATAATCAATTTAGTACGTGTTGCTCCACCAATCCCCTTGAAGTAGGGACAAGTGGCCGACTTTTCAGTTTTTGAGGACATTGTCGATCATCAGGAATATTCTAAGAAAGATCTTTCAGTTCCCTTGTCATCCGTCGCAGACAACTAGTAGATTGTTGTTATCTTTCACAGTTCACTGCGGGATATTTCCTTGAATGTATGCGATGAAATCTTTTGGGAATTTTGCAAAATGCTTGGTATTAATCACTCTTGGAGATGATTGAGCAGTGGAAGTTGATTTTGTAATCCCTCTTTTATGGGAAGCCTATCCTTTGTAACTATTTTGTAATTATTATTTAAAGGGTAGAGGTCTCATGAGGTAGGGGGGGAGAAAATCTGCAAAAGAAGATTGGAGATACTTTGATTAATGAAGAGATTGTAATTTCTTGCAATTTTGAGCTAATACAGTTAGTTTTCTCTTAATTCCTCTTTTGTCAATTTGTCAAATTTATTTGATGGATGTTGATTTTCACTTCAGTTTATTAATGAATACTGTTTAATTTTTGCAATCAATAATCCATGCATTGATCTACAGTTTGGATTTGTCTCAATTGATGATCTGTGTGTATTTATGTTTTAAGTGAATTTATTTAATTAAAACATTTATCTATTTCTGCAAATGATTAACAATAGTTATTAAATGAATGTTAATTTTTCAATTAGCATTAGAGTTACAGGATAATATTGCATGTACCTAATATCCAAACTACTATCATTTAATTTTCATTGTCTGATTGTATTTTGGAAATAATAAGAAGAGATCCATTTTCACATTTCTGTCAAATTGGTGAACAAGCCTTATTAATTTTCAGATCAAGTTATCTTGCATATAAACAAAGCACTTTCTATAGATTAGATCCAACTTAGATTAGATTTATTTCAAGATAGATTCCTTTCTAGATTAAGAACACTTTGATCTTCCCACACAGGAAGACATATCCTTTTAGGATCAAACCCCATAAGTTCCAGCGGAGGCCTTTATATCTGTGGGAGTTAACTACACCAAACAGTCTGGGGATAGAACTGCTCTTGTGCAGAGCTTTTTGAAGCCTTTCAGACTAGGTTTTCACCCTCTGTTGTTAGCCTTGGAACCCATTCCAACAATTTACACATCCAGGGCTTCAACAGTATGCTATGATATGTTGCATGTGTGAGACCTTGTGTTTGCATTTGATGTAAGCCTCGAAAACTATGAATAGTTCCTCTGATCCACAACTTGTCTCTATGTTAATCCTGCATGTAAATCCTGATGGTGAACATCGTTGTTCTAAGCGACCTGGGTGGCGAAGGGACTACCATTTCACTTAGTAGTGTTATAAAATTCTTTCCCCTTTCTATTAACTTCCATCACCACTCCAGATGAGCTGAGGACCAATTCATCATCATTTGTATCTTCCATAAAAAAAATTCTTATATTGAGAGTCACTTCTATTGTTGTTAGTCTTTGCATAACATTCAACATATATGAATTAAATTATTTGAAACATATTAGTGAATATTCTTAAGTACAATATTACTCAAATTTGAAGAAATAATTCATATTGACTTATTTTTTATTCACTTGATTCATCCCTCTGCAACTTTTCCATCAACGTTTTATGCTCTTCTAGACTTAGATTGGTAAGAATCTTACCGAGCTTCCTCATTTTTTCGCTCTGCATGTCACACATGAACCAATACATATTATTTAAATTTATAAATAATTCAAACAAATTAATTTAAATACATAAATTAAAAAGCAAATTCCTTCTTTGTAATTCTGGATGTGCTGCCATTATGCTGACTCAAATTGTTGTTCATTGAAATCATACAATGCATTTTATACCAACAAACAACCCAGACCATTAAATATAGAATATGTCAATATATTACACAAAAAGTACATAATTTCAAAATAGAAAACAAGTAGATATCAGTGCGCTTAATCACATAAAACGTCCGGTGCGTTTATGTACATTCACGCATTGAAGTGTTATATCAACAAAGACGTGACGCGCATGGCTGAAATAATTATTTAACATTTTAGGAAAATAAAAAATGATGTGTTCCTGTCAATATCGGTGAGATATTCATATAAACACACAGGGTGTTACTATGATATTGTGGCACCAAGAAAAACAAAATACTCTCATGCATATCAGTTCCGGGGCACTAGTTTTACATATGCACCGGTGCGTTCATGTCACATAGGCACATTTAAAATGACAAATGGATTTTTTATTAATTTTTTTTTAAAAAACTTGATAGGGCCGACATGGTTATAGATTCGACCCAAAATGTGGCCCCATCTCACTCTACGCTTTATATATATAGTCACAAACTCATCAAATCTAAAATACCTAAAAGCAAAAATTGTAATTGTATAACAATAGAGGGCTTTAAACCCTAATGTAAAATTTTGCAGCCACAGAATAACAGTCATATAAAATGAAAGGAAGCAACCATAAAATAAGGGTTTCAACATTTAAGGTAACTATAAAGTTTTTTTTTCTAAATCTAGTTGAAATCTAATTAGGATAATAAGATCAATATTAATATTTTACATGAAATTTCTACTATGTAGATTTTGTTTGATTCACCATACCTAACAAATTTCGATCCTTGGAATAATCCGGTTGGTTCAAACTCCTTCCACGTAAGTCTCTCTTCCAAAACCCTCCCTTCAAAATTTCGGTGAAATAATGAAATAATGTTTAGTTCTTTTATTATTATTTTAAACACCTTTTAGAATTAGTCTTCAATTTTAAAATTGTCGCCCTTTTTTAGTTTAGGGAAAAAATAATATATGTGATTTTTTAAAATTTTGATTTTCGTCATTTCCTGTGCGTTTGTTTTTTGACGCACCGGTGCATATATACACCAACTACATTGTTGCGTTATAATTTCAATGTCGCATTGCATAAACAAGGGATACAAAAATAAAAAATAATTTTTTTTGTAGTGGCGCCTTTCGAATTCGTATGCACCGGTGTGCATGTATTTATATAACGCATCGGTGAGAATTATTTCATACAAATGCATCCATAAATATATACTATCAAATGTAGCAGATATTTTATTCTACAGTGGATTTTGCGTATTTTGATATCCTATGCATTTGTTGTGAGGACGCACTGGTGTATTACTCAGAAGGAAAAGCATTGGTGCGTGTCAAATAAATTAGGTGCACCGATTTACTTTTAAAATCCTGTGGCTAGATGTGTAAACTTAAAATTATATATTCATCTCAAATTTTCTTTTAGTATTCAACCACACCAATTACAATATTTCATAGTATAAATATGTTGTTGATGTATATGTAACTTCAGAATGTATTTACCGATGTGTATTGTATTCCTATAGAGATGTTATTATTCCTCTATACGGAAGTGCTTGTATTCCTATAGAGATGTTATTATTCCTCTATATGAAAGTGTCGTCATTTATACTGTAAGTGTCGTAACTTATACTTGATGGGTTATTAGACCACCTTGATGGGGCCGACCCTGTATGAGTCATGTGGGTAAATGGGTTATTAGACCACCAAGTGTGGGGTCGGCCCGGATTAAGTTAACCATGGGTTATTAGTCTAAGCTAGACAAGTTGGCCCCATTAGTTTATTGGGCATGACATGACAAGTATAAATAGATATCGGGAGATCTCTATTTGATCACTCATTACTCACTTCTATCTCTCTCAGAAAGTGGCAAACTTGTGAGGAGGAGGATCATATGCTAGGAAAAGACTATCTCTTGTACTTTGCTTGTATCATTGCTCTATCTATCTCTGAGGAAGTTGCGGGGTTTTTCACCTTCTTGGTTTTCCCCATGAAACTTTGTGTCTCTTGTGTGCTTGCATTATTGTGTCCATGATTGATATGCTGTAGATATGCTGTACATGTTATTCTCTCAGTTAAGATCCTAGATCAGATTGAAATTTCTGAAAAACTAACATAGTATTAGAGCTAGCCTGAAATAAGGCATGGTATGGCATGTATGACACTTGTTGCACTTGCGATGCTAGGGCTTGATATAGTAAACACCAGTCATCGTAGAAATTTCGCTATAAATACATTTCGGCTAGGTTTCAGGATATGAAACTCTTACAGGTTGAAGATAAGATCCCCATCTACCTTGTGTCCAAAGGAAAACTTATAATTCATTGTACTTTGTGTTTTATGATCTATACAATCTAGGGTTTCTGCCTCTTCTAGATCTGAGTCATAAACAGGTGACCTGGGAAAAAAAGTCATAACATGGGATAGGAAGCTCCAAATGAAATTTCGTAAAACTTGACAGGTAGGGAACGGACTATAATTTCACAGGCTGAAGTTTCAGAGGCTGAAAGTGAACCAGTGACACGTGGCACTCCGTACAAGTTCGCTCTCCTGTTTTATCCCATAAACAGGTCACGTTGCGACACTTGGCATAACTCTCTCTCTCAGAGAATCTAATTGAGGTCAGACCTGTGGGATTGGAAATATGACAGGTCAGGATACCATAGGTAGAAGTTTTAGACCCTCTGGATTCGTAATTTCAGAGTTACACCAGAAAAAATCAGGTGCATTTGTTTGTCAAAACAAAATTGGATTTTGAGCACCTTCATTCATGGCTACGGGAATTAGGGTTTCGGAGAAAGTTGGTATTTTTGTAATCAGAGACCACGGCTGAATGCTACTCATCAAAATAAAAATTTAGAGACCAAGATCAAATTTTTTGGTTGGTTAGAAGGCTGGGCTTGATCAAACCCTAGTTCGAGACCTTGATCGGAAAAATGGAAAATTAGGGCTTTTGCAAAAGTTGGAATTTTTGAAGTTTGTGACCACGGCTGGAAGCTCCTCAGAAAAATCAAAGTTTAGAGCTTTGGATCGAACCTTTTGGTTGGGCAGAAGGGTGGAATTTATCAAATCCTAGTTCGGGATCCTATCTAGAAAATCCAGAAGTTTCAAAGGCAATTTTGAGGGGTGAAACTTTGCAGTTTTCAAATTCTGAGTATACCGGCTTGATCAGCTCATCAAGGCACATCTTTCTATCCTTTCAGAAGTTTGACATTCAAAGTTTGACTTTTTAGGGTTTCTCTGACAAACCCTAATCCAGCTCCAGATCCAGTTCCTACAAATCAAGTGGATTGGGTTAATCCTAGAAGAGAATGGATTGGTCACCTGCATAAGTGAAGAAGTTCCTGTTTTAGAGGGAGATGAGACTAAGGCCTTACATAAGAAGTTTACAAGCAATCTCGACAAGTATGACTTATCCAGGTATGTTTCAATATTTGTTCATGATTAATTTTATGGTATGTTTGTCTTCATATTATTACGGTTAGTACAATCTTGATAAAATTTAGACTTGTCGTATCACCTTAATAAAATTATGAATGCATGATAGAAGATATTCATTGATTAGGGTGTTGAAACTTATGATTGTACTAATGCATTATTGTGTTGTATGAGGTTTATGTTGTCCGCTAACATGAAAGGTTCACCAAGAAAGACAAATCATGTTCTAGTTCAAGAACATATGATCATGGTGATATGAAGACAAAGATTCATCCATTGTCATGGATCACTTAGAAGATCTATTTACGAGGTATGTATAACTTGGCTCTATAATGGTTAACTTATGAGATATGTAGGTTACTAGCACAAGTCATTGAAGAGAACAAGAAGACATCATGTGGGTATGCTAGACATAACTAGCTAACATACTAATCCAGGTATGTTTTTCCTATATCAAGTTAGAATCCTACCTTGTGATAGGATCTCTTATATAAGTATACATGGCATGATTGATAATGATTATTCATAGGTTTGAATAATCATGGGTGTATGCATATTATGTTTCTTACCTTAATTGATGATATGACTAACCAGAAGAGTCATGAAAGTATAGGTTTGAGTAATCACGGGTTTAGGCATGTTATGTTTCTTACTTTAATTTATGATATGACTAACCATAAGAGTCCTTGAATACTAATGCTTATTATTTCTATTTGAAATGATCATGACTATACATGCTTAAGATTATTGTGTTCTGATAGTATTGAGAATATACTAATAAATGTATGATTATGTATGAGATCTCGAGGATATCACAATAATGATACCTGCAAGCATGCATAGTGATCGAGGATGGATATAAGTTCAAGGACAGGTAATCCAGGAAGCAAAGATAAAGAGGGAGCACACTCCAGTAGTTTCTGCAAGGATGCAGATATTCAGAGGGAGTCGACCACTTCTCACAATCCACATCAGAATGGAGTTGCAAAGATTCAGAGGGAGTCCACCCAACAACCAAACAAAGATAAGTATTTGAATTGTCATTTCTTATGTATTTGTTTGTTTAAATAATGTTGTTCAATGATGTATATGCTTATGTTCGTAGACTTAGGTGGTGTATTAAGCATATTAGAATAATTGCACTAATGAACAATATACTACTAATATGCATGTGATGGGTAAGTGGCCTATGGCACTGTACAACATTCCATTGCTACTTATCTAGAATGAAACCTCTTTGCTGACATGTTGGGAGTAGTGCAAACTCTTAACAATGTTCTGGTAGAGATTGGAAGGCATCTAGAAAGTTACAGGATATGGATGAATGTTGTATTGAAGCATTGGCGAAAATAATTGCATGACTGTATGACATATTTCTTTATGTGTAAGAATTTGTTCTGAAAACTATGAGATGTTTCTAATCATGCAATTTAACTTGTTTTGTAGGAAAGATCGTATACAATCACCTACAAAAGAAGGACTACAACATTTGTTCCAGCAACAAAGTTATCTACTGAAGATATTGAAGTTCCCAGGATATGGGATGAAGTAATGGATGAATGCCATGATCCGTCGATCATGAAGAATGATGTTTGGGATGCAGTCCTAAGACCTGAAGGGAAGTCTATTGTGACTTCCAAATGGATCTATAAGATCAAGCATGTTGCGGATGGTAGCATGGAGAAATACAAGCTAGGTTTGTAGCTTGTGGCTTCTCCTAGTGATCCGGATTTTATGAGCAGAACGAAATGAATACAGATTATTATCAGATGCTTAACACAAAATAACAGAGATACAGTAAAACTGGTTTTCTATTCAATAAGGAAATAAGCTAGAACTGTAAAATGCAGCGGAAAACAAGCTTGCTGGAATGGTGGCGGCTTATCTCTGAGAAGAGATGTGATGGCTGCGCTCATTTCGCAAGAAGATGGTTACAATGAGGCTCTCAAGGCCTTTTACAATAAACAGGAATGTCAAAAACCCTAGACATCCAAAAACCTAACCCTAGGAGATGAAGCGCCAAAAGTCATGTGGGCCCCGTTTGGGTAAGTTAGTACATCAACTTCCCGGGGTCGTAACTTTTGCATACGATCTCCGTTTGGGGCGCTCGGTAGCCCGTTGGAAAGGTCTATCCGAGATTTACAACTTTCGACTAGGGCCAAATGTATGCTGGAGGCAATCATTTGGCCCCCCATATTGCCAAAAAAGGTCGTTTAGGGCCTCAAAACGGCCCCGAAAGTTTAGGACCCGAAAAACTGCTAAAAATAGTACAATACCAAAATTGCCATAAAACTGTTTTGAGCCAGTTGGAAAGGTGGGTTGCCACCAATATCCACCTGGATCACCTAGAAAGAAGGGATTGATTATCAAGAGATTTTTGCACCTATAGCCAGGTACACTTCCATCAGATTAGTACTTGCTCTAGCTGCAGTGATGAAATGGAAGATACACCAGATGGATGTCAAGACAGCTTTCTTGAATGGTGTAGTCGAAGAGGAATTGTATGTGGAGAAACCACTTGGGTTTGAGACACATGATCGAAAGTCACATGTGTGCAAACTGAAGAAAGCCCTATATGGCTTGAGACAGGCACCCAGGACCTGGTATGGCAGGATAGCTAGCTTTCTATCCAGTTTGGGATTTACCAAGAGTAAAGTGGATTCCAACCTTTACTACAAGGTTGAGGAAGAAAATCCAGTGATACTACTTTTGTATGTGGATGACCTGGTTGTTACAGGTGAGGATAGATTGCTTGCCAACATGCAACGGAAGCTTGCTTCCAAGTTCGAGATGAAGGACTTGGGTATGATGCACTACTTTATAGGAATGGAGGTGTGGCAGAGTGCAGATGGAATCTTCCTTGGACAAGGGAAGTATGCAATAGATATTCTGAAGAGGTTCGGGATGATGGACTACAAGGCCATGGCCACACCTATGGCATCAAACCTTAAGCTTCTGTGTGATGCTTCATCTGATCCAGTTGATGTTACTGTGTATCATTAGATGATTGGGTCCTTGATGAACCTGATGAACACAAGGCCAAATATTTTCTTTGCGTTGAACACATTGAGTCAGTTCTTGACGGATACCAGAGGTGTTCACTTGGTTGTTGTAAAGCATATTTTGAGGTACCTGAAGGGTACGGTTGATTATGGGCTCAAGTATGATGCGAATCAAAAGTTTAACCTGCAGGGTCATGTTGATTCAGACTGGGCAGGCAGTGTTGCAGATAGGAAGAGCACTTATGGGTGTTGCTTCAGTATGGGATCAGGTGTGATCTCTTGGTTTAGCAGGAAGCAGTCCTGCGTAGCACTGAGTACAGCCGAAGCAGATTATGTTGCAGCTTGTTTGGCTAGTTGCGAGGCAGTATGGCTCCGGAATCTACTGTCTGATTTATTTGATCTCTCACTGGAGGCTACTGGTATCTTTTGTGACAACCAGAGTTGTGTGAAGCTGTCTGAGAACCCGGTGTTCCACGACAGGTCGAAACACATTGAGATCAAATATCACTATATTAGGGATATGGTGCAGAGAGGAGCAGTGAAGCTCCTGTATGTTGCGATGGATGAGCAGGTTGCATATGTGTTGACGAAACCACTAGCCAGAGTGAATTTTGAGTACTTCAGAGGGAGGCTTGGTGTTCTTCAGATTGATGACACTTCAAGGAAGAAGTGATGGACACATTTGCAGAATCCATTCCAAGCATGGTGGTAGGAGGATCCTCCCATGGCTGTTGATGTAAGCGCTGTGTGATGAGAATCAGGACGATGCTCCAGTTACTACTTTGGATATGATCAGTTGGATCATGTATATGTTTATGCATCATGTTGGATGCTAGATATGATCAGTTGGATCACGTATATGATATGCATCAAGTAGATGCATGATATGTATCAGGTGGATACATTGTATGATCAGGTAGATCATGTATGTAATATGCATCAGGTGGATGCATGATATGTATCAGGTGGATACATTGTATGATCAGGTGGATCATGTATGTCATATGCATCAGGTGGATACATCGTATGATCAGGATGATCATGTGTGATGAGTATCAGGATGATGCTCTAGATGACTTGCATCAGGATGATGCAGAGATGATGATTAGGATGATCATGGACATCAAGATGATGTATGATGAGTATTAGGTTGATACTCTGTGGCAGTGGACAAGTTGTGCAGATAAGCATATAGTCTTTTTCCCACAACCTTTCAGGTTCATCTTTTTCAACAATATCTGTGCTAAAGATTGTTTTACGGGCTTTGACATGTTGGGGTGATCCTGCCTCCATTGAAAAATCTCGCCGACTAATTTTTTCGTTTCTAGGATTGATCTTGTCGAATGTTGTCTTTCTATCAAATTTATGTTATAGCAGGTAGTAGGTCGATGAATAATCTGCTGCTTTTTTGCAATTACTGAATTTTCTATTGACTACAGAAATTATTTGATAGTTTTACTTGCTTCAACCAACTTCTCCTCCTATGGAGAAAACTCAAAATCTCTAATAAAATTTTCCTTCAAGTCTTTCTAAATGAAATTTTCCCCTCTCACCTCCTCCATTTTATACCATTTGTTGGGTAAATCATCAAGTGTTATGGGCAAGAGGTGAGGCCATGCTCTTTCATATTTATAGCCCGATTTTCTCCATCTCTTTCGCAACAGTCGATGTGGACTTCATGATTTTGTCCCTGTGTTAATAGAGGAATGTCAGTCTGAGTCGTCAGTTTCCTTCCCTCCAAACCTTTTTATAAAAAATCTCGATGCGGTATTCCAGCTTTGGAGTTTCGACTGATGGGTGTCCCACCATCTCGCAGCTTGACCAGTAAATGTCTCTACCAAACTTTGTAGTCGGCCTTTCTCTCCGACATGTTTTGATACATGTTCGACATGTACAGCAGGTGAATCACGTTCTTTGTACCTCAATATCGGGTTACATGTTTGCGAACTTCTGTCTGGAACAAGTGTCGGATATGCTTACATTTTTCATTCAAACATCTTCGGTGTATATGATATTGAGAGACACTTCTTTATTTGTTTTTTTGAGATGGCTTCCACTGTCCAACATTCCTTCGCATGCAAGTCATAGTTCCTTATCTTCCAGTCATAGAGTTCTACATCAGAGTTATATCCAAGTGAAACAGGATCTCCAAAGTGAAGTTCTCCTTGGGAATTTGGTTCAATGCGATCTTCATTATTGTCTATTCGATAAAGCTGTCGAATATCATTATCTACCTCTGCAGGTTCCGACCATGGATCTCCCTGAGATGGGAATATTGGTACGATAACCTTCTGCCCATTTCTTTTCAACTTGATGCGACTTTTGTCTAAGTAAATTGAAGCCTTCATCTTTTGCCCCCAAGGTCAACCGACCAAGGATGGGAAAGAACTCGCATCATCCTTGGGATTAATTATCTCAAAATCTAGTCTTGTCGTGATTCCTTTGATGGAAGTTTTGACTCCTTTCCATACTCCAATCAGCTCAATTAATCCTTGATCCGTGAGATTTAGATAAATGCATTATTCCTGTAATTGTGGTTGACTGAGTTGGTCCCAGGTATCACGAGTCATGATATTCACTTGGGAGCCAAAATCTAGTACAACTTGTCGTACATGATATCCATTTATGTCGAGGTCGACGAATGGGTCAGCATCATTTTCTCTTTTTGATTTAGTTGACAAATGTTTTTAGTTTGTCTTTGCTCGACATGTTTATATTTCAATTTATGCAACAGGTCAATCAATTTTCCTACAGCTTCATCATTTGAAATTAATATGAACAATTCATTGAGAACTTCTTGTCGGTTTTCTTCAATATCTTCATATGCTGCTAAGTCACATAATATGTCGGATGCATTTTTGTACACAGATTTGTGTTTCATAGGATTTGGGTAACCCTCTTTATCTACAATTTTACTTATATGTGGCTTATCTTGACCAATGTAAGTACCTTGCCTAGTTATAATTTGCAAGTTTTTTGTACGAAGCACATCATTTTTGGATACACAAGAAAAGACATGAACATTCTTTTTATTATTTATTTTCTCAATCATGGTAGGGAAATCCTCTAAAAAGCGATCGCCTACCCCACACTTTGTACAAAATTTAAGATCAGTTCTTTTCTTATAGGGGCATTCTGCATGTTGATGATCCTCGCTAAGACATTTGAAACACAAACCAGGTCGATTAGGTCGAACACTGTGACCACCACCGCCACGACCACGACTCTGGTATCCTTCGCGCCTATTGTAGCTGTCATATCGACGGTCGTTATACCTTGGGTATCTGTTGTTCCTGTTCTGATTGTACCATTTATTTCTTCCATTGTTTCTTTCAAACCTGTCGTTTCCTGTATTTCTGTCGTGATGCTACTCGACAGAGTTTGTCTGGTACACTACATGGTAGTTTTGTCGATTTTTTAGGTTCAGATAACATTCTTCAATCGCATGTGTACTGACTTCGCAAATTTGACTCCATTTAGCTTTCTTGTTTTTTAGATAGTATGGACAATTGTTTGTGGTGTGCAAGTCATACTCTTTGCACAGATCTCAAAATCTTATGGTTTGAATGAGTTTAACTTCTTATCGTTGATCCTCAATTCGACAAGAGTCTTTGGTATGCCCTGAAGTTCGACATGTAGTACACCATAATTCTGGCCCCTTTCAAAGTTATGCTTCGGATAGCTTGCTCCATACTTTCAAGGCGTTCGTTGACATGTCTGTCCATGGAGACTAGAAGGTATTCATCATCCATTTCGATCTCTAGTGCTGCTTTTAGTGCTTTTGCATAAGTATTATTACTTTGACGACGGACATGTATTTTGATTTTGTTGATGAGTCCGACAATAAACCATTTAATTAATATTTTTTCTTCGATCTCATAGTCCAATTTGCTCAAGAGTTCTTTGAACCTCTTGTCGTACTCCTTGACAGTTTCTGTCGGCTTTTGGACTGTTGTCTTCAGTCGTTCGACCGCCAGGTATGTTGCATCTTCGATCATGAAAAAGGCCAGAAAGCTTTGTTTAATTTGTGCCTTAGTTGCATTCGGTGATTTTGTTATGTATCCCATGTACCATTTCAGTGCACATTTTATCAACGAACTAGCAAACTGAGCAATCTGTCTTTCTTCGCTGGTAATTTGATTGGTTGTCCATATCACTTCACACACAAACCAATGGCTTTTTGGGTCTTCATCACCTTCATAGAATGGAAGGTGTGCTGTTGAGTGCGGCATGTTTGCTGGTGTATTGCTTTGAGAATTCGATGGAGGTGTAGGTGGATTATTTCCACAACCAGAACTTGGTGCTTCTTTAGATTGAATTAGCTATCTATCCGAGTTGGGTTCTCTGTATTCAAAACCAATAACTAGAACTTATTTTGTTTCATTGGGTCTGTCTTCTTCTACTTCTTCTGTCAAAATCCAATTAAAGTTCTGCTCGAACGGGATTTCGCTGAATCTCGGGCTCTCCGACATACTCGACAAGTCACTCAAATTTGGTATTGGCAGGGGTGGTGCTTCTTCATGTTCTGAGTACACTAAATGAAAGCCTCTATTCAAAAATTCAGGCTGAAAGAACACCCAATATCATTCCTCCGAGTGATGAATCAATATTCTATTGATATCACCGCCTTCTATGCTTCGACGACTCCATATTTCCAACTGACCATCATGGAGACCAAGGTTTTCCTTGGAAATTTCTTACACCCGAACACATTGTGTTAAATGAAATGGAGAAGGAGGTGTTACCATTTCAGGTATCTGAACTTGGAGAGCTCTACCACGCTCTATCCACAAGTCTTCATCCATTGATGATAGGTCTTCTTCGACGCCCCGATCATCGCTGGCTCAGCTTGAATCTGGCATATTTTCTTCTGCATTTGTCACAACATTTGATCCTCGCGTCCTCCAGAGCGTAATTGCCTACTCCCGCAGCTCTTCACGCCGAAGTCTCCTTTTTTCTCTTTCAATTTTCTAGATATTTGGGGTGCTTTTATGACTCAAAAGTATTTCTCTGTAGGATTTACATCCACTGTTGGCCATGTCGTCTTATCATATGTCATTTTTCATCAAACTCGGTACATCAGAACATGCTTCGTCACCCCCCCAATGTCGGCCCGAAGTTTTCTAGATCACCAGGGAAGTACAAACCATTATTTGTTCAAGAAGAATTCCCATTCGCGCTCCTTTACAAATCTTTCCTACTTACGTTCTTTCTCCTCCCAATTAGACTTTGGGAGGGGCGAGAGCAACAATGATCGTGTCTCGACAATATGTGCAACGCCTTTGTCGATAAAAAATTTGAACAATAAGGTCGACAGAGAACACAGAAATTGATCAGCTAGTTCAGTGAAGAACTTTCTTCTAACTTCGTCTACAGAGACGCGGTCTTCAATCGCCTGCTCTTCACATAAATAGTATGCAATCTTTTCGCACCACTCCGACAGATTTGGGCATCCTCCATTGATCAACTTCGACAACAGCTTCATTTATGCTTCATCAACTGGTCGTTTCATCTAGAAGTTTCTTCAAGGTGGTTGGAACAGACTCTACAAATTTATCATGGGTCTTAGAGAAGAATCGATCTCTCGCTTGGCTAATCGTCAGCTTGTTCCGTTGCGCATAGTTCTGCAAATAATTCATGATTTTCTTCTCCCACCAATCCCTAATCTCTTGTTTTGAAATCATAGGTCATGTTGCTATTTATTCAATGCATCAACTGACAACGGAACCAGATGTTGTAGTCCCAAGGTTCATGTGATTACCATAGATACATTACATGTTATAAGTAAGCATACACAATGATACCAATACAAGAGACGACACAGATAGACAGAAGCACAAGCCTTTGTATTAACCAACAAGAGCAGAGTACAACATAGAACCAATCTTAACTAGTACATTGGCTCAACAACCTATATATATATATATATATATATATCTTGTCAATACAATTACATAACCGTCTGTCGGTCTAACCGACCGACCCAACCTATACTAGTCGACGCGACCTGTCGACATATGCTTCAGAGTGGTCGGGCGGAGGGCCTAGTCGACAGGCCAACCTAGGCCCCTCCAACAGTCGACTTTAATCCATGTTGCATTTAATACAAGTTGGATTTAATATTATTGTTTACATTAATAGTATTATTAATTATTAATATTAATGTAAATAAAAATTAATATCCAATGTTGTTTTTTAATATCATCAATACTATTATTAATATTATATTTTATTTTATGTGTGGAATTGTATTGTAATGTTAGCATGCTTTACATATACTATGTTAATTAATAACCATAATAATATTATTAAACATTATAATTAATACATGGGTGTGTGCAAGAAGATGAGGATCACTTTAGATGCAATCCTACTTTTCCAAAACTCGTTTCTGATACACAAAAACATAACGCGTTTTTGATAGTTAACACTTGACATGGTAAAACTCGAGCCTGACATATCATTAGACATGTAGGATAGGTAACCATAACGCGTACGTGTTATAGAACTACAAAACGCGTACGTGTTATGTAGTTACAAAACCCGTACGCGTTATTGAAATCTAAAATCAATTTAAAAACACAGTCCCGACCACCTGCGGCGCTCTTCACGCATCAGAAACGCAAATTAGAGGTTGGACGAGGACGGTTTGTGTGCCCTGGAGTATCGGTGGAGCTCGATTTAGTTGGAGGGGAGGCAAATTCACCGGTGGATTGTCATCTAATCAGGTAATTCATTCACCCATACCATTTTTTTGTCATTTCTTAACCTAAATTACTATTTTTTTTGTTTAAAACAACCTAGTTTTGTAATATTTATAAAATTGGGAATAACCCAATCTCTAATTAAATTCACATCTCCCTCAACCAAGATGAGTGAATAATTAAAATGAATCCCTTTTCAAAAACTCAAAAATTCCTAATCCAACCAAAAATTGAAAAAAATAGAACTCCTCCCTTTCTACAATGTATCCATCCACATGAAACCCAAATTTCCAACCCTCAAAGGCCATTTCCCATGATACTAATTAAATAATTTTCCTTGGTAATGGCCATAACAAGATGAAATGTATGCACAAGCGTGAATAGAAAAAATGCAAAAAAATTTGTAACTTGGTTTCTCAAAATTTCATCACAATCATTTGTCCATGAACATAATCAAAATTTCATCAGAAGTGTATGTAGCTATACATTGCCTCTTAGTTAAGCACCCTTGACTAAATGCCAAAACACATTAACAAAGTGTCTCTCGGCACATTAACAAAGTGTCTCTCGGGCTTGCCCTATCCACACCCTCGATCAATCTACTCAACGCTCAGGAACCGTTGATTCAACTCAAAGACTTCATATAGAAAATCACTATGTTTTTTATTTAATTTTTTGAACTTGCCATACAATGTAGAGATCGATTTTGTAGAGAGAAATTGTCTCTGTTTTGAGAAGTTGACATTGTTGTTATTGTCATTCTAGTCACAATCTCTAGTTGATTATTCAACATCTTAATCATTGATAGTCATCTCAAGTACATATGTAATCATATTGGCAAGACAAACTCATACATATCCATTTCATTCCATGCCACTTTGTCCTCCCCTCCAACCACAAGGCGTAATATGTTGAAATCAATAAATTTAATGTTAGCTTATGAAGTTGATGGAAATATTGTTTTCTGCAAGTGACGTAAAGGCCAAAACATGTCAAAATAACACTCCTAAATTCTAAGAAGTTTAAACCCAAGTTTGCATGGAAAAGTCACCAATGAGGGTTAAGAAGTGCCTTAACTTCTAGAAAGAAGTTGAACGAAACTTACTTTTTAATTGTTAAATGTTTAATTTTAAGTTTTAAATGTATGTAAGTGAATGCCATTAAATTGCTTACTTGAGTTTGATTTAATACATTTTCAATTTTGAAGAGACGTCATTATATACCATGTATATGTTTCTAATGATTTTCGTATTGATGTTTTTATTGCAGTTGCGGCTATGGACACAAATGCTGAGATACTGATTGAGCTTGCCCACTTGAGGGGCATTAATGTAGCTTTTAGTGGTGGTGACAGGATTCGTTGCTCGCTTGCATCAACCTTGGATGCAATTGTTGACACCATTTCACAATCTAGCAATGTACTATATGATATTACATCATATAGAGAAAGAAAAAGACAACAATATGCTAATGGGCTAGACTACAATGCAATAAAAAAGTTGAAAATATCCAAAGAGCTCATATTTGCATTGTTTAGGGACCCTCGAGCGGGGGAAATCCCAAATGCAAACATGCCTCATATCTCCATTGAGTGGTGCACGTTTCAACCATTTGTTGATAACTGGATGGACAGATTGTACATGGTTTTTGATATGCCACCACATAACAACAGGGAAATTCCCTTGTATTTCCTTCGAAAGATGTACGCAAAGTTTGTGTTACATAAACACGTAAAATATTTTGACATATTGCAGTTTCAGGAGATCGGTGGGGGGATGCCCCAAAACCGACCCAATGCGAGGCTTTGAGACCAGGATCGCCCTATCCCTGCACCTCACAGGCAATTTCCTGGGCCAGATTTTCCACCTGCACATCGTATTATTCCACAGACACGTGATGCATTTTTGAGTTTGGCACAGGCGGTTGTTCGCCATGGCACTATGGTTCAACATATGGGTGAGGAAGGGACATCTGTCCCTGGTGTGGTACATACACCAGCTCGTCACCATACAGGACCATCCACTAGTGCAGGACCATCCACTAGTGTAGGACCATCGACACATCCCCATCCTAGTACTGATCCTCACGAGTGCACATCATATGGTCGTCCTTGCTATGGTCTTTCCTCATATGTTTCCTTCAGTGGGTTTTTGAGAGAGGTATGTACATGGTTAATTGTAATAAATTCTTCATTTATTTTCTTATTTGTACACATATATATAGTTTGAGCTAATATATTAATTTTGTGAACTTGCAGTTGATGCTTTATGCCGGAAAGGACGCCTCAGAGTCAGATGTTCCAGACTCTACGGGGGGGCATGACGCTACCCTTTTGGCAGGCCCATCTTATATAGCACCTATTGCCGTATCTCACACCGAGGTAATCATTTTAAAATTTCAGTTTTTTAATACTTGTTAATTTGTTAATTTCCACATACTTTACATTTTAGTTCACTAATGCTATCTACGGTCTGATATTTACAATTATTAAACTTGCAGATGGCAGATCCTTCACTGGGGCAAGGTAATATGGAGGTAGCACCCATGGTCGTACCGTCTGATGAAACATTTGGGCTCCAAGTAAACAATTAAAAATGCAATTTTTTAAATACATGTTTGTTTGTTGAATCATGCATGTCTAACTACATGAACACTTGCTGACTGTAGGCACCATCCGAGACATCTGGACCATTGCCTAGATTTGTATCTCCCACTAGGCCATTCGTGAACAAGGGTCGTGTGTATGTGAGGCGTTCTACTCCTAGAAAGACTCCAGTTGCCCACGACCATGGGTTTACTCATACCATGGTAATGTATATCCTTTGATGATATTTGTTGTTTAACTTGAAATCCAGTGCATAAATCATTTTTGTTAATGTTTGAATTGCATGTTTACTGCATCAGGAACCCGAGTTGTCTACTCAAAACCTCGCATCGATGGTTGATGCAGCAGTCAGTGCCGCATCTACAATGGCAACTGATCACACACATGTATGTAACTATTTTAACATTATCTTTACATAGTTTGTTATTGTTTTCTATTGTTTATTCATGCATTTCTAACTATTTCAACATTTTTTCATTGTAGCCACCACCACCAGGAGCAGTTCCTGGCCCCCCTGGTTCGACCATCCTGGATGTTCAACCAACGGCTCCATCTGCTACACAAGCAACGCAATCTCCTTTGTCAGTTGAGGTGAGATGCCCTTCAGTGACCAAGTGTTTCATGCACTTTCCATGCACCAGTTGATAATTGTTGAGTTAATTGTTGAGCTAATGTATTAGTGTACATAGTTAGTTGAATTTAACAATTGATATTTAATTTGCAGGATCCAGAGACGCACAATGATCCTAGAGATGTGCCTAGAGGATCAACGTCGGGAAAGAACAAGAGGAAGCTTGAGTTTTGATGTGTCTTATGGGATATATGTACATTTGGATACATGTACATGTGGCTTTGATAGTTTTGGATAGTTTTGGACACATGTGCTTTTGAATACTTTTGGATATATATGTACTTTTCGATACATTCACTTTTGGAGACATGAACATTGACTTCATTGTGCATGTACTTTTGGAGACATGTACATTGACTTCATTGGATACATGTACTTTTGGATATATATGTACTTTTGGATACATGTACTTTTGGAAACATGCACTTTTGGATACTTTTGGATATACATTTACTTTTGGAGACATGCACATTGACATTTCACTTATAAATGAATGATACATTTCACTTTGTATTTGTTCTTCGGTTTCCACGTGTTCTTCTGTCAATCTAATGTGTTGATTTGTGTGGATTATCTATTACTCATGAATGCGCTATGTCAAAAGAACAAACTATTATATTTAAAGGTTTCAACGAACTCACTACATGCGTGCACTAATTGGTATCTAATTAAAATTTGTGATTTTGGATGATCATTACAAGTTATGTCAAAGTTCTTGCTCGTGTAATTTAATCAAACTAAGTGCAATACAATGTTTTTCAAGGTTTCAACGAACTCACTCATGCACACTAATTGGATAGGTGTAATTAAAATTTGTGAGTTTGGATGATTAAATTACAAGTTAAGTCAATGTTCAAGTGTAATTTAATAAAACTAAGTGCAATACATGCTACACATTTCATCAACGCCCAATATTTGATTGTACAATTAGATTCAACAATACATATGAGTAACTACATACAAGTGCTCAAAGCAACATTGGTGAAAGGAACAAACGTTAACTCGGGATTCGAGAAATAAAGTGCCTTCTAATGTTGGTTGGGAAGGATATGCTTGAATATCCTTATGGCTTGGAGGTCATCTTCATGTAGATAAGTACTCTTGTTTTCATGTGTCATTAAGGTTTTTTCATGTGGTAAAACCCTTTAGGGTTAGGGTTTGTTCATGGCTTCATTGTACTTGATTTCTAAACATATAATTATTCTAAGAAAGGTTGCTAGGTTTTCTTCCCCATGAGGGTTTCCCGGGATAAAATGTTGTGTCTCTTATCCTTGAACAACATTTTCATGCGACTTGCAGCTCGACATAGCCTAGAAACTGGACATTGGACCAACGAACCGTCGACTCCGTTGGTCTCCTGGCGTGCGATTACCTCTAGGGGGCCCTCTCCCTCGTCTCCCCATGGCCCAGTGGCTTCGTTGTGCATTCATTTCGTAAACTAGGGTTTTGCTCAGTTTCATTGCATGCAATCTCACATTGGTGGGTCAACTCTGCAAAACCCTCCCCCGAGCCAGTGTTGGCAGTGTTCCCACATCGGCATTGCCAACACACACCCGCAGGAGCCAACGGCACACAATCTTGCTGCTTCGTTTGCTTTTTGGCTCCCGGGCGAAAATTCACCAAGTGTCCCTGAACGACATTTTCATGCGACTTGCAACTCGACATAACTCGGAAACCGGAGGTCGGATCGATGAACCGTCGACTCCGTTGGTCTCCTGGCATGCGATTACCTCCAGGGGGGCCTCTCCCTCATCTCCCCATGGCCCAATGGCTTCATTGTGCATTCATTTCGTAAAATAGGGTTTTGCTCAGTTTCATTGCATGCAATCTCGCATTGGTGGGTCAACTCTGCAAAACCCTCTCTCGAGCCAGTGTTGGCAGTGTTCCTACATCGGCATTTCCCACACACAACCACAAGATCCAACGGCACGCAATCTTGCTGCTCCGTTTGCTTTTTGGCTCCCAGACGGAAATTCACCAAGTGTCCCTGAACGACATTTTCATGCGACTTGTAACTCGACATAACTCGGAAACCGGATGTCGGACCGATGGACTGTCAACTCTGTTGGTCTCCTAGCATGCAATTACCTCTAGGGGGCCCTCTCCCTCATCTCCCCATGGCCCAGTGGCTTCATTGTGCATTCATTTCGTAAACTAGGGTTTTGCTCAGTTTCATTGCATGCAATCTCGCATTGGTGGGTCAACTCTGCAAAACCCTCCCCCGAGCCAGTGTTGGCAGTGTTCCCACGTTGGCATTGCCCACACACACCCGCAGGAGCCAATGGCACGCAATCTTGCTGCTCCGTTTGCTTTTTGGCTCCCGAGCGAAAATTCACCAAGTGTCCCTGAACGACATTTTCATGCAACTTGCAACTCAACATAACTCGGAAACCGGACGTCGGACCGACGAACCGTCGACTTCGTTGGTCTCCTAGCGTGCGATTACCTCTGGGGGGCCCTCTCCCTCATATCCCCATGGCTTAGTGGCTTCATTATGCATTCATTTCGTAAACTAGGGTTTTGCTCAGTTTCATTGCATGCAATCTCGCATTGGTGGGTCAACTCTGCAAAACCCTCCCCCGAGCCAGTGTTGGCAGTGTTTCCATGTTTGCATTGCCTACACACACCCGTAAGAGCCAATGACACGCAATCTTGCTGCTTCGTTTGCTTTTTGGCTCCCGGGCGGAAATTCACCAAGTGTCCCTGAACGACATTTTCATGCGACTTGCAACTCGACATAACTCGGAAACTGGAAGTCGGACCGATGAAACGTTGACTCCATTGGTCTCCTGGCATGCGATTACCTCTAGGGGGCCCTCTCCCTCGTCTCCCCATGGCCCAGTGGCTTCATTATGCATTCATTTCATAAACTAGGGTTTTGCTCAGTTTCATTGCATGCAATCTCGCATTGGTGGGTCAACTCTGCAAAACCATCCCCCGAGCTAGTGTTGGTAGTGTTCCCACGTCGGCATTGCCCACACACACCCGCAGGAGCCAACGGCACGCAATCTTGCTGCTCCGTTTTCTTTTTGGCTCCCGGGCGAAAATTCACCAAGTGTCCCTGAACGGCATTTTCATGCGACTTGCAACTCGACATAACTCAGAAACCGGACGTCGGACCGACGAACCGTCGACTCCGTTGGTCTCATGGCGTGCGATTACCTCTAGGGGGCCCTCTCCCTCATCTCCCCATGGCCCAGTGGCTTCATTGTGCATTCATTTCATAAACTAGGGTTTTGCTCAGTTTCATTGCATGCAATCTCGCATTGGTGGGTCAAGTCCGCAAAACCCTCCCCCGAGCCAGTGTTGGCAGTGTTCCCACATCGGCATTGCCCACACACACCTGCAAGAGCCAATGGCACGCAATCTTGCTGTTCCGTTTGCCTTTTGGCTCCCGGACGGAAATTCATCAAGTGTCCCTGAATGACATTTTCATGCGACTTGCAGCCCGACTAGAATGCCTTCCAATATACTATGTATAAAAGCATCCAACATCTTCCGATTTTTTTTCAAATATTGGATCCACTGCAACAGAAGAAATGCATTCTCCTTTGTCAAAGCATGGGAAACACTAGAAATATTGGCATTCGGAAGAAATAGATCTGGAGTATCTACTACATCAAGGTGTCTTCGAAAGAATGAAACTAAATCATTAACTGAATACATCAAAGCTCCTGCACAAGATGGTAGTGTAAGGTGACCTTCAAAAAGGGTTGAAAATCCCATGGTAGTCCAGGGATTCCTTCCCATTAACTTGGCCCAATTACTCGTGGATGCAGGCTGGAGAACTTCAGAGAGCCTCGTACCCTAATGATTTTCCCACCTTCATATACTAGGGGAATATTCTTGCAAAGACTGGCAAGCTCTTTGGACCAGACGTAGTTATTTGCGGATGAATAGTGCAAAAAATGTGCAACGATGATAACAAGTTTACTGTCTGTTGAGTCTGATACTACATCCAGGATCCGCTCAGCAAACTTTGAGATCGAAGGCTCTGTAATTTTAGGATACTGATTCAACCACTCATACAGTTTCTCACCATTTGGTCAGCCACAATATGTGTGACTCCTTTGACGAAAGATAAATTCTGGTATAGACAACAGCATTTGATACACTAGCCAAATCTATGTTATTGGAAGAACTTACATATTTCAACAAAGGAGCATTTTGTAGGTGACTTGAAAATCCCTTCCAATTTTCAGCAATAAAACAAAAAAGTTCAACGTACAGATTTTCAAGCAAGCTTGTCAACTAATCAGACGACCGAATACAGGGAGATAACCATGCCCAAAAAATTCAAGCTATCATAAAACTCTTGTTTATCAAGATAAGGATGGACTATGTGTACATTACGAGAATATAGATGAATGAAGTTGCTTTGATGAACTTGTTCTCTTGCTCTCTCCAGAATGCATTTAAAAGCAGGGAGTATTGTCCGAGCTTCTGTTGGTTTACATAAACATTTATTCCAAAGATGACATCACATAAAACCACTTCGTCAACTTTCAATTGGGTCTGAATGGCATCTCTAACTTGGCTTACATACCAGCAGGTGTCCCTGAAGGCCTTTTGGATGCGAGACGAAACGAGCCATAGAATGACGACCATGGCTCGGATCGACGAACTGTCGACTCTGTTGGATTCAGGACATTCAGATAGTACTAGGGGTTCCCCTCGCCTCCAGTCCGGTGGCCCAAGTGCCACCTTGCAGGTCCATCTTGGAAACTAGGGTTTTGCTTAGTGTGGGAGTGTGCAATTTTTACACACGGGGGTCAACTTTGGAAAATCATCCACCGGGCGGGTATGGCCAGTGTTCCCAACCCAAAACTACCTAGACACACCTGTAGGACTCCCTGTAACCTAGTTTTGTTGCACGGTTGGAGTTCTATGCCCCCGGCAAGTATCCAGCAGGTGTCCCTGAAGGAGTTTTGGATGCGAGACGAAACGAGCCATAGAATGACGACCATGGCTCGGATCAACGAACCATTGACTCCATTGGATTCAGGACGTCCGAATAGTGCTAGGGGTGCCCCTCGCCTCCGGTCCAGTGGCCCAGGTGTCACCTTGCAGGTCCATCTTGGAAATTAGGGTTTTGCTCAATGTGGGAGTGTGCAATTTTTGCACACGGGGGTCAACTTTGTAAAATCATCCACCGGGCGGGTATGGCTAGTGTTCCCAGCCCGAACCTGCCTAGACACACCTGCAGGACTCCCCGGAACCCAGTTTTGTTGCACGGTTGGAGTTTTATGCCCCCGACAGGTATCCAGCAGGTGTCCCTGAAGGACTTTTGGATGCGAGACGAAACAAGCCATAGAATGATGACCGTGGCTCGGAGCAATGAACCGTCGACTCCATTGGATTTCGGACATCCGGATAGTGCTAGGGGTGCCCCTCACCTCCGGTCCGGTGGCCCAGGTGCCACCTTGCAGGTCCATCTTGGAAACTAGGGTTTTGCTCAGTGTGGGAGTGTGCAATTTTTGCACATGGGGGTCAACTTTGGAAAATCATCCACCGGGCAGGTATGGCTAGTGTTCCCAGCCCGAACCTACCTAGACACACCTGTAGGACTCCCCGAAACGTGGTTTTGTTACACGGTTGGAGTTCTATGCCCCCGGCAGGTATCCAGCAGGTGTCCCTGAAGGCCTTTTGGATGCGAGACGGAACGAGCCATAGAATGACGACCGTGGCTCGGATCGACGAACCGTCGACTCCGTTGGATTCAGAATGTCTGGATAGTGCTAGGGGTACCCCTCGCCTTCGGTTCGGTGGCCCAGGTGTCACCTTTCAGGTCCATCTTGGAAACTAGGGTTTTGCAGGTCCATGATGAAGATTTTCATGATGATGATGATGGTGATGATGAAGAAGATGTTGATGATGATGGCTTGGTCTAAGGTGGTGCTCTCAAATAGCTAATTCATTATGAAATATTTAACAAGACATGAATTAAATTTAATATAAGTGTATTGTTTAATATAGTGAGCATGAATTGAATTAATTTTGTTGGGTGAAGCCAATAACCAACATGATGAACATAATATAATTTTAGGGTTTACTAATCATATGTAAAAAATGGCATATTCATAAACTTGACATACAAGAGAACTTTTGGCATATTTATAAACAACGTAAACGTAAATTTGGCATATCAAGAACACAAAATTGACATATTCATATGAAACATACATGTGAAAATTGAGCATATATCAATATTCAATTACAAATAGTATAAATAGTATAGTATTAAAAGTATGCAACATACCTCATCTTGCTAGATCCCACCTATTATCATACAACCAAGCCCTCCGGATCATCTCTAATACTGATGGTCTCCATTAGTCTCTTGTGCTCTGTATCCGGTAAGAAGTAGTGTACCTTCGATGTATTTCGGCTAGGCATTGTTCGTACTTGGAGGTTTGTGTCAATGATTAAGTTGGTAAAGTGATACACATTTGCACCTGGTTTGTAATCCCTGTAAATATATCCACCCTTCTTTCTTGCATTGTTGTCCCGTGTCAAGTATTCACCTTTAACAACCATAGACCCAGTTGGGAAGTGGTTGTTTTCATCGTCATTCATGGACATAATGAGGGTTTGCTTTCCATATATGCAGCGTGCCAACCAGTAATCACCACCCCATTCAATATCTTTTGAGGCAACAACTGCATATATGTGCCCTGCATAATATGATTGTAGGTATATGATCAAAATATTTTTTGTGCAATACAAGGCCATTAATGTGCATTTGAAGACTACGTAAATAAACAAAAATGTGTTAAGGAAATGCATCATACCAGGTTGTACAAGGTCCGAGACATGATCAAAATCTTTAGAAATAGATGATTGGTCTTCTTCCAACGGAGTTAACTTAACAATTGCACGCTGATCAAGTGGAAGTGATATGCGATCCCATCCATCAACCCAATCCAATGATTCACACCCATCCCAGTCACCATCACAACAAGGCGGGCAAAAACAAGCGAGTTTTCTGGTCCAAATTTCAAATACTGGGTTATCAGAGCTTCGAACATAATGAAAGCCACGAGTCCCAGGCACAGTCTTGCATTCCCATGCATGTGAACGATCTATGTCTACCACCTCCCAAAAAAATCTCTCCACATGTCTCTTTCTTGTGGATTCTACTCGCATAGTTGACTCCTCTCCCATTACTAACGTGCACCACCTGACTATAGATTGAGCATTTAGAATAGTAGATTTTGTAGATACTTTCAATTCCTCTCTTCGTAGGGCTGTTTTGACACATGCTCCAGCTCCATCATGCTCTCCTTTACCATGCCCAGTCTCAAAATAGTTCCACATATGTGGCACTTTGTAGTTTTTATGCAATGAACACAACCACTGAAATATGCATACATTTTTGAACTGACCAGCACACCCATCAAACCAAATCCAGTGTCGATCCATCTGTATGTTCCTTCCCTTCAAGTGATCATAGAACATGATGGAGTAATGACGTACATAGTGGAAGTTGTGGCACCTATCATCACTTATGTAGAAGTGATATTCCTTCAGAATTTCTCTTTGCTCTTCAATGCTATTTGGGCCATGCCTATATGTGATATGGACCATCAAGGAAACCTGCTCAGAGTGATAATACTGACTTTGGATCTCATTTTGAGGTTGCAGAGTGTAGTTCTTGGCAAAATCAACAACTGAAAGTATAGTACCAAGGGGAAATGTATCTCTGCATATTCTAAACTTCTCATCCTGCCATCATGCCACGTGGCCATGCTGAACATATTGATGTGTCTTTTCAATAAATTCCTTGATGAAGTCACTAACTTGTACCTGGTGACACAAAATGATCTCAATGTCAGTTTTTTTTGTAAGTAAGGATTGAAATGTAACCGTTACAACATAATTTTATAGATATAAATGAATACTTGAGATGTCACCAATTGTATTTTTTTGCTTTCTTTCCCCGGGACTATTTCATAATTGATATATTTGAAACTCTTCATGTCTGTAACCATTTTCCCAAATTCACTATCTCCATTCTTGTGCATACATTGGCTCAATAATGCCATTCCAGCATAGTTGGAGCATGTTCCATCCAAACAAGATTTTGCATAGTATGTTTGCCCCTTGGACCTATTGCACATGATGCTATGAATGAATTCTCTTGATGAAGTCGGTGGTATTGTCATGGAGCAATCCTGCACATGGTTAGTATGCAACACACGACGAATGTACAAAAATGTTTCATAGTAATATTCATATTCTACATGGTATCTACAACAACAAGTGTAATGAAGAGTATTTATTCTAACATACCATGGCTTACATTTCTCAAAGATCTTTGCCCCAAGTTCAATTGTCTATGCTCAATCCTAAATTTCTTGTAAAGTTCTGTCTGTGTTATATCTAGAAGATGCTTAGTATGTGGTTCACGATCCTTTGTACCCCTTCTCAGTTTTAGTACATCATTTCGGTTTGAAGAAGGCCTTGTGTGATCATGCCAAAAACTGTGCACTAGTCCCTTTACTGCATCAACTAGCTTCATGTCACGACGTGGCAACCAACCAACAAAGGCCCAAAAATCTGTCTGATCGGTTGTGTCAAGATGTTCTCTTCTAATAGAATACCTACGGAGGGTTTTTACATTCAAATTAACTAGTTCGGATGTAGGCCTGAGAATACGAAGGACCCTGGTGTTCTTATTTGCAATTGCTTGTGACAACACACGATGAGCAGCATTGCGGTCCTTTGAATGTGTGTTCTTACCAATTTTACCAAATGCATCTACTAGGCTTTTAACTATATGAGAACTTGGTTCAGAATTCTTTATCATCTTTATCCCTAACTTTTTCCTAACAACATTCATGCTCCTAGATTTTAACAATGATAAAAATAATCTACATTTATCTCCATCACATTTAGAAACAAAATATTTATCAAGTATCTGTGGAGTTTGATAAGAAATACTACGTTTAGATAGCGTACCTTCAATGGAATTGATGAGACTTTCATCAACTTGTATACGCTTCGGAGTTCTTCGACGTGTGCTTGCTAATGGAGGTAAGGGGGTTGGAATTCTACCATGTAGCGCATCACCAAGACGCTCTGGCGTTTCAGTAGTAGCTTGGTGTCCTTCATTCTCTTCCTGGTAGTTGGATGGTGGAAGTACAACATCCTCATCGATGGTCTGTGGAAGTCCAACATCCTCATCGATGGTCTGGATAACATTCTCTTCTTCAACAGTAGGC